>LT934115.1:4734345-4777868 GCA_900231445.1 Triticum turgidum subsp. durum | reverse complement strand
GCCCCACGCACGATCCCCTCTTTCCCCCACCTCTTCCTCTCGCCCCCCGGTCTGGATCGGGGCACCCGAGCCCGCCGCCCCATCGCGACCCTCGACCTCGCCTCTTCCTTGACGGTAGCCGGCACCCACGTCGCCGCATCATAGCTCGCCGTCATCCGCGCCCCGTCGGCCGTCGCCACCTCGCCGGACTGCCGTCGCCTCATCCTCTCCATCGTCGGACCTCCCCGACCTCCGTCGAGCCCGCTGCCCTTGACCCCTGCTTCGTACGGTGAGGGCCACGCCCTCTCCTCTCTCCCTGTCCAGACGCCCGCACGCGTGCGTCCGTGCTCGCCGCGCCCGCATCGCGGCCGACGTCGCCCTGTGCTCGGTTCGCGCACCCACCTCTCCCTGCACGTCCCGGGCCACGCCCCGACGCCTCCCGTGGCTCCTGCCATGGTCGCGCCTTGGCCGCCCCCTACCGCCGCTCTCCCTCCGCCGTGCAGCCCTGCTGTTGTTGCACTGCTACACCTGCGCGCGGACGTCCCTGCTGCCGCGTCCGCCTACCTCCGTCGTGGCCGCGCGCCCGCTCCGGCCACGACCAACGCGCCGCGCTGCTGGACCTCGACCTCGCCCGCACCTGAACCGCTTGTCGCTGTTCGCGTCCCGGCTCCCTCCACCGCCCTACTGGACGCCTCCGCTGGGGCCCCTCGATGCCTACCATGCCGCGGCCGCCCGCTGATGGTGCCCGGTGACCTCGCCCCACCGCACCTCCTGCGGGCAAGCGCCCGCCCAGGCGTCCGTCGCCCTCCTGCCCGCTAACCCACTAGGCCCCGATGGGCCACTGCCAGGGGGGCCCACGCCCCTTTTGTTTAAAGCGAAATAATAATAATAATAATAATAATAATAACGATAAATAATTAAATTAGTGAATTAATTAATCTAATTAAAATTGTTATGTTAACACTAATAGTCTGTTAGTTAAACGGAGTCAATGACAAATGGGCCCTACTGTCACTTTTGACCAGTCAACTCAGTCAAAGTTGACTGTTGGCCATGCTGACTCAGCACGCCCTAGACCCCACTGTCAGCTGCATGTGCATGTTGCTGGGTACACTTCTGGGTAACCATAGCACTTTAGCTATTTAATATTTTTGAATTATTTTAAATCAGAAAATTCAGAAAATGTTTAATACTTTGAAAAATCATATAAAATAATCCGTAACTCGGATGGAAAAACTTTATACAAGAAAATTGCTCAGAAAAACGAGGCGAACCCAAATACGCTACCCACATACCTGTCAGATGCCTCTAACTATCTGAACATGGAACATTCCCCCTCCGGTCATCTGTCTGACACAGGTCCGGAACCGGGAAAACATTCCCGCTTGAATCCCCCTTCACCTATATCGTGTAGCCATGCGTTAGGTCACACCGGGCACATCTTATTGCCATGTTATGCCTTGTGATGCTATGTTTGCTTTATATTTACTGTTTCTTCCCCCTCTTCTCTCCGGTAGACCCCGAGACCGATGTTGCCCCTGTGATCGACTACGTCGACGACGACCCCTCCTTGCCAGAGCAACCAGGAAAGCCCCCCCTTTGATCATCCCGATATCGCCCATTTCATTCTCTCATGCTTGCATTAGATTTTGCTCCTGTTATTTGTTTGTTCCTATTCTGATGCATAGCCTACTTTTGTATCCGCTGTTGTACCTTACCTGCTTATCCTAAACTGCTTAGTATAGGTTGTTAGTGATCCATCAGTGACCCCCACTTTTCCTTGTTGCCCCTGCTTCATCATCGACGACTCAATCTACGTGATCGAAGACCAGGCCCCGCACCGCACATCACTTCCCCTTAGTTGCTTGACACTACTGGGTTACTATCGAGTACCGAGGGTGAACCTCTTCAGCACTTCTGATGTTAACCCTGTAGTGTAGTCATTCGGTCGTGGTCATCGAGGGTGATTCCTCCTTAACCACTTTCGATATGACTCTGTCGTGCAACCCCTCAAGTGTGAACCTCGAGGGTGATTCCTCTTACGTTCACCTTGATGATTACATCTAGTGGAATCCATTGGGGGAGATTCCTCGGGTTTTCCCCTTGAAGTTTGGACACACGGATACTTTTACTTTACCACTGTTACTTGGAAAGACGGGTTGACCCTGAGGGGTACCCGCGCGAGCTTAATTGCGAGTGATGTGGAGTCGGGCGGACCTGGAAGGTGCCCGCGAGATAATTACGAGGCATGGCCAGGCAGTCCTAGCCCTTGCCGCAAGTCCTCGAGACGGGGCAACGGGGTCACCTCTTTCATGAGTCTCTGCTTGTTACCGTGCGTTCCTAATCCACTACGATTTGGATATTTGATCCGAGGGGCCTCTGGCCTGATAGCACTAACCATCACGTGGGCACAGTATGGGCGTTCTGCGTCGTATGCATCAGCCGAAGCTTAATAGACGTCAGCGACTGAGTGGCGCGCGTCGAGTTGGACTGGTAAGCTCCTGCCTTTTTAGGGAGGTAGCTAGGTCTGCTCACCGGCCGCGTATGCAACGTGCAGGAGTTCCCGAGGAGATGGCCCATGACCCCTGGGGGCATAGGTTTAGTCCGGCGTGCTGGCCTCTCTATTAAGTCTAGGTCGGGTTGCGGCGTATTGTTTGGCCGAGGCCGGGCATGACCCAGGAAAGTGTGTCCGGCCGGAGTTAATCGAGCGTGGTGGGTAAGTTGGTGCACCCCTGCAGGGAAGAAAACATCTATCGATAGCCTGTCCTACGGTAACGGACACTTGGAGTTGTATCCCGATCGATACAACTAGAACTGGATACTTGGATATGAGAATTGGATGGTGATGAGAAATGGATTGTGATGATAACTGGATAGTATGGCTCTGGGATGCCTTTCTCGCAGGGAGTCGAGAAAGGATCTCTGGCCGAGGTTGATAACACTACTACTACTTTACTTATGCTACTCTACTCCCTCCTGTTGCTGCAAGATGGTGGTTTCCAGAAGATGCTAGTCTTCGATAGGACTAGGCTTTCCCTCTATTCTGGCATTTCTGCAGCCCAGTCCACATATACAGCCTTCTTTTGATAATGTTGCATATGTAGTGTAGATCCTTGCTTTTGAGTACTTTGGATGAGTACTCACGGTTGTTTTGCTCCCCCTTTTCCCCATTTTCTTCTTTCCGGTTGATGCAACCAGATGTCGGAGCCCAGGAGTCAGATGCCACCGTCGATGCCTACTACTACGTGGAGACCGCTGACGACCAGGAGTAGTTAGGAGGCTCCCAGGCAGGAGGCCTTGCCTTTTCGATCGTTGTTGCTTTTGTGCTAGCCTTCTTAAGGCAAACTTGTCTAACTTATGTCTGTACTCAGATATTGTTGCTTTCGCTGACTCTTGTGTATTCGAGCTTATGTATTCGAGCCCTCGAGGCCCCTGGCTTGTAATATAAAGCTTGTATTATTTTAATTTGTGTCTAGAGTTGTGTTGTGATATCTTCCCGTGAGTCCTTGATCTTGATCGTACACATTTGCGTGTATGATTAGTGTACGATTGAATCGAGGGCGTCACACCGGGTGACCAAGATGAGCATGCCACTGTGACGGAGATACCCGAACTCCACTGAAGACGCGAGCGACGCTAGGATGCTCCAGACGATAGAGGCCCTGGCAGAGCCGCCCACTAAGAAGAATGTCCCTTGTGCCCCGATCCTTGATAAAAAGATCAAAAGGGTGAAATTCACAAAGCACATTATTATCACGTGTGAGTTTAGGAACTGAAAGAAGATTACGTGTCACGGATGGAACTCGAAGAACATTGCGAAGCTGAAGACTCCTATTGGCATGTCTAGTGAGAAGCGATGCTTGACCAATATGAGAGATGTGCATACCTGCTCTATTGGCGGTGTGGATCTTGTCGGAGCCATGATAGGGTTCACGAGTGTGAAGCTTCCCCATCTCGCTGGTCAGGTGCTCTGTCGCCCCAGAGTCCATGTACCAGTGTGGATCGATGGAGTATGACTGAGTGTGCCCCTGTTGCCCCTGTTGCTTCTGCGGCGCCGGACGATCAGCCATGGCGACCTGACGGGCTAAGTTGCGTGTATCCTTGCCGTCATTGCCAAGACCAAGAAAACTCCGTTGGAAGTGCTTGTGACACTTGGAGGCCCAGTGCCCATCGCGGCCACAAAGCTGACACACACGTGGGCCGCCAGCCCCCGGTAATGTTGCAGTGGGAGGGGGACCAAGACGGGCGGTGATGGCAGCCCCGAAGGAGCCCGGGATGATGAAGAAGAGCAGCCACCCTTGGTGACGGCGTTGGCCGAGAGGGAGCCATTGCCCCTGGAGCGGCGCGTCTCGACCCGTTGCTCAGTGAGAAGGAGGCGGGAAAAGACCTCGTGTGCCGGCATGGGTGTCGAGTCACCCCGCTCGTTGATGATCTCGACTAAGGCATCATACTCCTCATCAAGACCATTGACAATAAACGAGTTGAACTCGGAGTCAGTGAGGGGCTGCCCAATGGAGGCCAGCGTGTCGGCGATGCCCTTGACCTTGTTGTAGAACTCAGTGGCAGTGGAGTCAAGCTTTTGACACTCACCAAGTTGACGACGGAGCCCAGAGACACGAGCCTGTGACTGTGCTGCAAACGAGCGCTCAAGAATGGTCCACGCCTCATGGGATGTCTTGGCGAAGACAACAAGGCCGGCAACGGCCGGAGAGAGCGACCCCTGGATGGAGGAGAGGGTCGCCTGGTCCTGCCCTGTCCAAACACGGTGAGCCGGATTATATACTGGACCGTGCACGCTGTCCACCAGCGCAGGAGAGCAAGGGAGAAAGCCATCGACATAGCCAAGCAGGTAATGACTCCCAAGGAGCGGAAGGACCTGCGCGCGCCAAAAGATGTAGTTGTCGGCGGACAGCTTGATGGTGATGAGGTGGCCAAAGTGAAACGGCGGCGGCGGCGACGAACCCATCGAAGAGGCTACCTGGGGCGCGAGCACCATGGAGGCAGGCGGGGGCACCGGAGTTGCGGCCGAAGAGGGCGCAGGCGCAGACAGCGCCGCGGCCGGGGCTGACGCCACAAGGCCCGCCATCAGGGCGGATGCAGGCGCCAACGGTGGGAGCGGCGGGATAACACCCGCAGGAGAGGCGGACGACGTAGCCGCGGTATGGACCGCAAGTTCGCGCCCGAACATCGAGGGCGCCGGCGAAGTCGAGAAGAAGGAGCCTACGCTCCGGGTCCCGAGTGGGGCGGGCACAGCAGCGGCGTCCAGCGGGAGCGACAGCAGCGCCGCGAGGGAGGCCGGAAGGAAGCCCGCGGTGGTGGAACCGGATGTCGCGGCGCTCGACATGGCGGCGGCACGATCGGAAGTGCGGTGGCGAAGGCGGCGGCGGGGGTGCGGGTATTAGGGTTTTGGGCGGAAGCAATCGTAACCTAGCGTGATACCATGTAAGACAATAGGTTTGAGGGAACCAGCACAACCCTCTAGAGGTGGCCTATCACATATATATAATGAGGGGATATACAACGTTACAATATACACATGTAAATACAGAAGCTATACAGTCTAACACAGACTTACTATAGTACTATTTTGAGGGTCACCTTGCGGCCGGGAAGGGCTATGGTCAGCAGACAGGGACAACCGGTCTGCGTAAATCACAACCCTATGACCATATATGTTACTCCCTCCGTTCCAAAATAGATGACCCAACTTTGTATTAAAGTTAGTATAAAATTAAGTCATCTATTTTGGAACGGAAAGAATAGGTTTGACCTTTCGATTGCGCAATAAGCAAGCGCATGTGTGTCGTTGTGAATATATTTATCGAAACTACTGTGCGTACCAACTTAGGATGCGACATGATTGTACGATGATCAACAGAGTGGTGTGCTGTAGTTTGGTCATTACACTGGAGCAGTGGCAGAGCCGGGGCAAAATCCAAAAGGCTAGGGAGATTAGGAGAGAGTCTTAGAAGAAGCTTATCCTTGCAAAAAATTCTCTTGTGGAGGGGACGGGGAGGGGGGGCACCTTGGTCCCGCCGTCGCTCCGTGAGTGCACTCAAGTGCAGCGTGAATTATTAATGAACTTTTAGACTAGAATGTACGTGGAGGGAAGATATGTGCGGATCCTTCCCTCTCGCCCATTTACTTAATTTCAGATTCTGTTATTCGAAGTGTCGCACGCGCGTGCGAGTGATCCGTCGTGGAAATTCGGCGGCGATCGACGTGAGCAGAGCAGCAGGTCTTCCTCGCTCTCGATCAGCACCCTTGAGCACTACAGTATACTATGGTGTGAATTTAATGGGTGGTCGTCAAGGTCAGCGCTCATCACACGGCCGACCCTGGCCAGTCCCTCACCTTCCGGCCGGTGACAGCGAGCCCTCCTCACACGCATTGCTCCACGGTCCACGCTAGCTCTGGGCAAACGGAGCGGTTTCAACGGCTTGGCCCGTGGTCTGGGAACTTTCTTTCCCTCGAGAGGGATGGGACGGCACGATGCACACCTTCTTTCTCCGCCAGCAAGCTGCGACGTGTGCAGCCATGCCAACTGATTAGGTTTTCTTTTTTTAGGCGAATGCCAACTGATTAGTACTCCCTCCGTCATCCCTTTTATTAATTTTGATGACAAGTATTTTCGGACGGAGAGAGTAGTATAGTGATTAGTAGTATACTAGTATACTCAGACATGGAGTATATGAGCTCGAGCTCATATGCACCATTGGCTACAGTAAAGTTGAAAAAATATTTCAACATTCAAAACAAATCTGAATTTAACAAATATTGATGTGTGTTTCACATGTGTGTCGATTTCGTGATGAAATGACATTTGTGGAGGTCTCAGCAAAATCATGCTCCACAAAAACTATTTTTGGAAGCATTTTGGAGCATTATTCGAGTTTCTGGTAGTGTATATGTGCATATTCATCGTGTATGAAACTGTGTAATGAATGTCAAATGTGTGCAAAATTGTGCAATGCATTTGATTTTTCTTTTTATGAATTTTTAAATGTGTATGAAATGTATATGATAGATTATGTGATATGCTTCATTACTGCTCGGGCTATCGAGATGTAGTGCATGATGGGTTGTACTGCTAGCGGTGTGTCTTTTGTAAGCTCTGCTTGTAGATGCAACCCTAACCGCCAAAAACATTATAGAAGCCACCACCAGTGGGTCGATTCGGAAGGCCCCTCGGTAATGTCCTCGCTGCTGACATGCCCCATCACTCGACCCATTTGTGGTGACCTATGTATCTAGGACACATTGCTCACAAAGCGGCTATTCCTCAGTACTGAGTGGTGCTACAATGATGAGGGATGAATTTACATGCCCGATAAGTTTAGAGATACAAATGTATACTTATCCTTTCTTTATAAGCTAGAATAATTCATTTTTTTAACCTTGAACACCAGCCATTCCAATAACAATTGTGCATGTCAAGATTGTTAGCGACCATGCTGGTTACACCAGCAAGCAGACTCATGAGCCTTACACACAATAAGGCTGCGCTGAACACTGCTAGCACCGATATGATTCACGAGCACATGCATGTGCTAGTTTATTGCACAATCGAATGGAGGTACTCAACACGGTGACATGGTCGTGGTTTACGCAGAGCGTGTGTGCGTGAGCTAGGCAAGGGGACGACGCGTGCCATCTTTGTCAGCAGAGGTGAAGCCTGCCCAAAAGATGAGGGACTTAGTCCAAATGTAGAATACAAAAATATAAGTTTTGTTTCTAGTATAAGCTCAATAATTTGCATTCCAGTGCAAGTTCGGATTCTAGTCCCATAGGTTCAATATAGTTTGCATTGTTCCACTGTCTGCTTGCATTCTATAGTGACATAGGTTCAATAATTTGCATTATTTCAGAGTAAGTAGGAAGTTGGAGGTTGGGACAGACTTGGTCTCTGAAGCGAGTACCTCCATATGACAGACAAATTAAAGATTCCCCATAGAAAACCTAGCAACTACCTCCACTTGTACACAACGACTACTTCCTCTGGTTGCTGATCAGCAACTGATAATAAGGGAACACTTTGGTAGCACTCGTAATAGATTGCCATTGAGCTGAGCCACCATCATGGCGACGCTTGCGGTTGTGGGGCATGCGGCGGCGGTGACGCAGCTCGTCGGGAATGCGTTCGGGCTCATCTGCAAGATCAAGCGGGCGGTGGAGACGACGCGCCAGAACAAGCTGGAGTGCGACCTCATCGCGCGCCGCGTGCCCACCATCAACGGGGTGTTGTCTAGCCTGCCGCAAGAGCCGGAGGTGGTCGCGCCGCTCAAGGAGCTCAACAGCACGCTGCAGGAGGCGCACGACATGGTCGTCGCCTGCAGGGATCGGAGCTCCGCCAACCTGTTCTTCATGTCCCGCCGCCATGCCGAGTGCTTCACTCAAATCAATCTTAGGATTATGTCCGACATCAGCGTTCTCAACGTCTGCCTGCTCAACACCATCGCCCGGCGGCAGACGACGATGATGGCCACGGTGCCATCGTCGGAGTCCTGCTCTGTTTACCTGCAGCGGACTCACATGGTGTTGGTACCCGATTGCCCCAGGATGTTCACGCTAGCGGAAATAGAAGCGGCGACCAACAACTTCGCCGTCGAGCTCGGCGGAGGCTGCTCGGGGAAGGTGTACAAGGGCCGCCTCCACGACGGCCCGGAGGTGGCCGTGAAGGTGCTGGACAAGCACGCGCGACGTGCAGCACGCGTTCGTGACGGAGCTCGAGATCCTCTTCCCCCTCCGCCATGATCACATCGTGCGACTCGTCGGCTGGTATACAGAGGAGAAGGACCCCATGTTCGTCTACGAGCATGAGCATATGAGCAATGGCACGCTCAGAGACCACCCGGTGCACGTGGGCCTGCGCACGCGCATGCGCGTGCGCCTGAGCGGCGGCTTTACCTCGACGCCGGCGAGGGTGTGCTGGAGGACCCGTTTGGAGGTGCTGCTGGGCGTGTCCCGGGCCGTCGAGCACTTGCACTGTTGAAGCTTAAGCCTGACGACAGTTTCGTCAGTTAACTGTAGCATTTCAGGCTGTTGTCGACAATGGCTAGTTCTTTGTCAGTTAGCTGTTTAGAATTAGTTTTGCTTCAGCAGAATAATCGGTCAGCTCGTTGAGATAGTCGTCGAGCTGATCCAGTTAGTTTGTAGGCTGGTGATCTTGTGTCCGTGGGATGGTGCGGAGATAACGCACGAAGCAAGGCATCCTCGAGGGAGTGACTCAGCGATCGTGGGATGGCACGATCGGTAGGCTTGGTCATGTCCTGATTTTGTGTTTTCAGTTAGCCTGTAAGCAGCTACAAATAACGAAGGGAAAAACGAAAAGTAGCATCAGTTTGTGCTGCGCAAAATCCTCGTGTTCATCTCTCTCTGCGTGTGTTCGTGAGCTGGGTCTCACCACTTAGCCCTTACATTTGGCATCAGAGCGGTTATCGTTCCCGGTGACCATGTCGAGCGCCTCTCCGGCGACGAAGGAGAGGCTGCGGAAGGAGAAGGAGAAGGAGGATGCGGCGGCAGCGGCAGGGGTGCGGAGCGTAGGACGTCACGGACGCCGTCACGATCGGCGCGGCGCCGTGGACGGAGCACTACGCGGAGGAGCGACGGCCACGAGATCATCGTCCACGAGCGGACGGTGCAAGAACGCGCCGCTCCGAGCAGCTCCATCGTCTGGCCCATGCTCACCCAGACCAATTACATGGAGTGGGCGTTGGTCATGCAGATCAACATGGAGGCAAGCCTCCTCTGGGAGGCCGTGGAGGGCTTCCCGATGAGCGTGCCGAACGACAAGGCAGCGCTCGGCGCGATCCTGCGGTCAGTGCCGCCAGAGATGGTGGGCACGCTCGCGGCGAAGAAAACCTCGAAGGAGGCGTGGGAGACGGTCAAGACCATGTGTCTTGGCGTCGCTCGCGTCAAGCAGGCCATTGCACAGCGCCTGCGGAAGGAGTTCGCTCAGATCCAGTTCAAGAGCGGCGCGGGACTGGAGGCGTTTGGGATGCGCATCAACACGCTCGCCAACAGCTTGCGCGTCCTAGGCGACGTCGTGGAAGAGGTAATTGTGGTTGAGAAGTTCCTGCAAGTTGTGCCCCCTCAGTTCACGCAAATCGCCATCTCGATCGAGAGACTGCTCGACACCAGTCTCCTCACGGTGGAGGAGCTGATCGGACGCCTGCGCTCGGCCGAGGATCGCTACAACCTCGGTTAGGGCAGCGGCGGCAACGGCGGGCAACTCCTGCTCACGGAGGAGCAGTGGAAGGCCCGCAACAAGGAGCAGGGCCAGAGCTCGGGCAGCTCTGGCGGCAACGGCAAAGGTCGCAAGGGCAAGAAGAAGAACAAGCCTTGCGGCGACAGCGGTGGTCGCACGCTGGCCGGAGAACGCGACATGTCGACCGTGAAATGTTACAACTGTAACAAGAACGGACACTTCTCGCGCGACTGCACCGAGCCTCGCAAGGAGCGCAAGGAGAAGGCAAATCTTGCCCGTGACGCCGATGGCAAGGAAGAAAAAGCTGTGTTCCTCGCCGAGCTGTCCGTCGTCACCAGCGAGCCCCAAAGCCGCGCCGAGCACGTCCTGCTCAACGAGGAAAAGTCACAGGCCCGCGCTGCCGAAGACGGGGGTCGCTGTGACACGTCCTGGTACCTGGATACCGGGGCGTCGAACCACATGTCGGGGCGGCGGGAGATCTTCTCCGAGCTCGACATCGGCACGACGGGGGCCGTGAAACTTGGAGATGGATCGGAGGTGCGGATCGAGGGAAAGGGCACCATCGTCTTCGAGACCCGCAGCGGTGAGCACATGACATTGAATCAGGTGTACTATATACCTCGTCTTCGCAGCAACATCCCCAGCCTAGGGCAGATGGACGAGATCGGCTGCGACACGCACATCAGCCATGGCTGGCTTCGCCTTCACGACGCCGACGATCGTCTGCTCGCTTGCGTGAAGAGGAACGAGGGGCGCTTGTACGTCCTGCATCTGATGTCGCCGCGGCCAGTGTGTCTCCTCGCGAGCGGCGCGGACCCTGCCTGGCTGTGGCACGCCCGCTACGGCCACCTCAACTTTCGCGCGCTGCGCGAGTTGGGGCGCAAGGACATGGCGAGCGGCATACCGCTGCTCGATCGACTGGACCAGGTGTGCGATGGATGCGTCCTGGGCAAGCAGCATCGGCATCCCTTCCCGCAGGCCACATCATACCGTACCACCAAGAACCTGGAAATGGTGCACACGGACTTGTGCGGTCCGATCATGCCGGCGATAGAGGGGGGGGAGCAACTACTTCCTCCTCGTTGTCGACGATCGATCACGGTACATGTGGCTGGAAGTGATCAAGGCCAAGGACGAGGCGTTCAAGTGCTTCCGCAAGGTCAAGGCACGAGCAGAAGCTGAGTCCGGGCATTGCTTGCTTGGTTTTCGCTCGGATCGCGGTGGCGAGTTCTACTCGACTGCGTTCCGTCAGTTCTACGATGAGGGCGGCATCAAACACTTCACCACCGCTCCGTACACGCCGCAGCAAAATGGCGTCGTCGAACGGAGGAACCAGACGACTGAAGAGATGGCGCACTGTCTGCTGAAAAGCATGAGCGTGCCCGCGACGTTCTGGGGGGGAGGCGGTGAAGACGGCGGTGTACCTGCTGAACAGGGCACCCACGCACAACGTCGACGGCATGACGCCATACGAAGCGTGGCATGGCCGGAAGCCAGCAGTGCAGCACCTTCGCACTTTCGGGTGCGTCGTCCATGTCAAGCGCCTAGGACCAGGGATCGGCAAGCTCGCCGACAGATCTGCTCCGATGATCTTCGTCGGCTACGAGGAGGGCTCAAAGGCTTACAGGGTTTATGACCCTGCCACGAAGAAGGTGCACGTGACTCGTGACGCCAAGTTCGAGGAGCAGCGGAAGTGGGACTGGTCGAGTGCAGCGAGCGCCGCGACGCGGCCTCTCGACGAACAGTTCGTGGTCATCTACCCTGATGACCCCACGACCACCAATCCCGCGCCTCCTCCGTCCAGTTCTGAAGCTGGATCCTCGTCAAGCAGAGCCGCACCGAGCAGAGGCGCATCCGTGGCCAGCGGAGCCACGACCACGACGAGCACGCCATCGGGGACAAGCACGGAGACGCCGCATCACGACGGCGTGGAGCGGGAGGTCGTCGTGCCACGATCGCCTTCACCTGCATCCACAGAGGATGGCTGGGCCACACCTCCTGATGATGACTACGAGCGCCACGACCTCGACCACTCACCACAGAAGTATCGCAAGATGCGGCTGAAGGAAATATGCCCTAGAGGCAATAATAAAGTTATTATTTATTTCCTTATATCATGATAAATGTTTATTATTCATGCTAGAATTGTATTAACCGGAAACATAATACATGTGTGAATACATAGACAAACAGAGTGTCACTAGTATGCCTCTACTTGACTAGCTCGTTAATCAAAGATGGTTATGTTTCCTAACCATGAACAAAAGAGTTGTTATTTGATTAACGAGGTCACATCATTAGTTGAATGATCTGATTGACAAGACCCATTCCATTAGCTTAGCACCCGATCGTTTAGTATGTTGCTATTGCTTTCTTCATGACTTATACATGTTCCTATGACTATGAGATTATGCAACTCCCGTTTGCCGGAGGAACACTTTGGGTGCTACCAAACGTCACAACGTAACTGGGTGATTATAAAGGAGTACTACAGGTGTTTCCAATGGTAGATGTTGGGTTGGCGTATTTCAAGAATAGGATTTGTCACTCCGATTGTCGGAGAGGTACCTCTGGGCCCTCTCGGTAATACACATCACATAAGCCTTGCAAGCATTATAACTAAGATGTTAGTTGTGAGATGATGTATTACGGAATGAGTAAAGAGACTTGCCAGTAACGAGATTGAACTAGGTATTGGATACCGACGATCGAATCTCGGGCAAGTAACATACCGATGACAAAGGGAACAACGTATGTTGTTATGCGGTCTGACCGATAAAGATCTTCGTAGAATATGTAGGAGCTAATATGGGCATCCAGGTCCCGCTATTGGTTATTGACCGGAGACGTGTCTCGGTCATGTCTACATTGTTCTCGAACCGTAGGGTCCGCACGCTTAACGTTACGATGACAGTTATTATGAGTTTATGCATTTTGATGTACCGAAGGTTGTTCGGAGTCCCGGATGTGATCACGTACATGACGAGGAGTCTCGAAATGGTCGAGACATAAAGATTGATATATTGGAAGCCTATGTTTGGACATCGTTAGTGTTCTGGGTGAAATCAGGAATTTTACCGGAGTACCGGGAGGTTACCGGAACCCCCCGGGAACCAAATGGACCTTATTGGGCCTTAGTGGAAAGGTGAAAGGGGCAGCCCAAGGTGGGCTGCGCGCCTCCCCCCTCCCCTAGTCCTATTAGGTCTAGGAGAGGTGGCCGGCCCCCTTCTCCCTCTCTCTCTCTCTCTCGAGGAATCCTATTAGGAATAGGATTTGGGGGGGGGGGAGTCCTACTCCCGGTAGGAGTAGGACTCCTCCTGCGCCCTCCTCCCTTGGCCGGCCAGCCCTCCCCCTGGCAACCTTTATATACGGGGGCAGGGGGCACCTCTAGACACACAAGTTGATCATTGAGATCGTTCCTTAGCCGTGTGCGGTGCCCCCTGCCACCAAATTCCACCTCGATCATACCGTTGTAGTGCTTAGGCGAAGCCCTGCGTCGGTAATACATCAAGATCGTCATCACGCCGTCTTGCTGACGGAACTCTTCCTCGACGCTTTGCTGGATCGGAGCCCGAGGATCATCATCGAGCTGAACGTGTGCTAAGAACTCGGAGGTGCCGGAGTAACGGTACTTGGATCGGTCGGATCGGGAAGAAGACGTACGACTACTTCCTCTACGTTGTGTCAACGCTTCTGTTGCGATCTACAAGGGTACGTAGATCAGACTCTCCCCCTCGTTGCTATGCATCACCATGATCTTGCGTGTGCGTAGGAAATTTTTTGAAATTACTACGTTCCCCAACAGTGGCATCCGAGCCTAGGTTTTATGGTTTGATGTTATTTGCACGAGTAGAACACAAGTGAGTTGTGGGCGATATAAGTCATACTGCCTACCAGCATGTCATACTTTGGTTCGGCGGTATTGTTGGACGAGACGACCCGGACCAACCTTACGCGTATGCTTACGCGAGACCGGTTCCCTTGACGTGCTTTGCACATAGATGGCTTGCGGGCGACTGTCTCTCCAACTTTAGTTGAACCAAGTATGGTTACGCCCGGTCCTTGAGAAGGTTAAAACGGAGTCTATTTGACAAACTATCGTTGTGGTTTTGATGCGTAGGTGAGATGAGTTCTTGCTTAAGCCCGTAGCAGCCACGTAAAACTTGCAACAACAAAGTAGAGGACGTCTAACTTGTTTTTGCAGGGCATGTTGTGATGTGATATGGTCAAGGCATGATGCTAAATTTTATTGTATGAGATGATCATGTTTTGTAACCAAGTTATCGGCAACTGGCAGGAGCCATATGGTTGTCGCTTTATTGTATGCAATGCAATCGCGATGTAATGCTTTACTTTATTACTAAGCGGTAGTGATAGTCGTGTAAGCATAAGATTGGCGAGATGACAACGATGCTACGATGGAGATCAAGGTGTCACGCCGGTGACGATGGTGATCATGACGGTACTTCGGAGATGGAGATCACAAGCACAAGATGATGATGGCCATATCATATCACTTATATTGATTGCATGTGATGTTTATCCTTTTATGCATCTTATCTTGCTTTGATTGACGGTAGCTTTATAAGATGATCTCTCACTAAATTATCAAGAAGTGTTCTCCCTGAGTATGCACCGTTGCCAAAGTTTGTCGTGCCCAGACACCACGTGATGATCGGGTGTGATAAGCTCTACGTCCATCTACAACGGGTGCAAGCCAGTTTTGCACACGCAGAATACTCAGGTTAAACTTGGCGAGCCTAGCATATACAGATATGGCCTCGGAACACAGAGACCGAAAGGTCGAGCGTGAATCATATAGTAGATATGATCAACATAACGATGTTCACCATTGAAAACTACTCCATCTCACGTGATGATCGGTTATGGTTTAGTTGATTTGGATCACGTAATCACTTAGAGGATTAGAGGGATGTCTATCTAAGTGGGAGTTCTTAAGTAATATGATTAAATTGAACTTAAATTTATCATGAACTTAGTCCTGGTAGTATTTTGCAAATTATGTTGTAGATCAATAGCTCGCGTTGTTGCTTCCCTGTGTTTATTTTTGATACGTTCCTAGAGAAAATTGTGTGGAAAGATGTTAGTAGCAATGATGCGGATTGGATCCGTGATCTGAGGTTTATCCTCATTGCTGCACAGAAGAATTATGTCCTTGATGCACCGCTAGGTGACAGACCTATTGCAGGAGCAGATGCAGACGTTATGAACGTTTGGCTAGCTCAATATGACGACTACTTGATAGTTTAGTGCACCATGCTTAATGGCTTAGAATCGGGACTTCAAAGACGTTTTGAACGTCATGGACCATATGAGATGTTCCAGGAGTTGAAGTTAATATTTCAAGAAAATACCCGAGTTGAGAGATATGAAGTCTCCAACAAGTTCTATAGCTAAAAGATGGAGGAGAATCGCTCAACTAGTGAGCATGTGCTCAGATTGTCTGGGTACTACAATCGCTTGAATCAAGTGGGAGTTAATCTTCCAGATAAGATAGTGATTGACAGAATTCTCTAGTCACCATCACCAAGTTAGTAGAACTTCGTGATGAACTATAATATGCAAGGGATAACGGAAACAACTCCCAAGCTCTTCGTGATGCTGAAATCAACGAAGGTAGAAATCAAGAAAAACATCAAGTGTTGATGGTTGACAAGACCACTAGTTTCAAGAAAAGGGCAAAGGGAAGAAGGGGAACTTCAAGAAGAACGGCAAGCAAGTTGCTGCTCAAGTGAAGAAGCCCAAGTCTGGTCCTAAGCCTGAGACTAAGTGCTTCTACTGCAAAGGGACTGGTCACTGGAAGCGGAACTGCCCCAAGTATTTGGCGGATAAGAAGGATGGCAAAGTGAACAAAAGTATATTTGATATACATGTTATTGATGTGTGCTTTACTAGTGTTTATAACAACCCCTCAGTATTTGATATTGGTTCAGTTGCTAAGAGTAGTAACTCGAAACAGGAGTTGCAGAATAAACAGACTAGTTAAGGGTGAAGTGACGATGTGTGTTGGAAGTAGTTCCAAGATTGATATGATCATCATCGCACACTCCCCTATACTTTCGGGATTAGTGTTGAACTTAAATAAGTGTTATTTGGTTTTTGCGTTGAGCATGAATATGATTTGATCATGTTTATTGCAATACGGTTATTCATTAAAGTCAGAGAATAATTGTTGTTCTGTTTACATGAATAAAACCTTCGATGGTCATACACCCAATGAAACAAGTTCGTTGGATCTCGATCGTAGTGATACACATATTCATAATATTGAAACCAAAAGATGCAAAGTTAATAATGATAGTGCAACTTATTTGTGGCACTGCCGTTTAGGTCATATTGGTATAAAGCGCATGAAGAAACTCCATGCTGATGGGCTTTCGGAATCACTTGATTATGAATCACTTGCTGTTTGCGAACCATGCCTTTTGGGCAAGATGACTAAAACACCGTTCTCCGGAACAATAGAGCAAGCAACATATTTGTTGGAAATCATACATACTGATGTATGTGGTCCGATGAATATTTAAGGGTTGCGGCGGGTATCATTATTTTCTGACCTTCGCAGATGATTTGAGCAGATATGGGTATATCTACTTAATGAAATAGAAGTCTGATACATTTGAAAAGTTCATATAATTTCAGAGTGAAGTGGAAAATCATCGTAACAAGAAAATAAAGTTTCTACGATCTGATCGTGGAAAAGAGTATTTGAGTTACGAGTTTGGTCTTCAGTTAAAACAATGTGAAATAGTTTCACTACTCACGCCACCTGGAACACCACAGCATAATGGTGTGTCCGAACGTCATAACCGTACTTTATTGGATATAGTACAATCTATGATGTTTCTTACCGATTTACCAATATCGTTTGGGATCATGCATTAGAGACAGCTGCATTCACGTTAAATAGGGCACCATCTAAATCCGTTGAGACGACACCGTATGAACTATGGTTTGGCAAGAAACCTAAGCTGTCGTTTCTTAAAGTGTGGAGCTGCGATGCTTATGTGAAAAAGCTTCAACCTGATAAGCTCGAACCCAAAGCGGAGAAATGTGTCTTCATAGGATACCCAAAGGAGACTGTTGGGTACACCTTCTATCACAGATCCAAAGGCAAGACATTCGTTGCTAAGAATGGATCATTTTTAGAGAAGGAGTTTCTCTCGAAAGAAGTGAGTGGGAGGAAAGTAGAACTTGACGAGGTAACTGTACCTGCTCTCTTATTGGAAAATAGTACATCACAGAAAACTGTTTCTGCGACACCTATACCAATTAGTGAGGAAGCTAATGATGATGATCATGAAACTTCAGGACAAGATACTACTGAACCACGTAGATCAACTAGAGTGAGATCCGCACCAGAGTGGTACGGTAATCCAATTCTGAAAGTCATGCTACTAGATCATGATGAACCTACGAACTATGAAGAAGCGATGGTGAGCCCAGATTCCGCAAAGTGGCTTGAAGCCATGAAATCTGAGATGGGATCCATGTATGAGAACAAAGTATGGACTTTGGTTGACTTGCCCGATGATCGGCAAGCAATTGAGAATAAATGGATTTTCAAGAGGAAGACGGACGCTGATAGTAGTGTTACTATCTACAAAGTTAGAATTGTTGCAAAAGGTTTTCGACAAGTTCAAGGTGTTGACTACGATGAGAGCTTCTCACTCGTATCTATGCTTGAGTCTGTCCGAATCATGTTAGTAATTGCTGCATTTTATGAAATCTGGCAAATGGATAAACAAAACTGCATTCCTTAATGGATTTATTAAAGAAGAGTTGTATATGATGCAACAGAAGGTTTTGTCAATCCGAAAAGTGCTAACAAAATGTGCAAGCTCCAGCGATCCATCTGTGGACTGGTGCAAGCATCTCGGAGTTGGAATATACGCTTTGATGAGTTGATCAAAGCATATAGTTTTATACAGACTTGCGGTGAAGCCTGTATTTACAAGAAAGTGAGTGGGAGCACTACAACATTTCTGATAAGTATATGTGAATGACATATTGTTGATCGGAAATAATGTAGAATTATTCTGTAAAGCATAAAGGAGTGTTTGAAAGAGTTTTTCAAAGAAAGACTTCGGTGAAGCTGCTTACATATTGAGCTTCAAGATCTATAGAGATAGATCAAGACGCTTGATATGTTTTTTCAATGAGTACATACCTTGACAAGATTTTGAAGTAGTTCAAAATGGAGCAGTCAAAGAAAGAGTTCTTGCCTGTATTATAAGGTGTGAAGTTGAGTAAGACTCAAAGCCCGACCACGGCAGAAGATAGAAAGAGAATGAAAGTCATTCCCTATGCCTTGGCCATAGGTTCTATAAAGTATGTCATGATGTATACCAGATCTAATGTATACCCTGCACTGATTTGGCAAGGGAGTACAATAGTGATTTAGGAGTAGATCACTGGACAGCGGTCAGAATTATCCTTAGTGAAATAAGGATATGTTTCTCGATTATGGACGTGACAAAAAGGTTCGTCGTAAAGGGTTACGTCGATGCAAGTTTTTGACACTAATCCAGATAAATCTAAAGTCTCAATCTGGATACATATTGAAAGTGGGAGCAATTAGCTAGAGTAGCTCCGTGTAGAGCATTGTAGACATAGAACTTGCAAAATACTTACAGATCTGAATGTGACAGACCCGTTGACTAAAATTATCTCACAAGCAAAACATGATCACACCTTAGTACTCTTTGGGTGTTAATCACATAGATATGTGAACTAGATTACTGACTCTAGTAAACCCTTTGAGTGTTGGTCACATGACGATGTGAACTATGGGTGTTAATCACATGGTGATGTGAACTATTGCTGTTAAATCACATGGTGATGTGAACTAGATTATTGACTCTAGTGCAAGTGGGAGACTGAAGGAAATATGCCCTAGAGACAATAATAAAGTTATTATTTATTTCCTTATGTCATGATAAATGTTTATTATTCATGCTAGAATTGTATTAACCGGAAACATAATACATGTGTGAATACATAGACAAACAGAGTGTCACTAGTATGCCTCTACTTGACTAGCTCGTTAATCAAAGATGGTTATGTTTCCTAACCATGAACAAAAGAGTTGTTATTTGATTAACGAGGTCACATCATTAGTTGAATGATCTGATTGACAAGACCCATTCCATTAGCTTAGCACCCGATCGTTTAGTATGTTGCTATTGCTTTCTTCATGACTTATACATGTTCCTATGACTATGAGATTATGCAACTCCCGTTTGCCGGAGGAACACTTTGGGTGCTACCAAACGTCACAACGTAACTGGGTGATTATAAAGGAGTACTACAGGTGTTTCCAATGGTAGATGTTGGGTTGGCGTATTTCGAGAATAGGATTTGTCACTCCGATTGTCGGAGAGGTACCTCTGGGCCCTCTCGGTAATACACATCACATAAGCCTTGCAAGCATTATAACTAACATGTTAGTTGTGAGATGATGTATTACGGAACGAGTAAAGAGACTTGCCAGTAACGAGATTGAACTAGGTATTGGATACCGACGATCGAATCTCGGGCAAGTAACATACCGATGACAAAGGGAACAACGTATGTTGTTATGCGGTCTGACCGATAAAGATCTTCGTAGAATATGTAGGAGCTAATATGGGCATCCAGGTCCCGCTATTGGTTATTGACCGGAGACGTGTCTCGGTCATGTCTACATTGTTCTCGAACCGTAGGGTCCGCACGCTTAACGTTACGATGACAGTTATTATGAGTTTATGCATTTTGATGTATCGAAGGTTGTTCGGAGTCCCGGATGTGATCACAGACATGACGAGGAGTCTCGAAATGGTCGAGACATAAAGATTGATATATTGGAAGCCTATGTTTGGACATCGGAAGTGTTCCGGCTGAAATCGGGAATTTTACCAGAGTACCAGGAGGTTACCGGAACCCCCCGGGAACCAAATGGGCCTTATTGGGCCTTAGTGGAAAGGTGAAAGGGGCAGCCCAAGGTGGGCTGCGCGCCTCCCCCCTCCCCTAGTCCTATTAGGACTAGGAGAGGTGGCCGGGCCCCTTCTCCCTCTCTCTCTCTCTCGAGGAATCCTATTAGGAATAGGATCTGGGGGGGAGTCCTACTCCCGGTAGGAGTAGGACTCCTCCTGCGCCCTCCTCCCTTGGCCGGCCAGCCCTCCCCCTGGCAACCTTTATATATGGGGGCAGGGGGCACCTCTAGACACACAAGTTGATCATTGAGATCGTTCCTTAGCCGTGTGCGGTGCCCCCTGCCACCAAATTCCACCTCGATCATACCGTTGTAGTGCTTAGGCGAAGCCCTGCGTCGGTAATACATCAAGATCGTCATCACGCCGTCGTGCTGACGGAACTCTTCCTCGACGCTTTGCTGGATCGGAGCCCGAGGATCGTCATCGAGCTGAACGTGTGCTAAGAACTCGGAGGTGCCGGAGTAACGGTACTTGGATCGGTCGGATCGGGAAGAAGACGTACGACTACTTCCTCTACGTTGTGTCAACGCTTTCATTGCGATCTACAAGGGTACGTAGATCAGACTCTCCCCCTCGTTGCTATGCATCACCATGATCTTGCATGTGCGTAGGAATTTTTTTGAAATTACTACGTTCCCCAACAGCGGAATGTGCTCAGGCAGCTGGATGAGGATCGTGGGGAGCTCGTGCAGCTCTGCCTCATTGCGGCGGAGGAACCGGATGGCGTCGATGAGGCGCTGTCCGAGGGGTGCTGGAAGGAGGCCATGGACGCTGAACTTGCCGCGATCCACGACAACGACACCTGGGAGATGGCAGCGCTCCCACCTGGACATAGAGCCATTGGGCTCAAATGGGTGTACAAGGTAAAGAAAGATCCTGCAGGTCACATTGTGAAGCACAAGGCGCGACTCGTGGCGAAAGGCTACGCGCAACAGCAAGGCGTGGACTATGACGAGGTGTTCGCGCCGGTGGCGCGCATGGAGATCGTGCGTCTGCTCCTGGCGCTCGCCGCGCACCATGGGTGGGCGGTGCACCACATGGATGTCAAGAGCGCGTTCCTGAACAGGGACCTGCAGGAGGAGGTGTACGTTCATCAGCCTCCAGGGTACATCGACGACAAGAACAGGCACGGTGTGATGCGGCTGCGCAAGGCGCTGTACGGGCTGCGGCAGGCACCGTGTGCCTGGAACACCAAGCTGGACTCGACGCTCACCTCGCTTGGGTTCGAGCGCAGCCCACTCGAGCACGCCGTGTATAGGAGAAACACCCGTGCCTCGACACTCATCGTCGGCATGTACGTGGATGATCTGGTGATCACCGGGTCTGACAAGGGCGACATCGACAAGTTCAAGGAGGAGATGAAGTGCAAGTTCGCCATGAGTGATCTTGGACTTCTATCTTACTACCTCGGTATCGAGGTGGTTCAGAGAGGTGATGCGATCACTCTCTGCCAGAGCGCCTATGTCGGCAAGATCCTCGCCGCGGCCGGCATGGTAGGCTGCAAAGCGATGCACACGCCCATGGAGAGCAGGCTGCCACTGCGCAAGCAGGACTCAGGGGGAGTCATCGACACGACACTCTATCGGAGCATCGTGGGCAGCCTCCGCTACCTCTGCAACACGCGTCCCGACATCACGTTTGCTGTCGGCATGGTGAGCGGGTACCTGGAGGCACCAGGAGCACCACACTGGGCGGCGGTGAAGCAGATCCTCCGTTACATCTCAGGGACGGCGGGATACGGATGCTGCTACAAGCGAGGTGCAGGAGCACCGACGCTGATCGGCTTCAGCGACAGTGACCACGCCGGCGACAAGGACGATGGCAAGAGCACCACTGGCATGGTGTTCTTCCTCGCCTCAAGTGCTATCACGTGGGCATCCCAGAAGCAGAAGATCGTCACTCTCTCGTCTTGCGAGGCAGAGTATGTGGCGGCGGCATCGAGCGCATGCCAGGGCGTGTGGCTCTGTCGGCTCCTGGGAGATCTGATTGGTGACGCTCCAACGAAGGTGAAGCTGCTCGTTGACAACATGTCAGCGATCGCACTTTGCAAAAACCCCGTCTACCACGAGCGCAACAAGCACATCGACGTCAAGTACCACTTCATCCGCGAGTGCATCGAAGATGGCAAGGTGGACGTTGATCACGTCAGCACTGACGACTAGCTTGCTGATACTCTCACCAAGGCGCTGGGCCGCGTCAAGTTCATCGAGATGCATCTGAAGCTCGGCGTCATGGAAGTCTGAATCTGCTCGCCAGGCTTAGGGGGAGAATTGTTGAAGCTTAAGCCTGACGACAGTTTCGTCGGTTAACTGTAGCATTTCAGGCTGTTGTCGACAATGGCTAGTTCTTTGTCAGTTAGCTGTTTAGGATTAGTTTTGCTTCAGCAGAATAATCGGTCAGCTTGTTGAGATAGTCGTCGAGCTGATCCAATTAGTTTGTAGGCTGGTGATCGTGTGTCCGTGGGATGGCGCGGAGATAACGCACGAAGCACGGCATCCTCGAGGGAGTGACTCAGCGATCATGGGATGGCACGATCAGTAGGCTTGGTCATGTCCTGATTTTGTGTTTTCAGTTAGCCTGTAAGCAGCTACAAATAAGGAAGGGAAAAACGAAAAGCAGCATCAGTTGTGCGCTGCGCAAAATCCTCGTATTCATTTCTCTCTGCGTGTGTTCGTGAGCTGGGTCTCACCACTTAGCCCTTACATGCACTGCAGCGGCATCATCCACCTCGACGTGAGCTCCTCCAACATCCTCCTCGACGCCACCTGGACGCCGCGCCTGTCCGGCTTCGGGGCGGCGGTCCTGCAAGTGCCGGCAGTGGCGGGCGGCCAGGTGGTCGAGGAGGTCGTCGGGGCGCCCAGGTACCTCGACCCGGAGTACCTCGAAACGGGCGCGTAAGCCCGGCAAGCGACGTGTACAGCTTCGGGGTGGTGATGCTAGAGGCGCTGACGGGCCAGGATCCGGCCACCCTCCAGGTGGACTCCTCGCTCATGACCATACGGGACGGGAAGCTGCAGGATGTGCTGGACCGCCGCCCCGGCGACGCTGCCGCAGTTCGAGGCGCTGGAGCTCGTGGCGCACACAACGGAACGCTGCCTGTACCCGCTGGGAAAGGGCCGGCCGTCCATGCCGGACGTCGTGGCCAGCCTTGAGAAGGCGCTCAGGATGATTCTCATTAGCTAGAGTGATGGCGACGACGACGACTCACCAATATGTGGTCAACTCAATTATTGTCAATGTAGCTAAGTTTTTTTGGTTTCTGTTTAATTACACCTTTT
Organism: Triticum turgidum subsp. durum; assembly: GCA_900231445.1. Lineage (NCBI taxonomy): Eukaryota > Viridiplantae > Streptophyta > Magnoliopsida > Poales > Poaceae > Triticum > Triticum turgidum. The sequence goes on along the minus strand of LT934115.1, from coordinate 4,754,409 downwards.
CGTAAATGTAATTATGCTGGTGTATTTACATTTCGTTTTTGCGACTTCTTACACAATTATAATTTAATTACACTCGTTTCGCTAAAATGAATGGATTGTGATTTCGTGTTTTAATGCTACTCTTCTAGCATAGACGTCCCTCAATGCAAAGGTGCTTAGAGCCTATTTGGTTCCAATAAGTCACCCGACTTATAAGTCAGGTGACTTAAAACCAGTGACTTATAAGTCACGCCTGTTTGGTTGTCACCTGACTTATAAGTCACCTGACCACACCTTAAAATAATGCATGTGTAAAATAGATCAATAATTCATGCATAAAAGCAATAATTCATGTATACCAAACAGCAGAATAGATCAATAAGATTATCTGTAGCTATCTCATACGAGTAGTATGAAAGGCAACATTAACTTGATAATTGGTATGCACAGATACATAACATTCCAAGAGCACAATATCTAGAACATGCATTCAGATCCATATCAAAAAAATTGAGCGCATGCATTCAGATCCATAACATTCCAAGGCATGCATTGTTCATGCCTTTTGCCACTATAATAACCACACCTCATTTTACAAATCCATTTCAAATATGCATACATATATCTATACAAGTATCGATACAAGTCATCACTAACAAATACAAATTACATTGTTCAGCACTAGAACAAATACCAATTACCGCCTACTATGCAGTCCTTCCGCTATCCAATTACGAAAAACGTTCATGTTATGATCATCATGCGAGTTTTGCCCCTGTGATTGAGTTGCACGGCTTCGTCGTTGGCGTCGGCGTCGTAGGCAACTAGGCTCATCCACCATTGGAATGAACTCCTCATCATCATCACACTCTCCAAAATCTCTATCCTCCAATTTACTCTCTCTAATGAAATTGTGTAAAGCCATGCATGCTGAAATAATTTTACTTTGCTTTGGTGGTGGATAAGAGGGCATGTGCAACAAAATCCTAAACTTGTTCTTCAGTACTCCAAAGCATCTCTCTATTGCATTGCGAATTTGGGAATGTCTATGATTAAATGTTTGTTTTTTACCTCTTGGCGGTGGACCTTGATTGTACTCTTGAAAATGGTACTTCGTTCCTTTGTACAGTGCAAGATAACCAGGTTGGTTAGAGAATCCCGAGTCCACCACATAAAACTTCCCTACAATGTTAAACTGTTAGAATAGCATCAAGCATCGGGCTGATCAAAGTAATGTGTACTGCAATCTAAATGTACCTCGGGGAGGATGTGGGAAGTGGCTGCCAAATTTGTCTAGTGCTGCCTTGAACACCCTCATGTCATGAACCAACCCAGGCCACCCAGTAACGATGAAGGTGAATCTCAAGTCAAAATCACATATTGCTAGCACATTCTGAGTAGTAGTTGATTTTCGGTTCATGTGTGTGATGAGGTCTATCTTTGGCACAACCATCTCTATATGTGTTCCATCAATGGCTCCAATGCAATTGTCGAAGAACGGAGCAAACATTGGATTTTGGACTCTTGGGTGAGGTGTCCTAAACTGTGGATCTAGTGGGCGAATTATGTCTCCTGCCAACTTAACCAAACATTTCAAGACTTTATCAAACTTCCTATGAAGTGTCTCCATTGATCGAACAAAACGATTTTCAGTCTGCCGTATAGATTGGGGAGCACCAACCTTCCATAAGAACATGGCTAAAGATTCCACAGATGTCATCTTCCTAGTAGACTTCAATCCATATGACTCTACTAGCAAATTGTGTAGGCTATCAAACGCCTCTCTATCCATTCTAAACATGTTGAAACATTGTGTCTTATGATGTAATGTCCTCATCACCCACTCATATCCGGTTTCTTTAGGTTGGCGGTACATATTTTTATTTGCCATGTTCTCAAGGTGGTACGTACCAATGATTTGTGCAGCGCTGAATATTATGTTCTTCCTCCTCTCTGCTGCTGCAGCTTCTTGTTCCTCCTCTTCTTCGTCCTCCTCTGCCCATTGATCCATGGTGGCAGCCATCCATTGCTACAAAAAAGGATAGAGGATCAATTTAGTACCAACAAGTAACAGAATATGATGGATCATATGCACCAGTTCACATCAAATGAAGAAATGCTCACAATTATTACTCCAGTCAACTGAAATATAACACATGACCAATCAAAGTTCAAATTGCAGTTCACATAACACGACATAACATGATTCAAGTTCACATAACACGACATAACATGATTCAAGTTCACATAACATGGCATAACATGATTACTACTAGCATCACACTGCTACAGTTTACTTCTTGGTCACAATTCCTCTCTGCTGGCAGTGCATTTGGATCCACGCAAGCCTTGCTTCAATAGTCTGCATAGCTCTGAAAAAGGCCCTCTTGTTAGCATCCATGAACAACTCCGAAGCCACCCACATTTCCACGGATGCTTCAGCTACCCCCACACTCTTTAGCAAGAGCTACACACTGATCCATCTCTTCTTGAATTGCTTGGCGTTTTTGCACCATGATTTGTGCTTGTGCATTTACAATTGCCCTGGACCGAGCCTCCTCCCTCTTGGCATAATTGTCCTCCTTTTTCTTCCCTTCCTCCCTGTCAATCTTGATTTCATTCACCAGCCCCCTAAGAGCTTTAACCATAGGACTCTTGGTTTTCTTGGAAGGACTCTCTCCTGTTGTTGCAATGTTGGTGGCCCTCTTGCTGCTACTACTAGCCCTCTTGTTAGCACTGCCCATGGGACTAGATGTGTCGCCTTCTCCAGTGAGATCATAAAGATCTGCTGCAACACCATTGTGTGGCTGGTTGTCTTCCTCATCAAATCCTGGACAAAATGCAGATGATCCATCCACTGTCACATTATCGAAGATCAGCATCAAATCATCTAGATAGGGGGGCACTCGATCCTTGAATACTCTGTAGCACTCGGTTCTCCCCTTGGTATTAGCTTGCCACCATGACTCGCTTGCCAGGATTTCACCATTTGGACCTCGGCCTAGTCCACTGGACTTCACCTGCACCTCTTTCCAGAAAGTTGCCAAGATCTTTGCTTGGGTATACCTATTCTTCATAGCCTTCACATTATATTTCTGTCCACAAGATCTACGAAAATCTCTGCATTTGTTCTTCCACCCAACAGGAGCCATTTGATTGTTTGGGCGGTTCCCATTACTAATCTCGCGAATGACTAATTTTAAATAGAGTTCTAGCCTTTGTTCATTCCATTTAGCAGTATCAAAGCCACGCTGTCATGCATTGCAAATCGATTACAAAACGATACTATGTGATACATTGCAATTGTGAAACACATGAACACTGCAAATGTTACCTCATCAGAGTCGTCTTCCTCCTCGCCGGAGTTCTAGAGCATGTTGGAGCTGGTCCAATAGAAGCCTTCCTCGTCGTCGTCCAGGTCAATGTGGCCTTCAGTTTGAGCACTTGCGGCATTGGTTAGGGACCTGCCGCGCTTGACACCACCACCACCGTGACCAGCCCCTGACCTCGCTGGACGAGGAGGCATGCCGGCGCTAGATGAGGTTCCTCGGCCACCTGCGCCTCGGCCCGCACCTCGACCACGTCCAGTCGTGGCCACCACATGCTTGCCGCTGCATCGACGGGGAGGGGCCTCCTGGGACTGCAGAACATGCTGGTACTCCGCCAGGCTAGGAAACGCCGCCGCCTTGGAGTTCAGGTCCAGTCCCCCCGGCGCGGGCGGATCGACGAAAGTCGGGGCCTGTGGTGTACTCGAAGCACCCACGCGCGGAGGGAGGCCGGCAACCGCCGCGCTCAGAGCACCCAGGCCTCCAGTCGCCGCGCCCAGGGCACCCACGCGCGGAGAGAAGCCTCCAGCCGTCGGAGCACTAAACGGAGCAGCACGCGCACGAATCGGTGGGGAGTAGTTGCCGACCTGGGAGCCGTCACCAAAGAAGTCGTCTTCCTCGTCGGCGCCTTGGGAATCTTCGAAAAGGTTGAGCTGCAACCTCGAGTTCCTGCCGGCCATGGTGGAGACCGGGCGGCGAGCGGAGGAGGCGAGCGGCATATTGGATCTCGAAGGAGGCGTGCTGGATCGGAAGGATTGCGGCGGGGGCGAGCTTGCGATGGAGGGCGGCGGCGGCGAGGGTTTGGGTGCGCGGTGGGATCGAGCTCGGGATGGGTCACGGATGGGAATCCAGTGTGGACCTGAAGGAGAAAAGGTGGTGGGTCTCACACAAAAGGAGGTGACTTATAAGTTTTAAGTTTGGGTGGAGCAACTTATGACTTATAAGTTGGGGTGACTTATAAGTTGCGGCTGTTTGGGAAAATAAGTCACTTTTTTCACTTTTGGACTTATAAGTTGGTAACTTATTTGGAACCAAACAGGGCCTTAGATGAGGTGCTACGTATATTAAATGACTTAGCGACTCAAGTCCCCAATGCAAAGGTGCTAACCTTTTGGGTGCTAAGCTTCATGTATTTAATTAGTTGTAGACTCAGAATTATGCTTCCACCTAAGTACACGTGATTAGTACCGTTTCTTCCTGGGGTCATCATACTGCTCTCTCTCTCTCTTCTTAACTAGCAACGCCACATCAGATTTTTGCGTAGTTGACAATCTTAGCACCTGTACAAGATGGAGCTTTGGGAGGGGCCTAAACTGTTAGCAGCCCTCAGATCTGTACTCAAAATGATCTCAATCGCCAGTCAAAATACCAGAACACAAAAGAGGGGGCGCGAGGAGGGTGTGCCATCGTCAAGAATGAATTTGCTAGGAGTGAAGTAGGGGCGTTTGGATCTCAATTAGTCTGTTATCTTCAAGCATTAGTAGCGCTCCCATATGTACTCAAAAGGATCACAACCATTGGCGTGAGCGCGAGGAGGGTGCGCTAGTGAGTATCAGGGCCGTCCAGGGGCCTGTGCGGGCTGTGCGACCGCACAGGGCCCCCAAATTCCAGGAGCCCTCGATTCTAGGTCTATGTCTCCTTAACTTTAGGCCATTCTTACAACTAACACAGGCCCATGGCTCTCCTGAACTGGGTCTTCTCCTCAGTTTCCCGAATGACCTTTTCTGAGTCCAGCTTGACGTAGCCTGCCGCCGATCGATATCCATCTTCCCGAGACGAACGAAGTGTGGCGCCGCCGCACGGTGACGGAGGCTAGAGGTGTTGTCTAGTTTGATCTCTTTGTTTCCTCCCCGGAGGTGCAGCCCATATCCCTTCTCGCGTGAAGAATTTTCGTATGGTACAACAACAGCAAGTCGTCTGTGCATTGCATCGCAGGAAGGTGCCTTCTCTGATGATCTGACTTACTATAGCTTGTGTTTTTTAGTCTGTTGGCTGGCCATTCCTCATTGAAATTATGCACCGTTTCAGTTTTGGGAACAATTGGATTCAATGCACGGCTTTGTTCCTCTCTGCTGCTACTACAAGGGTCATCGTGAATGGACGTTTGGGTGACCCAATCTGACAGGTTTCTTCAAGGGGTTGCTTAATGCCAGGTTTCATCCAGTTTTTCTTCGCTATAACTCTATCGTGTAAATACTCTTTTATATTCTTAACATAATGTTTTGTGTATTCTGAAATAAAAATGGGCTATTAGAAACAGCCGGTGGCCCATACCAAGGCGAGGGCACCACCGATCTGTCCACCAGGTGCGCTCAAACCGAAACAGTATTTAATTTAGACTATTTTGTTCCGTTGAATGATTATATTAGTGAGTATATTGTGTGTATATGCACCAGTTCATCAAGATATGTAGTAGGTTAGTTGACCAAGTTGTCATACGCCAAGATTTTCAAGATTGTTGCTAGTTTAAAATTCAGGTTCAATCTTTTTTTGTTATAGTATTTTCATGAAGCAACCTGTATTCCAGAAATTTAGGGGCCCCATTCGCATTTTGCACCGGGCCCCCGAATTTTTGGAGACGGCCCTGGTGAGTATTGACAACAACAACAACTATGCTAGGAGAGATTATGTCGCCATCAATAGAATCCCAAACAAATGGAAGTATGGTCACTCTACCAATTACCAAACTTAGCTAAGGCTGGTCATAGTGGGGAGTAACTTGTACTAGTGTCATGCATACGATACTAGTCTAAATTACTATCTTTATAGTGCAAAGTAACATAGTAGTGGTGTCATAGATGGCTTCATTTATTAGTTTGTAGACTCATCCTTTCTCATAGAGTTTGTATGTCGTTGAGGCCTGACATCTCTCTTCAGAGGTAGTAGCGAGGGAGGTTAGAGAAAGGAGGGGGAGAGCTTCATCATTCCACTCTTTGATTGACTCCACTTGTTGCCTCGTTTGTTTGTAACTTTTTAGAAAGTTTTATGATATAAAACTAGCTCAGTGCAGCAAATACGTTCTCCATTGCCGACACTCAAGCAGGGACGAAGCTAGAAAAAATGGGCACTGGTGTCAACCACTGCCCACGCTAAACCTCTAGCAGAAATTATAGTAGTGCAACAACATAGATAATGGCCGAGAGTGATATAAAGAGCAACAATATGGAACGAGCTGGTGATATTATTATTACATAAAAAGATCGTACCGAGTAGCGAGTATTGGCTGAGCGAAGTCATAAAGTAACACTTCTTTACATATTCCGGAAATAATAGGCAAAAAGATGACTTCGGAACGTTTCATTTGTAACTTTCTGAAAAGGATGAACAAAAGAACATATTATATTCACAGCAATAGTAAGAAACAAATAATGCAGAAAATAAGTATCACTAAGGAAAAAAGAAAGTGATACGGAGACTCACATTTTATAACTTCCCTTCTTGATCTTTCATCTTCTTAAATATATCAATCACATCATCATTTGTTATTGTAGAAAATATGTCTTTCTCCACATAGCAAATCAGGCAATCACTCATGAACTCATCACCCATTTTGTTCCGCGTCACCCATTTTGTTCCGCAAAACACTTGGCGATATTCATTACTGAAAAGCATCTCTCCACTGATGCTGTGGCAACTCGCAAATTAGCACCAACTTGAGAAGTTGATACACCAAAGGAAAAGCAAGATGCTTTTTAGTTTCCACCAACACTTTAGCAAGATCAACAATGCCATCCAAATTGGCAAATCTTTGGTCCGCTCAGACATTATCTATGAAAATCCGAAGTTCATGACCAAGATTCATCTATGAAAATATTAGCAAGATCAGCTGGATCATGAGGAAGTGCATCTAAATTAATTTCTGCCGGAGGCGAAGGAGTAGTACCAATATTTGATGCAAGATCTTGTCTTGGTCTAACTGGCCTTGAAGTCCCTGCCACATTACTATCTGGTGCTGGTCGTTTCCCTTTCAACAAAGATTTATCCATATTCTCCTGGTCCTTGGCAAATCAAAGAAAAGTAACTCAAAAAATTACCTAGTCAATAGCCATCATGAGAAGAAATCAAAGCACATGTAGAATTGTAGACAATCTAGAGACCGAGAGAGAGAAAGAGAGGGTGCGGATTACCTGGGATGGGAAGAGCCAACACTTGCAAATTAAAGATTATGCACCGACGGACGGTCCGCCGATGTCAACATTCACCCGATGAAATGGCGTCGAGTTCGCCGTCATTCATCGCCGATTCGCTGCGGCGGCGGCGGAATTAGGGATCGAGATGAGGAGGCGAAGAGACAAGGGCGTCCGTCTGTTCGTGTATAGGTACAGGCGTATGACAGCCGAGTAGCGTACATTGATTAATTGATACATAGAGACGTGTGTATGCATTGGGCCTGGCCTTCTATCATTGTTTGCTGCCTCAGACTGTTAATTTTTTTTAGAGAAAAGTATGTTTTTGGTCCCTCAAGTTCCCACAAAGTATAGACTTGGTCCCTCAAGATTTTTTGGTATGCATTTGGTCCCTCAAGTATCAAAACCGGATAAGTTTGGTCCTAAACCAGATTTTGAGCATGTTGACCGGGTTTGACCGCCACAAAACCGCCTGATAAACAGTAAATATGAAAAAGAACTTCGAAAATATGACAAAATTTTTGCTAGAGCCCATCCAATGTCATTTCATGACAAAATTTTGGTCGCACCTTGCGCACGTAAGCATATTGGACCCCAAATTTTTTCAGAATTTTTTGATTATTTTTGAATTTACTATTCATCAGCCAGATTTTTTTTCCTTTTGCCACAAGCTCCTTGAGTGCCGAAAGAGCCCGAAATTTTGTTTGCATATTGCGCATGTAAGCATATCCGACCCCAAAAAATGTAAGGTTTGTTTTATGTTCTTTTTTCAAATTTATTGTTCATCGGGCGGATTTGTGGCAGTCAAAACCAGTCAACGTGCTCAAAATCTGGTTTAGGACCAAACTTATCCGGTTTTGAGAATTGAGGGACCAAATGTATACCAAAAAAATCTTGAGGGACCAAGTCTATACTTTGTGAGAACTTGAGGGACCAAAAGCATACTTTTTTTATAACTTAATGGATGTTATGGTCTAAGGCTTTAGGGATTAACTGCTCTGCTGATGGGCTGGGGTCAATGGAATTTTTAGGCTGGGGTCAGACGTATTTTTGTTAATACTTATTAGCACAAAAGCCAGAAGGCACTGGTGTCAATTGACACCAGTGGCTACATGGGAGCTCCGTCCCTGCACTCAAGATTGACAAAGGTACACTCAAGAACATAGCCATACAATTGATACTAACAATTGTTCTTCATTTGCTCGCACAACTAGCATAGCACTAGTGCATAAACAGGAAGCAGTGTAAATGAATCAGCTCATCGATTGAATCCTAGTTTCATTTCATGTCTAAGTTTTACCAGGAAGACCGATGTTCAGTTTCTAATGCCTGCTATCGTTGCAGGGGCCGCATAGTTGAGGAAGATGATGTCCATTCATTCGGACAGGCAACAACTATCTAGGTTGTACGGCCTATCGGAGAAGGCATTCATAAGAGAAGAGCGGGCATGTATTGATTTGCATCGACAAATCTTGCATTCTATCAAAAAATAAAATAAAATTCAAAAGATCAGTTTTGTCATCTCATTAGTAAATGACTTCCAATAGATATTTTCTTTCTTTCACAATTACATGTTAACCGCATACATTCACGAATTATACAAGCTCTTAGAATTTTGTTAATATAATTATTGCTCCTTTTTAAAATGGATATGTGTGCCAACACACGTCCCAAAAAGTACGCAAGCAATCATTCTTGATACCAAGGTCATGCATATTTAATTAGTGAATTTTATTTTGTAGCTCAAATTTTCTCCATGATATAGCAACCAAAACAACAAAGAGTGCATTTAAAAAAAAGGCAGTATATGTAACAGACTAGATTGAGGGGCATAGTTGGATTAAGAGTCCAGACCAGAGACCCTTTTAAAATATATGCATTATAGGCCATAGCAACCCATGCGGGTTCTACTTGTTAGTAGGAGTAGTAGAAATGTAAAAACTGGATTAAAACCTTTTTGCCTCACATGTAAAAAAGAATGGGTAAGAGGGAGCATGTTAAAATTTGCCTTTTGCATAACGCACGAAGGAACGAATTTGCACTCAAACCGTGGGCCAAACCGTTGAAACCGCTGTGGTCGTGGTTTAATGCCGAGAGAAGGGCTCCCTTGCAAGTTGCAAGGTCGTGCATGCGAGAGGGTGCATGCATGGATTGTCAGACGAGCTTGACTTTGACAATTTCCGAGAGAGAGAGAGAGAGAGAGAGAGAGACCAAGACAACGGCGCGGAGCCGTGCCCACGGCCTTCGGCGTCGCTTCGCGCTCGCGCGTGCTACCATTTCCACAAACACCTCGAGCTCGCACCCGCAGATAAAAAGGCCACCTCAATCCTCCGGTCACCGATAAAAAGGCCACCTCCAATCGTCTTCCTTCTACTAGCACTAGCACGATACTGTACTGGCTACTAGGGGAACGTATTCGTAGAAGTTGTAGTGCACAGCTCATCGATCATGGCGTTGGCGGTGGTGGCGAATGTGGCCACGGTGGCACAGCTCATCGAGCAGGTGACCGGCATTGTCTCCAGGATCATTCGGGCGGTGGCGACGGCACGCCAGAACAAGCAGGAGTGCGAGCACCTCGCGCTCCGCCTCTCCATCATCGGCGACGTGCTGCCTCACCTCCCGCGGCTCCCGGTGGTGGAGCGGCCACTCAAGGAGCTGCGCGCGGCGCTGGGCAAGGCGCACGAGATCGTCCTCGCTTGCCAGGATCGGAGCGCCGCCAACCAGTTCTTCGGCGCCCGCCGCCACGCCGATAGCTTCAGGGAGGTCAATGACAGGATCTACTTCCTTCTCAGCCTCTTCCCCATGGTCAACTATGCCGCCATCACCACCCATCTTGCTCGAATCAGTACCCAACACACGATCACCGTGCCATCGCCGGGCTCTAGCTCTGGCTCCCTGCAGACTCTGACGGTGGTGCCCGATTACCCCTGCATGTTCACGTGGGCGGAGATTGTAACGGCGACCCACAACTTTGCTGACAAGCTCGGCGGAGGTTGCTCGGTGACGGTGTACAAGGGCCGTCTCCACGACGGCCCGGAGGTGGCCGTTAAGGTGCTGGACAAGCACATGACACATGACACGTTCGTGCCGGAGCTCGTGATCACCTTCCGCCTCCGCCACGACCACATCGTGCGCCTCGTCGGCTGGTGCGAGGAGGAGGACGACCGCATGTTCGTCTACGAGCATATGAGCAACGGCACGCTTAGAGACCGCCTGCAGCGCGCCAGCGGTGGCTCTAGCTCGTCGGCAGCGACGGCGCCCTGGAGGACCCGCGTCGCCGCGCTGCTGGGCGCGTCCCGGGCCATCCAGTACTTGCACTGCGGCGCGGAGCCAGTGGTCATCCACCGCAATGTCAGCTCGTCCAGCATCCACCTGGACATGAACTGGACACCGCGCCTGTCCGGCTTCGGCGCAGCGGTGTATCAAGCGGCGGGCGAGGAGCATGGCGGCCAGCTCGTCGAGGAGGTCGTCGGCACGCCCGGGTACGTCGACCCGGAGTACAACCGCACGAAGCGTGTGAGCACGGCGAGCGACGTGTACAGCTTCGGGATGGTGATGCTAGAAGCGCTGACGGGTGAGGATCCGGCCACCCTGCAGCTGGACTCCATACGGACCGGGAAGCTAGCACTGAAGGATGTGCTGGACCGTCGGCCGTCGCTGGACCCGACGCTGCCGCAGATGGAGGCGCTGGAGATCGTGGCGGACACGGCGAAGCGCTGCCTCTGCCTGTCGCGGATGGACCGGCCGGCCATGTCGAAGGTCGTGGCCAACCTCGAGGAGGCACTCCAAATGATACGCAGCCATGAGCCAATGTCCATGGCACGCTGGAGCCTCATTCGACGAAGAACCAGTGAGAATTAACTACACTGGTGTGAAAAACTCTCTTATACCATAGGAATCATAGGACATAGGGAGTAATGCTTAGTCAAACGACAAATAAAGCATCTGTATCCAAAGTTTTGTTTTTTGGTTGACCACCGAGAAGTTGTGATGCCGCTCCAGAAAGAAATTGTGTCAATTAGCATCTGTATATATGCATATATTATCACGTTGCAGTGCTCGGCGTGTTTCCAATATGCTACTCCCTCTGTTCACAATTATAAGATGTTTTTTGATATTTTAATATGAATTACATATGGACTGAAATGAATGAATAAATGCATTCAAATGTGTTTACATTGTGAATGGAGGGAGTAAGTCACACAGTCGATTCCTTTCTCCTCCCACGAACCATCTAAGGGCTTCTTTGAACCAAAGGATTTTCACAGGAATTTTGAATGATTTTAATTCTTAGGAATTTTTTCTACATAGGTTGTTTGATTTGTAGGATTGTAAACCATAGGAATTTTTTCATAGGATTCATTTGCACTATATTTCATAGGAAATTTTCCATCCACTCAAACCTCTTTAAAAGAATCCTACGTTTCTCCTATGCACAATCAAACACTCACACAATCCTGTAGGATTCAAGATGACATGCCACTCTAATCCCACGTTTTTTCTATTCCTGTGTTTCGGAAATCCTATGAATTAAAGAGGACCTAAAACCTTGAGAGGTAGATTCCATGGAGGCGGAGGAGCAACATAGTTGTTGTGGATTTGGATGACATAGAGGTCAGGTAGAAAAGAACTGGACTTTTAAAAACCTTGTTTGTATCTTTTATACTTAATTAAAGAGAACACTTGGGCTATTTGCACCGCGTTGATGGCGGGCACGCGGCGCGCGAAGAGGTCGCACTCCAACTTGTTCTAGCACGCCGTCTCCACCGCCCGCTTGATCTTGCAGATGAGCCTGAACGCGTTGCCGACGAGCTGCGTCACGACCGCCGCATGCCCCAAAACCGCAAGGGTCGCCATCAGGGACGAAGCTCCCTTGTAGGCATTGGGGTCAATTGACCCCAATAGATAGTACTAAGCACTATCTATTTATTGAGGATGACCCCACTGTCGTTGACATGACCCTAGTAAACTTTTTTCCTAGCTTCGTCCCTGGTCGCCATGATGGCTCAATGACAGTGTACTGGCCTACGAACACTAAGTACGTGCGGTGTTCCCCTATTACTAGCTAATAATCAGAACCAGAAGAAGTAGTCGTAGTACAAGTGGAGCTAGTTGCTAGGTTTTCTATATATGGGGAATCTTAATTTGTTACACGGAGATACTCGCTCAGAGACCAAGTTGCTGGTCGCTAGTGGAATCTCCGCCCGCGTGAACGTCCTGGGATTAGTAGTGGTAGAAGGAAGAAGATTGGAGGTAGCCTCTCGAGGTGTTTGTGGAAATGGTAGCGCGTAGCGACGCCGAAGGCCGTGGCCAGTGGGCACTCCCCGTCATTGTCTTGGTCCGTCGCGCGCTCCCTCTCTGCACCGCACCGTGTTGGCGACGACCCGATGAATTGTCAAAGTCAAGCGTGTCCGACAATCCATGCATCCCCCTCGATCCACCCACATGCACCACCTTGCAACCCCTTCTCTCGGCATTAAACACTAATTAACCACAACCACAGAGCGGTTTCAACGGTTTGGCCCACGACCTTGCAACCCAAACCATAAAAGGAGATGGTTGTCTATTTTTGCCGGGCTCAGAATTTCAGGAGATATCGAAGCGAAATACCGCAGGAACACAAAATAATTTGAAAGACATTGACATAGTATTTTGGCGGGACGCTTCGGGACATATCAACAGGAAATTTTAGCCGGACATTTTCATTTCGTGCATAACTTTTTATTCCAAAAAGGTGATAGAGCACTAGTATACCACATAAGTTACACAAAATATTACTAGCGAGCATGTCAGATGATTAAAGCATGTATATGGAAATAATATAGTTCACACCAAGTTTTAAGTTCTTTGGTGTTTACTATAAATGTTACTATTAGTTTAATATGAAATACATAGTATCCACATGTTGTCCGCTTATTACTGAACCTGCTATAACTAATGCTTTAGAAGTTTATATAAATATGCTTACCTAATCATATACTAAAAACTACCATTAAAGTATTTATTTGATCATACGCTTAAGATATCTCGACCATGATATTTAAGACTATAAACAATAGACGAACACGCACGCACACATCAAAATTTTCTCCATATAGTTTAGCAATTTGTCAAAAATATCTCAAAGACGGTTCTTTGTTACAAAATACAGTTTAAAGCTATCACAATGCAAGTGTGTTTAATGATACACATAAAAATCCCTGCAAAAACAATTGCTTAAAAATAGGAATAACTAATATTAAGGAACAAGTTTGCATCATTAAATATGAAAATAATGAACTATAGCGATCAATATTGTTGCATGATAAAACTAAGTTATCCAAAATTATAAAAAAATTAGTATAATTATTTTACAGTAACCAATCTCAAAATTAAATTCAACTACATAAAATAATAAACTTAAATTAACATATACCTAGTACAAATTCCCTTCATATTAATGGGTGAATATCTGGTGAGCCCTCAGCCCTCTCGGGGGAAGTTGATGCTATTTTGGTTTGATTTGGTTGGAAACACGCGCACGTAGAGGTGTAGGGTATTGAGTAGATCGATCAATCCTCAAATAGGCTAAGCTAGCTAGCCGATTTATTCTATGCTATGCGACCAGAGAAAGAGATGAAGTGGCACGTAGTGGAGAGGGAACAAGTTGGTTACCTTATTAAGAGGAGCCGATCGACTCCACGTCGCTCTCGCTGGTGCCCTGGCCAGCTTCGCCGTTCCTGCCCTCGCCGAAGCCCTGGCTGGCCTCGCCCTCTCCACCGGACTCAATGCTGGTGGTGAATGTCGCCTCTGCGCTGACATCTAGCTCGTGGGCTGCCCCTTCCACCTCCACTTCCGTGCCACCACCCCCCTCCTTCTCATCATTCTCGTCCTCCTCTCATTCCTCTCCTTCTCGTCTTCTTCACCCCCTCCTCCTCGTCCTCCTAATCTCCCTCCTCCTAATTGTGCTCGTGTGTCTTCTCATCCTCATCCTCCTCATGTTCCTCTTCCTCCTCACGCTCTTATCCCGCCAATTATTGTAGTTTTTCTTCTTTTTTCATCCATTTGAACGCTCTCCTCTGAGCATCCTATCTATCACCAGTCTCCATTGTGCTCGTGTGTCTTCTCATCCTCATCCTCCTCATGTTCCTCTTCCTCCTCACGCTCTTATCCCGCCAATTATTGTAGTTTTTCTTCTTTTTTCATCCATTTGAACGCTCTCCTCTGAGCATCCTATCTATCACCAGTCTCCTCGTCCTCCCGGAGGTCTTCGCTTGACGATCCATCATCATCAGTGCAAGATCTCTTGCGAGCGTCGGAGAGCTCATCTTTCTCCGACGAGTCATTCGACGGCCTAGTCGAAGTATACATTGTGTGCTCGTTGGAAACACTGGTAGAAAAAGGGCCTGTTGTCCCGGTTCCTAAACCGGGACTAAAGGGTCGGTACTAATGCCCTGACCCTTTAGTCCCGGTTCAAACCAGAACCGGGACTAAAGGCCCTCCACGTGGCCGGTCCACCTTTAGTCCCGGTTGGTAATACCAACCGGTACTGAAGGAAATTTTCTAATTTTTTTTGAAATTTTTTTTATTTTCAAATTCTGAATTATTTTAACCTCTAATCTCTAATCACCCCTCATCACTGCTTAATTTAATCTCTAATCACCCCTCATCATTCTAAATCATCTAACTTCCCGGACGGTCACCCATCCTCCCACTCCCCCAGCCTGAGCACGCTTAACTTCCGGGTTCTATTCTCTCTCGTTTCCAAGTCTGCACTCGTTGTTTTCCTGACAATAGTAAGATGTCAATCCTATTAACCCTCAGGAGTTTAGCTTGAGCATGAAGTCACACATTTCACTGTTTGAGTTTGAAACTATTGTTCTAAAAAACAATAATTTTTTAGTAACACTAATATTTCTTGAATAAGTAGTTTGACCATAGTTTGACCAGATTTGACCAAAATTCAAAAAAACTGAAATAATTATTTAATAACACTAATATTCTTGAATAATTATTTAGTAACACTAATACTTCTTGAATAAGTAGTTTGACTATAATTTGACCAGATTTAATGAAAATTTAAAAAACTGAAATTTGAGCATAACTTTTTTTCCTTTTGGAATTTGAGGATTCTACAAATTTGCAAACAGGCCGTAGGCGGTCTCCATCGGATGTAACTTTTCGAGTAGATGATTTTCCATATAAAAAACTTTTTAATCTATGCAAAAGTTATGCCCATTTTACAAATTCCAGAGAGATTTTGTAAATAAAGTCGAAATTCATATTTGTAAATTTTCCCAACAACTAGACCACATATCACATGGGAAACTAATTTTATTTTATTTTTTTTGACATTTCCATCATTTCTTTTGTTTTTTCTAAAACTGAAAAGGCGGTCCAAGGGGGGGGAGTTTGAAAATGGGACCTTTAGTACCGGTTCGTGCCATGAACCGGTACTAATGGCTCAAAGCCCATTAGTCCCGGTTGGTGGCACCAACCGGTACTAGTACTGGTTGGTGCCACCAACCGGGACTAATGGGCATTGCACCCTTTAGTCCCGGTTCGTGGCACGAACCGGGACTAAAGGGCCCAGGTGAACCGGGACTAATGCCTTAGCCGCACGAACCGGGATAAATGCACCCATTGATCCCGGTTCTGGACTGAACCGGGACTAATGGGCTTGCCTGGCCTGGACCAAAGCCCCCTTTTCTACTAGTGAAAGCTCTTGCGAGTATGGGCAAAATATAAGGGAAGAAATTTATGTGAGCTCAAACATGTGCACACACCCCGTGTGCTCTCATTACTAGTATATGGACAGTATAGCTACAAAGGACACTAGTACATGCCTACAGTAGCTACAGGACAACTCGACGATATGACCACGTGACACGGCAAGCAATCCAAACTATTTATGAAATCGACGATATGGCAGTAGCCTACCGGTGAACCGCCATGGGGTCATCGGCCTAGCCCACCTGGTCGTGAGACGATGAGGTAAGTGGCCCCAAATTGAGGATACCATCAGTGGGGCCACCGCCGGCATTGTGGGCGTGATGGTATGTGCATGTATAAGTACCAACTACTTATTATATCTAGTTACATAACTATCTTGTAATTAGTTAGGTTATAATCACAAGCATTTCTGTATCAATTTCATCATCCATATATATCGTCTTCCATTCACATAGTAACAATTTTTTTATTTACTACAAAGTACCTTGTGTTTTTTACTTTCTCTCTCTTTCCTATTCTTTCATCATAATCTATCCATATGTTCATAATATATCCGTATGACCAAAAAAATCATAATTATGCACGTCGATCCATATTATTCAAATAATCTATCGTATATCCATACCAAATTTCCATATATACTATGTTGGTTATTGATCTAATTGCATCCACATGCATAATCATATCAATAAAAAGAATATCATAATATTCATCGATCCGATTTTGCATCCATGCACATATAAACAAACAATCATAATCTATATATTATCATCGATCCAAACCCTATTAATTATACCTTATATATAGATCCATAAATAATAATTATTAACATATATAGGTAACTATTTGGATCCACATGCATATTATTCATAACAAATACAGAAAAAGGAAAATACTAGTTGAGATTGATCAAACTCACCTCGGTGGGATGTGGGAGATCGGCCGGCGCCTAGTTGGGCCGCCGTCGGGGACTCGGGGTTGGTGGCGACGGTCGGTGTGTTAAGGTGTTCGAGCCCACGAGACGATGGAGGCTGCGGTGGCAGCCGGTGGGATGGAGGAGAGCTAGCAGCGCTGCAAATCTCGGCAAAGATAAGCAAGGGGCCTCACATTGTTTTATTTGCCGAGCACCACCATTTTATTCTCAGCAAAGACTTTGTTGAGTACCCGATAAATGATACTCGGCAATCCCGATTTACCGGGCAGGCGTATGCTGAGCAGCCATCACCTAGTCTTACACTCGGCAAACTGGTTGTCTCGTACATTTTGACCTTCATCGAGTTCCTTAAGGTACTCGGCATAGAGTGTAGTCTCACGGTTGACCAAATTTTTACATTTATAGTGGTAGTTATTATATGTGGGCAGCAGTTATATTAAGGAAAGCAGCGGTGCTATTCACACGACACGATCCAGACGATTCATGCACGATACTCAAATCCAGTCGGACATGCGCAGGATTCAGAAGGGCACTGGCCGCTGGATTAGCACGTCGTGCAAAGATCGTGCAGCAGTATCGTGTGGGTAGTAGTTTCGTAAGGAAAGAGCCGTGAGGAGAGTGCGTAGTTAGTCAACCAGCTACTCTGCCGGCTAGTACGGGATTCAAGTGCATATAATACGTGGAATATAATCACGATGGCAATGTGACATGTTTTACGTAAGCTTCCAACTAATGTAAACGTTGATATCAGGAAGAAGGAAGTTGAAAACCGGCGGCCAAGCCGTTGATATCGCTCCGTTTGCGTGGAGCATGGAGCAAAGGGTAGGTGGCGGAGGGGGACGCGGTGAGGGGGCCTGACGATGAGCCCTGAACTTGGCGACCACTCAACGGTGCAGATCGTGAGTAGCGAGGAATACCGGCCGTGTGCTCACCGCCTCCCGCGTCGATGCCCGCGGCGTGTGGAATTTCCACGACGCCTCACTCGCACGCGGGCGACCATTTCAAATCCGTAATCGAATGGACGAGCGAGGGGGCAGTATCCCTACATAGGAGTATTTCTCTAGTCCAAGTTCGTTAGTATACGCGTGCTATATGAGTATACACTGCGAACTCCTACTACTACTACTACTAATCATTGGCACTCCACTCCGTCTACCTTCTCTACTTCTACTTCTACTTCTTCGACACTGGCGTACGTACAGGAGCTTCATGGAGTTCCCTGCTGCGCTCAAGTGCGCCGCCGTCGCAACCGAGCTCGTCGGAACTGCATTTGGGCTGATAACCAACATCAATCAGGCGCTGGAGAAGGCACGCCAAAACAAGGCGGAGTACCAACACCTCAAGCAGCGCCTGCCGACGATCGGCTACGTGCTGCATCGCCTGCCGCCGGACCCGGAGTTGGAGCCGCTGCTTGCCCCGCTGATCAACATGCTGCAAGAGGCGTACGACGTGCTGGTCAGTTGCCAGAAGCGGAGCTCCACCAACCAGCTCATCCGGGCTAGCATCCATGCCGACAGGTTAAGGTTAGTCAACGACAGGATCGACTCCCACCTCCTCCTCTTCCCCGTCATCTGCTATGCCGCCATCGCCCGCCGCCTCGACGACAAACCGAGCTGCTCCTGTGCTGGCTCCCAGGACAAGCTGCAGGACGTGTGTAAGATCCTCGAAATCGTCCCTATCAACCACACCA
The DNA here is from genome assembly GCA_900231445.1 of Triticum turgidum subsp. durum. Lineage (NCBI taxonomy): Eukaryota > Viridiplantae > Streptophyta > Magnoliopsida > Poales > Poaceae > Triticum > Triticum turgidum. Next base: position 4,735,641 of record LT934115.1, on the reverse strand, counting down.
GCGAGGTGCGGGGCTGCTCCTCTGTTGGCTGCCTGCAGGATGTAGATGACGCGTTTGTGGCGGAGCGCGAAGGCAACCACACCAGCAAGGTCCCCGGCTGCTCCTCTGCTGGCTCCATGCAAAACTGGGAGGACGTGTTGGTGGCGGAGCTCAAACCCATCCATACCAGCGAGGTGCCCATGCCGGGCAGCTCCTCTACTGGCTCCATGCCCAAGTGGGAGGAAGCGTTGGTAGCAGAGGGCAAACCCAACAACACCGGCGAGGTCCCAGGCTGCTCCTATTCTGGCTCCATGCAAAACTGGGAGGACGTATTGATGGCGAAGCTCAAACCCAGCCATACCGGCGAGGTGCCCGTGCCTGGCAGCTCCTCTGCTGGCTCCATGCCCAAATGGGAGGAAGCATTGCTGGCGGAAGGCAAACCCAACAACACCAGCGAGGTCCCGGGCTACTCCTCTGCTGGCTCCATGCAAAACTGGGAGGACCTGTTGGTGGCGGGGCTCAAACCCAACAACACCAGCGAGGTGCCGGGCAGCTTCTCTGCTGACTCCATGCAAAACTGGGAGGACCCATTGGTGGCGGAGCGCCACACCGGCGAGGTCCCGGAAGTCAGCATGGTCGTCTATGAGCAGGGCCATATGAGCAACAACACGCTCAGAGACCACCTGGTGCACGGTGTCTGGTCGCCGGTGACGGAGTCCTGGAGGACCCGCGTGGAGGTGCTTCTGGGTGCATCCCGGGGCGTAGAGCACATGCACCACTGCGCGATCATCCACGGCAACGTGAGCTCGTCCAACATCCTCCTGGATGCCAACTGGAAGCCGCGCCTGTCCGGCTTCCTCGGCGTACAGGTCTTGCAGGCGGGCCAGCTTGTCGCGGAGGTTGTCGACCTGGAGTACCGCCGCACGGGACTCATGAGCCCGACCTGTGACGTGTACAGCTTCGGCATTGTCATTCTGGAGGCGTTGACAGGGCGGCTGCCAGTCAGCGGCAGCTGGGGGAAGGGGGAGGACGTCGTGACCTTGGCGGATTCGACGCTCTCATTCATTCAAGGCGGTAATCTGCGGGCTGTGTTGGACGGCCGCCCGGTGTTGCAACCCATGATACATTTGGATGCGCTGAATCTCATGGCGCACACAGCGATGCTCTGCCTGTCACCAAACGAGAAGGACCGGCCGCCAATTTCAAGCGTCACGGTAAACCTCGAGGGGGCGCTCAGGATCATGCGCAACAATGGGCCTATGAAAGTATTGCGAGTTTGAGCAGATCCGGTGACGTCCATAAAGGAATGTTTCTTTG
>LT934115.1:4616903-4733998 GCA_900231445.1 Triticum turgidum subsp. durum | reverse complement strand
ATAAAACGACTACTAAAGTATTTGTTCAGTGTTCCATAATCTTTGTCTGTAAGTATTGAGTATCATGATTAGTTAGGAAACATATGCTCACAATGCTTAAGCAATACAACAACAATTTCATCAATCCTCTGATACTCACAAACTGGTCCAGTTTGTGGACGGATGCTTGAGCGGATTTGTGGGTCAACCATGAAGATGCCCTAAGTTTCGATTAAGTGACATAGGTAAATAGTTTGCATTATTCCAACGTAACTTGGGACAGACTGAGTCTCTAAAGCGACTTTGTTGAAAGATACAAAAATGCTTGAAAGCGACTAGCTCCAATAATGAATTATATTCCCCCAAAAAATATAGCAACTACCCGGCAGGCTACCTCCACTTGTACTAAAATAAAACATATGTATTTTTAGTTTCAGTTTGGATGTTTTAATTATTCATGTTTCTTACAATCAAATTTTATTGAAATATATTGCATTCAATTCCATGATAATGCACTTAAAAACATATCTTGATTAAAAGTTTTCTAAGTACATCCTCTTCTAAACAACTAAGCTCCCTGGGGCTGAAAGCGCTCACGGTCGATTGAGGTCACTGGATTCCGATTTGGTGCTCAATCTTGACCAGGTCGGTCGCTAGATGGGCCTTGTTGGTAAGTTGCTAGGTCGTGTGGACTTACGCCATCGATGGTGGAGGGATGATATTTCCTGGTCGAATAGTTTCTTTGTTGGACTTGGATGTGGAGCTCTCACGACCACGCTACTCACTAAAAAAACACTTCCATGATAATACATGTTTGTCATAGTAGGTTACATTTTCTGTCATGTATGTACATCCATGACGATTTTATGACAGAATCGAGATAGTCATACATGTGCTGTCGTAGAAGTGTTCCATGACAATTCTAAAATTATCGTCACGGAAGTGTCCACTTCCATGACGATAAACCGTGTGTCATGGAAGTGCTTTCGTTAAGGGTAACCGACACGTGGCATCGATAATAAGGGGTCGCCGTTAAGCTATCGGGTTCCGTTATGGATCCGATAACCCGTTAACAGCCAAGACCAATGAGGATTTTCCACATGTAAAATTCTCATTCGCCGAAGGATCCATGTGTCGGCTCAGCGTTGGGACAGGTGTCATCCACTTATTATACTGGAGGCGCCTATGATACGTCGACACGTGGCAAGGTCCCACAGTGACCCATTTAGGTGAAAGAGGTCGGCCCAGTCAAAATTAGCAGGCTGGCCCATATAGGCCTACTTCCGTCTGGTCCATTTAGGTACACGGCCCATACGAGATGTGCCAATATGAGCCGTCAACGGCTCATTAACTATTTGACACCATTGCAACTCATCGTCAGTTCGATCCCGTTAACAGCCCGCTATATATTTAGCTGTGCTGGACGGCCGCCCGGTGTTGCAGCCCATGCTACATTTGGATGCGCTGAAGCTCGTGGCGCACACGGCGATGCTCTGCCTGTGGCCGAACGGGAATGACCGGCCGCCAATTTCAAACGTCACGGCCAACTTCAAGGGGGCGCTCAGGATCATGCTCAGCAATGGGCCTATGAAAGTATTGCGGGTTTGCGCATATGCAATGACGTCTGGAAAGGACTACTTTTTTGTGTGTGAATAAAACGACTGCTATATTATTTGTACAATATTCATTAATAGAAAAAGGCTCATTTGTCCCGGTTACAGAGGGCCTTTAGTCCCGGTTCTGGAACCGGGACTAAAGGGTCGGGACTAAAGCCCCCCCCCCCTTTAGTTCCGGTTCTGTTACGAACCGAGACTAAAGGCCCTCCATGTGGCCGCCGTTCGGAGCTCCACCTTTAAAGAAAAATCTTACGAATTTTTTTTGATTTTTTTTTAATTTCCCGATTTTCCTATTTCTGAATTATTTTACAATTTAATCTCTAATCACCCCTCACACTACTCAATTTAACCTCTAATCTCTAATCACCCCTCATCACTGCTCAATTTAACATTTAATCTCTAATCACCCATTATCACTGCTCAATTTAACCTCTAATCTCTAATCACACCTCATCATTTCAAATCTTCTAACTTTTCGGCCGATCACCCATCCTCTCACTACTCCAGCCTGAGCACGCTTAACTTCCAGGTTCTATTCCCCTTCGTTTCCAAGTCTGCACTTGTTGTTTTCCTGACAATAGTAAGATGTCAATCCTATTAAACCTCAGGAGTTTAGCTTGAGCATGAAGTCACATGTTTCATTGTTTGAGTTTGAAACTATTATTGTAAAAAACAATAATTATTTAGTAACACTAATATTTCTTGAATAAGTAGTTTGACCATTGTTTGACCACAGTTTGATCAAAATTCAAAAAACTAAAATAATTATTTAGTAACACTAATATTCTTGAATAATTATTTAGTAACACTAATACTTCTTGAATAAGTAGTTTGACCATAGTTTGACCAGATTTAACCATAATTCAAAAAAACTGAAATTTGAGCATAATTTTTTTTCCTTTTAGAATTTGATGATTCTAAAAAATTGCAAAACGGCTTACGGCGGTCAAAATCGGATGCGGATTTTCGTGCTGAACATTTTGATATATTATACTTTTCTCTGACATCGTATGCAAAAGCTATAGCCGTTTTACTTTTTCATAACATTTTTTTTTGCAAAACATGTCCAAACTTAAGTTTTTTAATTTTCCTAAGTAGTAGATGCAGTCATATAACTACATCTCGAAGGATTTTATTTTTTTGAAGTTTTTATCATTTTTTTGTTTTTTTCAAAACGGAAATGGCGATACACAAGAGGGAGTAGAGTTTGAGACACTGACCCCTTTAGTCCCGGTTTGAGACACGAACCGGGACTAAAGGGTTTAGTCTCGGTTCGTGTCTCAAACCGGGACTAAAGGTCTCATTTGAACCGGGAATAATGCATTTAGCCGCTCGAACCGGGACTAATGCTCATATTAGTCCCGGTTCGTAATGCAACCGGGACTAATGTGTATATTGAGCTATGACCAAAGTCATGTTTTCTACTAAGTGATTCCATAATATTGTCTCTAAGTGTTGAGTACCATGATTAGTTAGGAAACAAATGATAGTGTAAGATTTATTTCTACATTATCTTGTATTTCAAGTTAATCATATACTCCTACATATGGATTATGTGCATTATATTTGCCACCACAACTGAGAGAATTAATTTCATGTAAATCGGCCAGCCACAGCTCCAAGAATGCGCGGAGGAGGTGGCCTGGGTCGGCGTCGGCGCCGTTCGGCGCGGGCCACGGGCCCGCTTCCAAGTGCGTCTGCACGCCGGCCACTCACGCCAGGTCCTTCAAGTGCCGCTTCCACCGCACCAACTCCCAGGGCCGCGGCCACAGCCAGGGAAGCCGCCCTTCTTCGCCCCCTTCACCGGCCGCGGTCAACGCGGTGCCGTGGCACCCGGCCTCGTCGTCCTCGTCCTCCGGCACCGTCGCGACCCAGTGACGCAGCCCAAGCATCGGTCTCAAGAATCAAGAACGCTCGACAACGGAGAGGGAAGGGAAGATCATATACTTGTCATAAGAAAGGGAGTTTATTTACTGCTCCCTCTATGTATTGTTTCCTTTGTTTGGAGATTGATTACCATCTGTGAGTTATGGTAAGGTTAATGTGATTGAGCGATTTTTCTGGAAATCAAATATTTGCTTTCTAATTAATGTGATTGAGTGATTTAAGGTAAGGTTAATTAATTTAGATTTTATTTTTAAAGATTGTTTGTGATTGATTCTACATTACTAAATAGCTTGCGCTAGTATGGAAAGTTCTGATCTGCTCAGATTTCTTTCGTTGTGTGAGAGGGTGACGCGAAAATTAACCAATGAGGTGGAGGGAGGGGACAAAAAAATCTAAAAAAAACCAGCGAAGGTGGGAGGAGGTACCAAAAAACCATGGGAGGTGGGAAGCCGCCCTTGTTCGGCCCCTTCACCAGCCGCGGTCAACGCGGTGTCGTGGCACCCGGCCTCGCCATCCTCGTCCTCCGGCACTGTCGCGACCCAGTGACGCAGTCCAAACATCGGTCTCGAGAATCAAGAACGCTCGACAACAGAGAGGGAAGGGAAGATCATATACATGTCATAAGAAAGGGAGTTTATTTACTGCTCCCTCTATGTATTGTTTCCTTTGTTTGGAGATTGATTACCATCCGTGAGTTAAGGTAAGATTAATGTGACTGAGCGATTTTTTTGAAAATCAAATATTTGCTTCCTAATTAATGTGATTGAGTGATTTAAGGTAAGGTTAATTAATTTAGATTTTATTTTTAGAGATTGTTCGTGATTGATTCTACATTAATAAATAACTTGCGCTAGTATAGAAAGTTCTGATCTGTTCAAATTTCTTTCGTTGTGTGAGATGGTGGCGTGAAAATAAACCAATGAGGTGGAGGGAGGGGACAAAAAAATTTACGAAAAAAACTAGTGAAGGTGGGAGGAGGTACCAAAAAAACATGGGAGGTGGGAAGCCGCCCTTCTTCAACCCCTTCACCGGCCGCGGCCAATGCGGTGCCGCGGCACCCGGCCTCGCCGTCCTCGTCCTCCGACACCGTCGCGACCCAGTGACGCAGGCCAAGCATCGGTCTCGAGAATCAAGAACGCTCGACAACGGAGAGGGAAGGGAAGATCATATACATGTCATAAGAAAGGGAGTTTATTTACTGCTCCCTCTATGTATTGTTTCCTTTGTTTGGAGATTGATTATCATCTGTGAGTTAAGGTAAGGTTAATGTGATTGAGCGATTTTTCTGAAAATCAAATATTTGCTTTCTAATTAATGTGATTGAGTGATTTAAGGTAAGGTCAATTAATTTAGATTTTATTTTTAGAGATTGTTCGTGATTGATTCTACATTAATAAATAACTTGCGCTAGATGAAAAGTTCTGATCTGTTCAAATTTCTTTCGTTGTGTGAGATGGTGGTGCGAAAATAAACCAATGAGGTGGAGGGAGGGGACAAAAAAATTACGAAAAAAACTAGCGAAGGTGGGAGGAGGTGCCAAAAAAACCATGGGAGGTGGGAAGCAGCCCTTCTTCGCCCCCTTCACCGGCCGTGGCCAACACGGTGCCGCGGCACCCGGCCTCGCCGTCCTCGTCCTCCGGCACCGTAACGACCCAGTGACGCAGCCCAAGCATCGGTCTCAAGAATCAAGAACGCTCGACAACGGAGAGGGAAGGGAAGATCATATACATGTCATAAGAAAGGGAGTTTATTTACCGCTCCCTCTATGTATTGTTTCCTTTGTTTGGAGATTGATTACCATCCATGAGTTAAGGTAAAGTTAATTTGATTGAGTGATTTTTCTGAAAATCAAATATTTGCTTTCTAATTAATGTGATTGAGTGATTTTAGGTAAGGTTAATTAATTTAGATAGAGATTGTTCATGATTGGTTCTACATTACTAAATAACTTGCGCCAGTATGGAAAGTTCTGATCTGTTCAGATTTCTTTCATTGTGTGAGAGGGTGACGCGAAAATAAACCAATGAGGTGGAGGGATGGGACAAAAAAATCAGCGAAGGTGGGAGGAGGTACCAAAAAAACCATGGGAGGTGGGACGAAAATAAACCGTACGAGGCTACCAACTGCTCCATTAGAAGTAGAGGCTACATATTACATGTACATACTATTCGTTTTGACAGATACTACAAACAATATAGAAAACACAAGTGATGGTAACTACCACTCGTGGTAGGAAACATTTGTCCTATCTATATAGCACCTAGGTCCCAATATAGCAAGTCATATTTGTACTGCATGATGTAAAATCCATGACATAGTGACTTTTCAGTTTTTCTTTCCTTGCATTACAACCATCAATGGTCAATGATTGCTTTCCAAGACATTAACATACTACTAGTTTCCTAGTATGGTTCCTTTCCCAACAAAAAGGGTGTGTATATACACTCTTATTTTTTATGTTATCAGATATGACAAATAATACGAACGTTATCCCAAAGGTTTGTATGTATATTAAGGATGTTCTTGTACATTTTTCTAAAGTTTTCACTTTCAAGGTATCTAGTCTTCAAACAAAAATTAAGGCCGGGTCACACTTTTAACGGCTAATATTTATGTACAAACTAAGTTGACCAAATAGTATAAAATGTGATCGATTTTTTTTACTTGTAGGAATATATGATACCCGCGCATGATTTTTTTTTTCCTATGTACATATATCCACCCATGATTCTTTTTAGTTTTATAAATTTTTGTTACATTTACCCATATGATCCTATGTATTTATTGTATCGGGGTATATACTCATAAATTTCATGTCAAGGTATGTCAATATAATTAGTATGCACATACAATAAAATGTATTGCGTACTCTGGGTATATACATACACAAAAATCTAATGGATGCGTAATAAATAAGTTTGGTTATATTTGAATCCTGTATATCTTAGGATTTTTTGGTCATTTACTTGATTTTCTGAAGAATGTCCTAGACAAAATACACAACTCCAATAATTCTTAAGCATGTTTCTCTTTTGTCTGATTTTGTGCACGACCAACTATCTAAGTAGGTATTATCCATTATTACAATATCCATCAGGAGGAAGAGTGCTTTGCATTTAAGGAAAAGAAGTCATTGGCCGAAGCTATTCTTTTGCAAAATGAGTTACATAAAAAGGATGACATATGCTTTTCCCACACTTTTTTGAAAGCGGTTTGTATAGTGTAACCAAAATGCGACGATGGTGACAATATTATAATTCATTCACACTATACAAAAAGTTCAATTGCTAAGTCAGTACAAACAACTCCGACCAGTAAACACATCGCCTTGAGTATGATCTGGACAATCTTGAAGTCGGAGGTGACAAGGGCCTCAAGTGTTATATTATATGTTCTGGGGTTGATAATGGAACTAACGAACCTGTCCTCCCGAAAAAGGGAGAGAAAATGGAAGGTCAAGGATCTGAGATGTGTGGATGATCTTGAAGATGAAGACGGAGTTGGCATGGGTTAGAGGTGGTGGAAATTCTGAATGTTGCATAAACCTCAATAGATGCAATATAAGATCCATAATATGGGTGTATGAAATGTGTGCATGTGCTATGTGCATATTCATTGTGTATGAAATTGTGTAATGAATGTCGAATGTGTGCAATGCATTTGATTTTTTTTATGTATTTTGAAATGTGTATGAAATGTATATGATTGATTATGTGATATGCTTGACAACAGCTCGGGCTATTGAGAGGTAGTGTGTGATGGGTTGTACTGCTAGCGGTGTGTCTTTTGTAAGCTCTACTTGTAGATGCAACCCTAACCGCCAAAAACATTATAGAAGCCACCACTAATGGGTCCATACGGAAGGCCCCTCGGTAATGTCCTCACTGCTGACATGCCCCATCACTCGACCCATTAGTGGTGACCTATTTATCTAGGACACACTGCTCACAAACCGGCTATTCCATAGTACTGACTGACATTGTTCAAATCTGGGTTTAGCCACCCCAAACTGCTCAGGGGACCGACTGACGTTGGCAACTAGGGGGGGGGGGGGATTACACACATCAACAAGAAAAGGGATAAATTTACATGCCCGATAAGTTTAGAGATACAATGTATACTTACCCTTTTTTATAAGCTAGTATAATTCATTTTTTTAACCTTGAACACCAGCCATTCCAATAACAATTGGCCATGTCAAGATCGTTGGTGACCATGCTGGTTAGACCAACAAGCAGACTCATGAGGCTTACACACAATATGGCTGCACTGAACACTGCTAGCACCGATATTATTCACGAGCACATGCATGCGCTAGTTTATTGCAGAATTGAAAGGAGTATTCAACACGGTCATGCTATCATGGTTAATTTACGCAGAATGTGTGTACGTGAGCTAGGCCAGGGGTATGCAGAATGTATGTGCGTGAGCTAGTCCAGGGGACGACGCGTGCCGTCTTTGTCAGCAGAGGTGAGCCCTGCCCAAAAGATGAGGGACTTAGACCAAATGTTAAATATACTAAAGTTTAAGTTTTGTTTCTACTATAAGTTCAATAATTTGCATTGGAGTGCAAGTTTGGATTGTAGTGCCATAGGTCCAATATATAGTTTGCATTATTCCACTGTCAGTTTGAATTATGTAGTGCCATAGGTTCAATAGTTTGCATTATTATCGGTTCCATTGTAAGTTGGAAGTTGGCTGAAGCGAGTAGCTCCATATAATAAAATTAAGATTCCCCATAGAAAACCTAGCAACTAGCTCCACTTGTACTACGAGTCTACGACTACTTCTTCTGGTTGCTGATTATTAGCTAGTATATATTAATAGGGGAACACCACACGTACTTAGTGTTCGTAGACCAGTAGTACATTGTAAACTGTCATTGAGCCATAATGGCGACGCTTGCTGTTGTGGGGCATGTGACGGCAGTGACGCAGCTCGTCGGCAACGCGTTCGGGCTCATCTGCAAGATCAAGCGGGCGGTGGAGACGGCGTGCCAGAACAAGCTGGAGTGTGACCTCATCGCACGCCGCGTGCCCACCATCAACGGGGTGTTGTCTAGCCTGAAAATAATTGGATGTTGATGTAATCATGGGCTGAGTTTATTAAGAGTGAGGACATGCATGTGGATTCTTTCTACTGATACTAACTCCTAATGAAAACAAGAGCATCATATCTCCCTTTCTTATTTGCTAAAATATTATCGTTCAATACGAAACATATTATTTGTTTCTAGAGGTACTATGTCGATTGTTCAAAGATCTCATCTTCATGAGACTAGCAAAGGGGTACACTTTATGAAGAATGAGATGAGGTCACCTCTTGAAGTTCAACCTCCAATCCAAGGATCATAAAAGGTGAACATTACCGTCCAAAGAAAAAAACAACATATTAAATATTTTTGAGGAATTAACCAATTTATCAAAAAACAATAGAATTAACCAGTTAGAATCTGACCCAATAAAAGTGAGCTACATACTATTTTTAGAATGGTATGGTGCTGAAATAGAGGAGCCATGTTTGTTAGAGATATATCGAATTCTTATTTGAATGATGTTTCGGTTGGCAAAATACATTACATTTATCGTGACATATTGATATATGTGATAGCTTAGATTCATGGCTGTGTAGCTATGTTCCACAACACTGTCTCGAGGTTGGCCACGACGGTCAACATGGCCGGCCGGTCCTTTCCCTGCGGGCACAGGCACCACACCGCCATGATCTCTAGCGCCTCCAGTTGCCACGCCGACGCCAGCTGGCGATCCAGCATACCCTACCGGCTCCCGTTTCTTATGTGTTGGAGTATAGATTTTGGAAGGATAGGATTTGTTAAGATTGATTGTATCAATTATATCTTTTGAACAAAATATCCGATTGATAACAATTTGGGATATTAGTACTCATGACATCTTCAAAACAAGATCAATTTTGGACATTTTTGAATTTTTTTTCAAATCCAAAAAAAAATTCGCTGCAAGTTTTCATTGCATTTTCATTCCATATATTGGTACTATTTCATTCAGTTTTTTGTTTCTATTTTTGGAGTCTTGAAATAAGTATTCATATCATTTCGGTAAATTATCTTTCATGGTTGGGCTGAGTTCTAAAGGTGTTATTTTCATATTTTCCAATATGGTTTCATTTCTGTGGCACGGCTATTTTACATGTTTTCATTATATTTTCATTCATGTTTGCATAATTTTCGTCATTGTTTCATTCTATGCATCATTAATGTTTCATCTCTGATTTGATATAAGTTTCATTATGTTTTATTATTATTTGTGCATGTTTTCATTATTGGTTCACTCCGGTTGTACCATCCGGTATACTATTATATATGTTTCATTACTGTATAAACATTCGAATTTGAACTTGTACAAACCATGTCCAAAATTGTTGTTGTTTTAACGATTTAAATGTCATGAACCTAAATCTGCAAACGGATTGAAAAACGCATCATTGGTTTAAAAGTTAAAAGTGTTATGAAGTGTGGAATCAAACTAAAAGTATGGCTGGTTGATCCTGGGCTGAAAGAATAAAAATATGTGAAGTGCAATACATTCCTGCTGTCAAACAGTGATTGAGCCCAGAGAAAAATATCACATGTGTTGAAGCAAAATAAGAAGAAAAAAAATACTCCCTCTATTCCCTTATACAAGGCCATAAACTCAAATTACAGATATCAAGGTAAAAATTAATGACCCCTTTGCAAGTCAAATTTTCTTCTTGTTAAAAGAGATCATTAATAACCCTCATGCATGGAAGGAATGAGAAGAAAATCACACAACATCATTATGACTACATGTAAGTATTAAACAAGTTTTTCATTTCTGAGCTGTGGTGTCGTTGTCGCAGCTTAACAGCATGAAGCCTGCTGACGTCTGTGCTGTAGTGAGTAGCTGCGTCACTTCACCCAGCCGGATGAGGAACCCAGCCCACTCCACAACGGCCCCATCTGTACTTTCTCCATCTAGAGAGCCGCGGACCAGTCCGTTCAAACCGCGTGTTTGACGGCTCATCGAAGATACTCATGGGGGTTTCCTCGAACGCCTCGAGAGAAGCTCGCTTCCAAGTAGTATATCAGAATCAGAATTAAATGGGGAGAGCGAAAGCATTTGAAATTTTCTTCTCTGGGAAATTTTTCACACCGTGCCAATACCTAACGCGGCTAATATATCAAGGCCATGTATACCTATAGTAAACATACTCCACGTAGTACAGTATATATTACTCCTAGCTAGTACCAGTCTAGTTCTAGTACTATCTCCTTGTCTTCCTCCTCCTCCTCCTCCTTTTTCTTCGTATTACTACTACGTAGTACTACCTAGTAGAGCACAGTGAGTCATGGACATGCTTGGGAATGCAGCCTCGGTGGCTCAACTCGTCGGGACTGTGGGCAGGCTCATCTCCAAGATCATTGATGCGGCGAGGACGGCGCGCCAGAACAAGCGGGAGTGCGTGTACCTCACGGTCCGCCTGTCCATCATCGGCGAGGTGCTGCCTCGCCTGCCGCAGGACGCCAAGGTGAAGCGGTCGCTCACGGAGCTGGGCAAGACGCTGGGCGAGGCGCACGAGCTGGTCCTCGACTGCCAGAACTGGAGCACCGCCCGGCAGCTCATCGGGGCCCGCCGCCATGCCGACAGCTTGAAGGAGGTCAACGGCAGGATCGACTCCCACATCAACCTCCTCAACTTGGTCTTTAACACCACCGCCGGCGGCACCCCTCCCAACCACACGGATACGGCGACAGTGTCGTCGCCGGGCTCCTCCTCGGGTCCTGCTGCCCCCGTGAGGCTCACGTGGGCGCAAATTGCAGCGGCGACCGATTACTTCGCCGACGAACTCAGCCGACGCAGCTCCGAGGTGCTGTACAAGGGCCGTCTCCGCGACGGCACGGAGACGGAGGTGGCCGTGAAGGTGCTTATCAAGAACGGGCGGCAGGACGTGGAGGGCGCGGTCGTGACGGAGGTCGAGATCCTCTCCCCCCTCCGCCACCCACACATCGTGCGACTCGTCGGCTGGTGCTCCGAGGAGGAGGACCGCATCATCGTCTACCTCCACGAGCATACGAGCAACGGCACGCTCAGAGACCACCTGCTGCGCCTGCGCGTGCGCGTGCGCGTTCGAGCGCGCCTGAGGGGCCGCTCTAGCTTTAGGTCGTCGCCGGTGAGGTCGACCTGGAAGATGCGCGTCGAGGTGCTGCTGGGCACATCGCGGGCCATGGAGCACTTGCACCGTTTCGGAGTTATCCACCGCAACGTGACCTCGTTCAACATCCTGCTGGACGGCAGCTGGACGCCGCGCCTGTCCGGCTTCGGCCAAGCGATCTTGCTGCCGGCGGCCGGAGACCAGGTCGAGACTGAGGTCGTCGGCACGCCTGGTTACGTCGACCCGGAGTACAGCCGCACTGGGTGTGTGAGCGCGGCGAGCGATGTGTACAGCTTCGGGATGGTGATACTAGAGACGCTGACGGGGGAGGATGCCGCCACCATGCAGATGGACTCGGTGCTCCTGGCCATACGCAACAGGAAGCTACGGGATGTGCTGGTCCGGCGCCCCGCGGCGACGCCCCGGCAGCTGCAGGCGCTGGAGCTCGTGGCGCACACGGCGGAGTGCTGCCTGTTTCCACATGGGAACGACCGGCCTGCCATGTCGAACGTTGTGACCAACCTCGAGAGGTCGATGGCGATCATAAATACTAAGCAGTCAGAAATGAGCTGAAGCTAGCTATTATGTCACAGCCGGAGGAGAGGCAACGACAAGGAGATGAGGGGTTGCTGCCATGCTGGAGGAAGAAGAAGAAGTCTGGGCCGTTTGGATCTCAATCCAACGACGAGGAAAAATCGACTGGTTCTGGATTAAAAAAAAATCTGGAAACCTATATCAATCGTTGTGTATGGTATACCGTCATAATTGATGACTTCCACCAACCCCGTGTTTAGTTGAGTTATTTTTTTTGTGGTTGGTTTTCTATTCAAGTGGTTGTACAACAAGAAAAATGCACTGAGTAACTTCAGCCTCTAGTGCTATGAGTGAACCATATACGGACAAAGAAAAATGCTTCAGACTTTGCTGCTAGCTAGGCATCCATCCAGCACAACAGAACAAGAAAAAATGCTTCAGACTTTGACGCTTACAGCCATTAGAAAATACAAACAGCAGCTTTTTAGTTAGTTAGCAATACAAACAATAGTTTTTCAATTACTACCTCCGTTCTGGTTTATTAGTCCCCGTTGTAATCTGTGCTTAATTTTGACCGTAAATTTAATTAACAAAATGTCCATGTATGGCACCAAAAATTATGTCATTGTAAACTATGTTCAAATACGAATCCAACGATATAATTTTTGTTGTCATATATATCCTAACATTTGTCAGTTAAACCTTTGGTTAAAATTCAGCACAAGTTACATAGGAGACTAATAAACCAAGACGGGCGTAGTAGTTAGCAGTACACATGTTGTACATACATTAGAAAATTATGTACTAAATAAGCAAACATTGTAGAGAAGCTATCATATGTATACTTCCATTGAGCACTCCGAGGCCCCAGTGATCCTTCAATCGGATTCATCCCAAGCTTTATCATGTCTCGCTACGGATGCTCTCCAACGGTCAGTGTATGGTCAGCTAGTGATGGAGATCAACCACTTATCTGGTATTAGGGAGTTTGTTCCTCAGAAACTTAGTCGTGTGCAGAATAGAGTTGCCGATCGGCTGGCAAACTATAGCCGTACGGAGCGTGCCACTACTGTGTGGCTAGGCTCGATTCTTCCTTGTATTGAGGATGTATGGCCTCTCGACTGTAACTCTATGAATTTGCAATAAAACTCCCTTTACGCTCACAAAAAAAATTATTATTCACGAGTACATGCATGCGCCAGTTTATTGCACAATGTAGAGGACTACTCAACACGGTCGTCACGCGGTCGTGGTTTATGCAGAACGTGTGTGTGTGAGCTTGGCCAGGAGACGCACGTGACGTCTTTATCGGTGGAGATGAGCATTGCCCAAAAGATGAGGGACGTAGACCAAATGTAAAATAGCAAAGTGCATGTTTCGTTTCTGGTAGAGTTCAAGTATTTCCGCTCCAGTGCAAGTTTGGATTCTAGTGCCATAAGTTCAATAGTTTGCATTATTCCACTGTGAACTTTCATTCTATAGTGCCGTAGGTTCAATAATTTCCATTATTATTCCAGTGTAAGTTGGAAGTTGGGACAAACTTGGTCTCTGAAGCGAGTAGCTCCGTATAACAAATTAAGATCCCCCATAGAAAACCTAGCAACTAGTTCCACTTGTACTACGACTACTTCTGGTTGCTGATTATTAGCTGGCAATAGAGGAACACCACATGTACTTAGTATTTGTAGACTAGTACGTTGTACATTATCACTGACACATGATGGCGACGATTGCGGTTGTGGGTCATGCGGCAGCAATGAAGCAGCTCGTCGGGAACATGTTCGGGCTCATATCGCCAACACTACTAGGGAAACCCCTAGTAGGACCCAAAACCGGTTGGAAGAAACCCGCATCACGGGAGCAGCCGCCAATGGCGAACCCCCTACAGGAGGGAGCAAGAGACACACCGGAGACGAGAGCCGGGCCGGTGGGAAGGGGGAGGAGAGGAGCAGGGAGAGGTCACCGGAGAAGAGAGGGGCAGGGGGGGTTCTTTATTTTTATTTTTGGGAGGGAATCAAAAGCTTCAATTCTGCATGGTTCTCAGTCCATTTTTTTCCTAAAATTTTAAAACCGGATCAAAACTTTTTTGCTTATAACAAACTAACGATTTGCTTGGAGAGAAAAAATAAAGTAACATTTAGAGCGTGTACCAAACCGTTGAGAACGCTCTGTGGTTGTGTGGGTCGCAATGTGGTGCGTGTGGGCCAAGAGGGGATGCATCTTAAGATGAGCTTGACTTTGACAATTTCTTGGGTCGTCTCCGACACGGTGCAGAGAGGGAGCGACGGCCAAAGACATGGCGTGGAGCCTAGTGCCCACAGGCCACTGCCTTCCCCGTTGCTTCGCGCTCGCGCGTGCTACCATTTCCACAAACGCCTCGAGCGCGCGTAGAGAGCGGATACCTCGTCCGTCTACTAGTAGTAGCTACGCCAGGGAACGTACCACTCGTAGTACACCGGAGTGAGTCATCGGTCATGGCGTTGGCGGTCGTGGGGGATGCGGCCGCGGTGACACAGCTCATCGGGCAGGCGATCGGGCTCGTCGCCATGATCATCCGGGCGGTGGACACGGTACGCCAGAACAGGCTGGAGTGTGAGCACCTCGCCTGCCGCGTGTCCACGGTCGACGGGGTGCTGTCTAACCTGCCGCGGGACCAGGAGATGGCGCCGCCGCTCAAGGTGCTGAACAACACGCTTGAGGAGGCGCACGGCATGGTCATCGCCTGCCAGAACCGGGGCGCCGCCAGCCAGTTCTTCGGATCCCGCCGCCACGCCGACTGCTTCAATCAACTCAACGCCAGGATTACGGGCGACGTCGTCATCCTCAACCTCAGCCTAAACAGCTACATGGCCCGGCGACACTTCAACCAAGTCCTTCAACCCAGTCAAATCGGCGTACCGACTGCGACAATAGCCATGGCGCCGTGGCCAGGCTTCAGCTCTGGCTCCCTGCAGACTCAGCTGGTGGTGGTGCCGCAGTCGCAGGTAAGCTCGATCTCCTTCGATAACCCCAGGGCGCTCACGTGGTCGGAGATTGCAGCGGCGACCAGCTTTGCCGTCGAGCTCGGCCGAGGCAACTCGGGGAGGGTATACAAGGGCCGTCTCCAATTCCAGTTCCACTTCCACCACGGCACGGAGGTGGCCGTGAAGGTGCTGGAACAGCACAGGCGGCAGGGCGTGGAGGACGCGTTCATGGCGGAGAGCAACATCCTTTCCGGCCTCCGGCACGACCACATCGTCCGCCTCGTCGGCTGGTGCGCGGAGCAGGAGTACCGCATGCTGGTCTACGAGCATATGGGCAAAGGAACGCTTAGAGACCACCTGCAGCATTTGGGCGGTGGGCCTAGCTCGTCGCCGGTGACGACGTCCTGGGAGACGCGCGTGGAGGTGCTGCTGGGCGTGGCCCGGGCCATCCACTACCTGCACGGCGGCGCGGATCCGCTGGTCATCCATCGCAATGTCAGCTCGTCCAACATCCTCCTGGACGTCAACTGGACGCCGCGCCTGTCCGGCTTCGGCTCAGCGGTGTTTCAAGCGGCGGGTGTGGAGGAGCACGGCGGCCAGCTCGTCGAGGAGGTCGTCGGCACGCCCGGGTACATAGACCCGGAGTACAGCGGCACGCACCGCGTGAGCACGGCGAGCGATGTATACAGCTTCGGGGTGGTGATGCTGGAGGCGCTGACGGGGAGGCCGCCGGACATCTACGGCGTCACGCTCGGCCTCCTCGTCGACTCCGTGCTCCCGAGCGTACACGACGGAATGCTGCGGGATGTGCTGGATGGCCACCCGGCGCTGCAGCCGACGCGGCGGCGTCTGCTGGATGCACTGGATCTCGTGGCACACACGGCGAGCCACTGCCTGTGCCCGCGCGGGCAGCACCGGCTGGCCATGTTTGACGTCGTGGCCAACCTCCAGAGGGCGCTCGAGATGATTCGCAGCAACGAGCCAATGTCTTGGGCACGCATGGATTGACTGAAAAGTAGCGACACTACAAAAAATGGCTCCATATATATCTTTCAAATATCCATTTAATTTGTTGGGCGAACCACTAATTCTTTGCCACGGTACCCAACGTTTTTTCTTTCATCTCCCATCGATTTTGTGAAGAACGATAAGTACTGAATGAATGGTTAATGATTTCATTGGTGATTGGCTTTGTCTTGTAAGAGCATGGTTAATAAGAGAGGCAGCAGCCGGCTCTATAGTCATGTCCATGTCATCTATAGTCTTCATACAGCCAACACCATATAATAGGACAGCTATAGGTTGGCTGTTGGGTTGGATTTAAGTATTAATCTTTGCATGCTGGGATTGGGAGGAATGGCAAAGCGCTGGTTTACAGGCAGCAGCTCGGGCTGCAAGCCAGCTATTGCGCCTCGTAACATGCGTATAGGCGGGCGACTAGTGAAGAGCCGGCTCTACTCTCTCTCCTCACTTCTCTCTCTTTCATGTAGGATTTTTGTGACGTGGCAAGTCTTGTAGCCTGCTGAGTAGGACTTATTATACTTGCTCTAAAGGCGTCGGTTACATAGAGAGACAGATGCAATTCATTATACAGCGTGCATCAAATAGAGTGCATAAAAGTGATTAACATCACATACAATTCATTATATTAATGTCATATGGTATTGTCGTGTCCTCTTCCTCCCAACACCTTTGGTCCAGAACACCTTCTTCGTCTACAACATAACATGATGGTCCACCAATGCATGATAATCATCTTCATGTCTTTGCAATTACAACTATAACTGTCTCTATAGCATTGTGTGTATTATATCCGAAAAGGCTTTCGTCCCACTTTATAAATAAAGCAAACCACCAGAACCACAAATAGTACACATAATTGTGTGTATTATAAGCCTTGGGTCGAATATATATTGAGTACAAGACTTAAAGTATCAGGAATCCTCGTAGAGATAGGATCAAAACCATTCATATCTAACCCCGTGTAATCTCTAACTGCCAAATATATCTCTAGCGTATAGGCTGGGTGAGAAAATTAGGGAGGTCCAATTATAATAAAACTATCTACATAAATTTATTTATCTTCAATTTTTCTATTATTTCCTATGTTATATAAGCCAAGTGAAAATTTCTGGATGGTCCATGGACCATCATAATGTCCACCCCGTAGACATGCCACCATGTTCTTGGATGCCGTGTCCGCCACCCGAATGCTACGTGAGTACGTGTTCCCAATCCCTTAATCAACAACCGGAAGTAATCGCAGTAGTACAAGTGGAGGCAGCCTGCCGCGTAGTTGCTAGGTTTTTATAAGGAATCTTAATTTGTTGTACGGTGCTAGTTGCTTTAGAGACCAAGTCTGTCCATACATACATACATTGGAATAATGCAAATAGTGAACCTATGGCACATTAGAATCCAAACTCACACTGGAATGTTAATTACTGAACTTGTACTTAAACCTAACTTAAATTATAGTAATAAGTTAGGGTTAAGTACAGGTTTTACTAAATCAGCGACAACTAATATGAAGATGGAGAGACTATTATTTTGAGCCTAGCTAGGCACTTGATCTACGTCCCTCGCATTCCCGGGCAGGGCCGACATCTGCCGTTAGTGGCAGAGCGCCTGTCCCCCGGCCTCACACACACACACACACACACGTCCTGCATAAACACGGCTACGTGGTGGTGTTGAGTACCCCTCTATCCAGATTTATAAGTCAGGCACGGGTTTTTCGGTCGTCAATTTGAATAGCAAAACATGTGTTATATGGTACCGAAAATATCATTGACGTTAGTTGTTGTCCAGTTGGTAGACAGGGAAATTTGACTATTTCCAAATACCATAACAGCTACAAAAGATACATATTGTGGTTTTCTCCTCGAGTTTCTGTCGTACATCAATGCTGCTCTTCAAGTGGCCCAAGTAGGCTCGTGTTTCCCGTGAACACTCCGATGGACAATACACTTCACATGCTGGAGGGCTGTAGGTAGTGGTGTCTCCGTGAATGCTTCGACTGTGGTGATGACAATGTTGGTGAGGAGAATCAAGACGAGAAGGACGCCGGCGAAAGATGAAGCTTGCGGACTAAGGACAACGGTGCTCGGGCATCATGCGAGGGAGGGACATGGGATATAAAGGAGCTCCATTTGTGGGTTGGAGAAGCTCTGAGTAGCCCATGCATGCGCCAGGATTGGGGCATGGTTGAGGAAAACACAAGAAGGGGACATCCGCTAGGGAAAAACCGAGTCCAAGGAAAGGATGGAGGAAGGAGGCAAATTTTTTTTTTCTACTCCTTGTGTTTTAGAATGCCAGATCATGAATTAGTAGCTGCATCCAATCTTCGAAAAGTCCCGATTGTTTCGATTTTTGAAATGGGATATTTACGGAATCCCCATGAAAAGGTAAGGTGTGTTGATTTCTATGCAAGTGAACCATTTCAAAATGTTTGACCAAGATTATAGAATAAAATAACAACATCTATACCTAATAGACAAAATATGAAACTGCTTTTCATGATACTAGATAAAAAGCCTCCGTTCACGTTTGGTTTTATTTATTTGCTCATTTCAGTCCATATGTGATCCATATTAATTAAAATATTCAATTTTCTTTCTCGAACGGCATCACAATTTCCTGGGGCAAACCAACAAACAAAACCTTGGATACAAATGCTTTATCCGCCGTTTGACAGAGAATTAGTTAATTCTCACTGGTTCTCCGTCTAATGAGGCTTAAGCGTGCCATGGACATTGGCTCATGGCTGCGTATCACCACGAGCGCCTCCTCGAGGTTGGCCACGACCTTCGACATGTCCGGCCGGCCCATCCGCGACAGGCAGAGGCAGCGCTTCGCCGTGTCCGCCACGATCTCCAGCGCCTCCATCTGCGGCAGCGTCGGGTCCAGCGACGGCCGACGGTCCAGCACATCCTTCAGCGCTAGCTTCCCGTTCCGTATGGAGTCCAGCTGCAGGGTGGCCGGATCCTCGCCCGTCAGCGCCTCCAGCATCACCACCCCGAAGCTGTACACGTCGCTCGCCGTGCTCAGGCGCTTCGTGCGGCTTTACTCCGGGTCGACGTACCCGGGCGTGCCAACGACCTCCTCGACGAGCTGGCCGCCATGCTCCTCGCCCGCCGCTTGATACACCGCCGCGCCGAAGCCGGACAGGCGCGGTGTCCAGTTCATGTCCAGGTGGATGCTGGACGAGCTGACATTGCGGTGGATGACCACCGGCTGCGCACCGCAGTGCAAGTACTGGATGGCCCGGGACGCGCCCAACAGCGCCGCGATGCGGGTCCTCCAGGGCGCCGCCGTCACCGGCGACGAGCGCACGCGCTGCAGGTGGTCTCTAAGCGTGCCGTTGCTGATATGCTCGTAGACGAACATGCGGTCGTCCTCCTCCTCGCACCAACCGACGAGGCGCACGATGTGGTCGTGGCGGAGGCGGAAGGTGATCACGAGCTCCGGCACGAACGTGTCATGCGGCCTGTGCTTGTCTAGCACCTTAACGGCCACCTCCGGGCCGTCGTGGAGACGGCCCTTGTACACCGTCCCCGACCAACCTCGGCCGAGCTTGTCTGCAAAGTTGTTGGTCGCCGTTACAATCTCCGCCCACGAGAACATGCAGGGGTAATCGGGCACCACCGTCAGAGTCTGCAGGGAGGAAGAGCTTGGCGATGGCACGGTGATCATCGTCGGCACCCATGTGTGTTCGAGACTGATTCGAGCGAGATGGCTGGTGATGGCAGCATAGTTCACCATGGGGAAGAGGCTGAGAACGAAGTAGATCCTGGCATTGATTTCCCTGAAGCTATCGGCGTGGCGGCGAGCCCCGAAGAAGCGGTTGGCGGCGCTCCTGTCCTGACAGGCAAGGACGAGCTCGTGCGCCTTGCCCAGCGCCGTGCGCAGCTCCTTGAGTGGCCGCTCCACCACCTGGTCCTGAGGCAGGCGTGGCAACACGTCGCCGATGATGGACAGGCGGAGCGCGAGGTTCTCGCACTCCCGCCTGTTCTGCCGCGCCGTCGCCACCGCCCGAATGATGCTAGAGATGAGCCCGGTCGCCTGCCCGATGAGCTGTGTCACCGCGGCCACATTGGCCACGACCGTGAACGCCATGATCACTCACTGGTGCACTATGAGTATGTTCCCCTAGCTAGAAGGAAGAGGATTGGAGGTAGCCTTTTTATCGGCGACGGAAGGATCGGTGATAGCCTTTTTATCTGCGCACGCTCGAGGTGTTTGTGGAAATGTCTTAGGCCAGTGGGCACTAGGCTCCGCGCCATTGTCTTGGTCCGTCGTCGCTCCCTCTCGGCACCGTGTTGGCGATGACCCGAAGAATTGTCAAAGTCAAGCTCAGATGCACGACGTTACCAGCCCTTAAACCACAACCGCATAGCGGTTTCTACGGTTTGGCCCACACGGTTTGAATGTTTCTTCTTTTTGCTCTTCCGGCAAACCGTTAGTTTTTTAAGCCAAAAAAGAACTTTTGATCCAGTTTTTAAATTTTAAGAAAACATGTACTCTCTATAAAGAAATATAAGAGCGTTTACATCCCTAGAGCATCTACAGCCGGACACGACAAATCTGATCCCTCAAACGCCCGTGGACGCGACATGTCACGCCTCAAATTTGCTACTATGCATCCGAGTCTCTCATATTTCAATCCCTATATACAAAGCATGTGAAAGAAATCCTACGTACTACCCTAGCTAATCTTCGTCGTCAGAGATGTCCACGACGTTGATGTCGGGCGCCGGGTGGACGAGCACGTAGGAGGGCTCCAGGTCCTCCACACCCCCCCTCCTCCCCGGCCTCATCCATGTAGGCGAGCATCTCCTCCTCCTCCTCTGCAGCGTGCTCCGCCTCCATCTCCTGCTGACGACGGCATCTGGCCTCCGCATCCGACTCCAAGCGGAGGGAATCAAGGATGGCCTACTGCTCCGCCTGGAGATCTGCGTCCCCCACATCCTCATCCTCCTCCTCCAACTCCTCCTCCGGATCCCCTACATCCTAAGGTAGCCCCGCGGTGATCCGGGCTTCGTGCTTTACCCGGATCAGCTCAAGGAGCTGCAGCAGGCGCTCTGGCGTTAGAAATGGGTAGCTCCTTACCAGGCGGCGTGGGGGGTAGGCAAGCAAAGTGACCGTTATTTGCTGGAGACACGATCATCGGTACAACCTCCACTCCCACACTCTCTGTCAGCTCAAGGTAAGAAGGACTAGCTCTAGTTCTGCTATACACACTCACCCAAACACACTAGCTGCGTTGACCGAACTCGAGGTTTCTTCGACCAAAAAAAAACTCGAGGTTTCTTCTTTTTCGCTCATCAATTTCTCTCTTTTACATGTGTGCATCGCAACATTGATGAAATTGCGATGACAACCTGTAGACCCAACAAGAGGAGGAGAAGAAGGCTCATGAGGAAGACCCGATCGAGAAGGCAAGGCGAGAGGATGGAGCACAGGCTTGCGGCGGAGAGGCAAGCCTTCCAGCAGATTATGGTGCAACAAATGAAGCAATAGGTTGGTGCCACGTGTCACATTTCTGTTCGTCGACGACGGCCTTACACTACAACACAGTAGTGATTAGGAGGCATTAATAAGTGCCTTTGAAGGCCGAAAAACCGCCTTGAAATGTCTAACGGGGCGTTTCTGAAAAACGCTAACTATACTCAAGAAGGGAAAGGCCTATCTTAGCGTTTTTCCAGAACGCCTTCGATTCTCAGATTGTCAACGGTGGCCGAGCCGTTGAAACCGCTGAGTGGTTGTGGTTTATGCAGAGGGAGTGAGAGGGATGGATCGTACAATGAGCTTGACTTGGCCGACTACTTGGTCATCAGTCATCCAGCAACTCAAGGGAGTGTGGGACAAACATATGGCGCGGATCAATATGACAATGGGTACCCGCAACCCGCGAACCCGACGGGTAAAAACCCTATTAGGGTAAGGGTTTGAAAAAAATAAATATCCATAGGTTTATAAATGGAAAAAAAATGTACTCATCGGGTAAGTCGGGTATGGGTACGGGAAGACAATACCCATACCCGCGTACCCGCACACCCGCGTACAAAAATGCAACCGCTAGCCTCGACCCAAAATCCCCTCCCCTTATCCTTGTGCATGATCTTGTTTAATTGCGTTAATCTTGTTTTGTAAACTCATTATTTTGTCTCTGATTTTATTGACTTCAATAAAAGAAAATTATAGAAAATTGTGTCCCTCTAGTTTGTCTTGTAATTCGAAAAAAGAAGAAAGAACATATGTGAATGTTTCTCTATGTTCACTTATAGGCTACTCATCCATGAATGTAATTTGACATTGTTTGGTGCCATCTAGTTCATGCTTATCACTATCCAATTTTATAAATTAATACCATTTTTATTCCATCACACAACAAATCATGATATGTATGTGCTAAAATGCTAAAATGCCATCACACAACAAACCATTTTAGTTCATTCGTTATGTTTTCTTCTATTTCTCTAATTCCTTCAAATACGTTCCTGGTTCTCTGTTTCCTTCAGTAGTGTGTTTGGTGTTTCTCTGTTTTTAGTTTTCTTATAGAGCAGTTTTAACAAGAGCCTTAGGGCCGTGTTGGGGTACCTAGGACAGGACATGCCATAATTTCACAAGAGCCCTAGGAGTCAAACAACCACATCATCATCAGTAGATAAAATCAAAGCTAAATATTTAGAGAAAAGGCCATAAGGGGCTGCTTTATAAAAAAAACAAAGATTTAGGCTGGCTAAACCATTCCTCTTAAATATCACATAGCAAAAACAGACCAACCACTGGCCTCAAGATCAGCCAAGCACCAATTACAACCAGCATACACATTGCCTGGCACATCGACAAGGGAAACACTCCAGCGCACGCTGCACAGCACACAACTACAGGCTTCAAAAGAGAGAAACCAAGAATCCTCTAACTATTATATTAGAATCACGGAGAAAAACTCACATGACTAAACTTGAGGGCTAAATCCACTAACTATTATACCAGAATCATCTCGAGAAGCTCAAGTGTTTGCATCAAAGACCATCAACACAACCTAGAATACTAGAAATTGCCATAGAATTAAATGTACCAGCACACAGTGGCTTACCTACGCAAGAAGAAGTGGTCAGTACAATAGATAGAGGGAGCTCGAGGGGAGCAGCAGAGGCAACTGTGCGCAGTATTATCGAGCGTTTGACGGTAGGATCACTTTAACTATGATGAGTATTATTTTATAATACTGGTGGGACCTCTTATTTGTTGCATTCTGCAACAGAATGTCGGGGCTTCGCACAGGGCAGTCCTCCGACTAGGTCGGCCCACGCGGTAGCTACGAGCAGTGTACAAATCAGAAAAATGAGAAGTGAAACTTAGGTTTCAAAATTACTATCCCGCTGTTGTAGCCACAGGTATTTCTTGAGTGGTTTGTAGCCACATGTAGCTAGCCACTGCGACTGATTACGATTTCGGAAGAATAGGCAGCGCAAATACTTTAAAACTTGCTACCTTGGCACATCGGACTTTGTTAAAAACTTCAGAGCGTTTTTGACAAACACACATGAGTTCTGAAAAATTGTGAATAGTTCTCGAATTTTAACCAAATTTTAAAACTGGAACAAATTTTAAAACTGTGAGCAAAATTCGAAATTTGAAAAACAGGAACATTTTTTAAAAATTTCAACCAATTTTGATAAACCTGAACCAGTTTTTAGAAATTATGAACAATTTTTTAGTTTCCAAACCAAAGACAGAAACATATTTTTCAAATTAGCGATCATTTTTCAAAAGTGTGAACATAATTACAAAAACAGGAATAAACTACTGAATTCTGAACAATGTTGGAAATTTCCAAACATTTTGTTAAGAAAGTAAAATAAACTTGAAAACTGAAAAGAAAAGAGAAGAAAAGACGAAAAAAAAAACTATAATCGTGACAAAAAAACGTCCCAAAACCGGAACGAACTAACTGGTTAAAGGGGCCGGCCCAGTTGCTTCGCTAGTGAGCCCGCCTGTTCGATGCAGCGACAATTTGCTGCAACGCGTGGCAAATAGAGATTTCCAGTACTGGTGGCTAGTGAGCACGGCGATTCAGTGGCCGTACCACTTCGTACTATTCGAGCCCTGCACACTGTATATATAGCTCGTTGTAGCCAGCGTGAACGTTTCGATGGCGTGGCATCCACAGATCGAAACCTTCAATCGGTGTATCTGCTAAGAAGATAGGCCGATCAGTTGCACGTTGCAATCTTTCAAGCCTAAACAATAAGTACATTAAATGTCACAGAACTACTGAAACAATCAGAGTGGCACAGCAGAAGCGTGGTCGGCCCATAAGCAGTTCCTAGGATCTAAACCTGGCTCTGCTATTTTTTTTTAAATTTGGCTTTCTTATTTCTGTTGGCCCATTGTACTTTTGCGTACAGTAGGCTTCCATTTTCTGTTGGATCCATTTCTGTTTTTCATAGTTGTCAGGCCCATTTCTTCGATCTCTACTTACCTTGTCAATCTCTAACTGGGCTTCGGATTTTTTTGGTAGGTCCATCACTTCTCTGTTTTTGTCTAATTTTCTTTCCCTCTATGTGATATTCCTCAGACTATGTACTTACAACAATCTCAGGCAAAGGTAGCATTCAGTTCAAACGTGATGATGCGAGGCATATCATGGAGACGGAATCTCCCTAGTGTATGTGAACAATCTCAGGCAAATGCTTGAAAAGAAAAGGTCCATGAAATCAAAAGAGAAAAACGATATCCACTGTTTATTTGGTAAAACATGATTATAACAAATCAGATCATTAAATATGCATTACGGTCATGCATTACCTTTGTACACATGGAGGATGAGCTACCTGCGAGAGTCATTAACCATCAAATAGAAAGAAAAAAATCATCGCAAAAAAACACAACTTCTTTTACATACAAGAACACAAACAATTGTGGTGTACTGTTGTGTGGTAGACTCATAGTCATGTAATTATGGTGCACTTACAAAATATTTGTTGCTTGGTAACAGAAAGTAGTGAACGTATATACTATCTCGGACATTTGTTGACGTGCAACATGCCTGAACATAAAGAAAAGCACATAACTGACAGCCAGGTTCACCTTGCACAAGGAGGCATTGCACTGTTTCCAGCACTGAACAGCTCGCGTGCAACCTGGGGCAGTTCTGAAACTACCGTTTTCTTGGAAGCTGAATTGTGTGTGTTCACTGAAATTGATTGGACTGACCAGACCATGCATTCGTTCTGCAACATATTCTACGCTGATTGAACTTGAATGAGTTCAACAGATGGTGCCTTCTCGTGTATCGGTCCGTCTGTCGCCACATATTTCACATTAGACTCAGTTTCGCTTGGGTCAATCCTTCTGAGGAACATAACTTTTGGTCTCTTAGGATGATTTCTCGCTGCAGTTTCCCACATTTCAACTGTTTTTGTGCTGACCACAGAATCAAGAACAACTTCCTGCAGGTAGTGATGGTGTTTGATCTCGATGCCTGAAAGATCAACAAGATCTTTACAGAGCAGCTGAAGTGAGACAAGACGTGGCAGAGCTCCTTCTCTGATTTTAGGCAGGGCGGGTGTTTGCACAATAAGGCATAAGCAGAGCAGGCTTGGGAAATCCTTGTCTTTTATGGTGAAGCCGCTAAGGTCAGCTTCAACCAGTTTGAGATAAAGCAAACCACTCATCTGACACAGGTTTGATAGATGCTCCCCTGCAAGATTAGTTGATGAAAGGCACAATTCCTTGAGGCCACACAGGGAGGTAACAAAGTGAGGCAGTAGACTCAGTCCGCCACGCAGTTTCAGTGAGCTAAGATAGCACAATTTCTCTATAGAATCCAGGAAGTCCCCCAAGGAATTTCCAAAATCAAGTGACAGAGAACGAACATCTGCCGTGTCCATACCACGCTGAGCAAACTTCTCAACTGCCTCTGCAATGTGATTGTTTGTACCAGTGGATTCACACCATATCTTAACCTTTTTCAATTCTTTCATATGAGCCATCAGTTGTAGAAATCCAGGGCTTTCATCTGCAATAAATCCTGCAAGAGTCTTCAAATTACATTTTTTCGGTAGAAACTTCTTTAGTTCATCCACTTTCAAGTCCTTTTTCCCAAGCTTTAACTTTCCAAACAGGTGAGCTAGGTGAGGCAACCCGATGACTTCCACTGGCAATATCTCTATCTTTGACTTCCTCAGGTCCAGTGTCTCCAAGCAGTGTAACTTGTCAATATTCTTTGGAAGGTTTCTGACTGTGCCACCAAGGCTCAAATATTTTAGATGCCACAGCTTATGGATGTCTTTGAGATGGCCGTCCGCCAAATCGCTGCATGCTTCCAGATCCAGCACTCGCAGCAGCTCGCACCTACATAACTCAGAAGAAGCATCTCCTGCATTCCCAAAGATTGTGAGAGACCGGGCACGGAGTTTTTCACTGCCACTGCCACATACGCTGTTGCTTGCTGGGCCCAAGGTGCTGCCACTTGTAGGGTTCTGGATGAACAGGTGACGGCATTTACTTCGATTTTGATCATGAAGAGATGAGATGAAGTTATCAGACATGGACTTGTGCAACAAGAACTCGTGCATGACACCATGAGTTTTGCACGTCTTCACTTTTGTGTTGTTGCTAGCATCGATCGGCCGAATGATATTCCGGTCAACAAGTTTCCGGAAGTTGTCATCTGCTACCTCCAGGTCACTGCGTTTGTACCCACACTGTACATACCCTTCTGCTATCCATCGTCTGATTAATGTATTCTTCTTGATCGGCCGATCATTTGGAAACAAACTTGTGTATAGCAAGGAGGTCTTGAGAGGATAGTCAGACAGGCTTATGTAGTTATGTACAAGAACCTGCTGCAGTTTTTTGAATTCTGCATTCACCTCCATATGATGCCCGAGAATACGGCAAACTTCTTCACAACGACTTCCAGTGAGCATTTCCTCGCCTAGCAAAAATTGGGCCACGCTGACAAGACCAAGAGGAAGGCCATCACACTTGTCCACAATTGCTGTTGCACCCAGCTCCATGTCAGGTGAAAATTCGTGAATGGAAAACCTCTTCATTAGCAAAACTTTAGAGACTTCTGCATCAAGAACACTCATCTTATAAATATAGCCATCACCTGATCTGCAGGCGTTAGCTACCGAGTGAAAAGCCGTGGTTACAATGATTATCCCTTCTATTTTCCCATGGAAAGAAGCTTTTACGTGATCCCAGTGTTGCTGGTTGATGTCATCGATTACAATTAAGCACCTGCGAGGCAGACAAATTGACAAATGAGTAAGTTAATACATCTGTGGGCTGGAAGCAATTGGTTGTAATTCACCGATTTGTTATAAACAGATAAAACATGCATAAGCACTCAATCGTGCATAGAATTGCCAACTTTTTATATGTACATAATAAGAGGGAATGCAAATTAACAGTACATGTGATGGAAAATACACAGGAGCTCCTCGGTGCTCCACACCTCTATACGAATATTAAATGTAAAAAATACCAAAAAGATTCAAAACAATCTGAAAGTCAGGGTTATCAAACATGGTTTCCCAATCTACTCCCGTGCGAAGTTTTGTGAAAAAAATACCAGAAACGTATCCGTGACGAAGGAAATACTGTTCGAACAAAAATTGATCCAAACAGTTTTTTTCTATACATAGATTTTTTATTTGTCTTTTTTGCTACGGATACGTTTTCTGGTATGTTTTCATGAAATTTCACACGACAGCAAATCGGACACCCAAGTATAATATCCCAAAATCCTAGTTTTTTTTTTCAAATTTCTTGGTATTTCTTTGAACTCAATGTTCATATAGGGGGTGGAGTACCCATGTGCTACATATCCGCTTCCTACATGTGACACTCTATTGTTGCAAGTACAAAGCTAGACTTGTTTTTCTAGAGGGACAAGAAACCACACTCTACATGTTGTTTACACACAAAAAAAGTGGTCGACTCTTGGATTGTAATCAGTTTGTCCAAGTACTGCAACATAAGTTAATGCGGGAAATTGGTTTGAATGTCTGACTACCAATTAATACTTGTAATTGCACCCTAAAAGAAAAATGGGACTAATCCTATTTGGCACCTATTTTTCACAAAATTTCGTTGATACATCTCAACATTTCATTGATACATCTCCCTGATTTTACTGAGGATTGATCGCAAATCAAGCACACACAAATTATAAAGAGATAGCATACCAGAAATTGCGAGTTTAGTGTCTAGCTAGTAAATTACGTGCATTCTTCCAAATTCAAAACAACATGGCTGTAAGGGCACGTACATGGTTCAGGCTGGACGTACCGAGCGGGCTTTTCGGCCCGCTCGTGGACCGATCTGGACCGGACCGATCGGTCCTGGCTCGCTGGGAAAACCGGCCGGTCCGAGCTTGGAATTTCGGCCCGAAAATCGACCGGTCCGGTCCGGGCTTAGCTCGGTTAACTCGACGGGACCGAACGAGCTCGGCTGTTTCTTACGCAGGAACTCACGCGATGGATTCTTTGGCAGGTAGAGACTATCTCCATGATTTACTCCACGTTATTGGAGAGACAGTTATCTCCACGATTCACTCCACGTTATTGGAGAGACAGTTATCTCCACGATTTACTTCGTAGGAGGAATTCTATTGCCTAACACGTTGGAGTTTTCCTTTTATTCAACGAAGCAGAAACAGAAAGAACGAGAAAGATGGGCACGATCGCATGCGTTCCTTCCATCCTACACCTCCCCACGATCGTATTAACCTGTGCCAGATCAGAATTTGTACGACTGAATGTACATTTGTACGTGTGCATACACGTTACAGGCCCTACTTATTTGCAACATGCAAACTGTAAAAAGGATAGTTATGTCACATGCAACAATACTATAATGTGGACTCCTATCGACTCAACCGATTTAACGTGATACTTTCAAAAAACAATCAGTATTAACGTGACAGAAAATAGAAAGTACCCTAAAAAAAGAAAATAGGAAACACCGAGGCAACGAGATTAATTGCGTGTCGCCAGGAATAGACCCGCCCTTGGATTTCATTCGCTCGGTGGCCTCCGAGATGAAGAACTCCAGCAGCCTCATGTCGAGGTGACCTCCACCGGCTCCTGCGACGCCACCACCTCTACGGCAACATCTCCATTCATCGCCGTCGTCATGTATTTGGCCTCTCCGACCTCTTTAAACGTGCTCATGATGGGCATGCGGCTGTGTCTCTCTCCTTCCTCTCCTCCCCGTGCCCCGTAATCTCCTGCAGGAGCTCGCAGTCGCCATGCGCCGCCGCTCGCCGTCGCCGTACGACGACATGGGCGGTCCTCTCGGTCCGGCCCCAGCTTTACCACCGGCGGTCCGGTCCATGGAAAGCGGACCGCGGCACTGCTCGGTCCGGTCCGGTCTGGTCCGCCGGCGGCCGGTCCAGACGGCGGCTCGGTCAGGGCCCGGACCAGTCCGGACCGCGTCCACCCTGATACATGGTACTATCATAGGTATGCCATATAGGATAAATGTTGTAGTGGAGGAGAGAGAATCCATAAGAAAAGTCTTGTCTTCTCTTATTTAAGAGATGATCTCTTAGCACAATATGTCTAATCATATTTTTAAGGATATCTAGTTATTTAAGATAAAACTAAGAGATAACCCATTATAAATATATTTTTATTGTCATATCTAAATTACATGCAAGGTTTAAGATAAGGTTATCTTCTCAACCATTGTATGTGTCCTAACTGTGCACCACCAAAGTGTGTGCAAAAAATTCCCGAAAAAAATTGTGCAAAAATGATTCTAGCGCAAGCTGGCGAGGCCGGAAGTTAGTGCAGAGTATGCTCACTTTGTAGTCGGCAGAACATCATTGCTGTGATTGTTGGCGGTGGGGAGCTCCGAACATATGAAATTCACGAGCCCAGGGGCGTCCGTGTGGTCCGACCCCTTGGCCCAGGCACGGGCAGGGAATTCCAAGGCGACAGCCGGGCAATCATACACTGCCCTGGTGAGCGTCGTCTTCCCCGAGCCGCCGAACCCCACGATGGATATCACACTCAGATTCCTTGGCTTGCTGCCCAGCAGCAGGTCGACGAGCTCCTGCTTGGGCTTGTCGATGCCCACAGGGTGAGTTTCGGTCGCGGGAGGAGCGGCTACTCCGGCTCCGGCTCCGGCGGAGGATCCCCCGCCGTTGAGGCCGTAGTTGGCCCTTCGCTCGTGCGCGACTTTGACCCTGTCCCTGAGCGCCCGGATCTCCTTGGCGAAACGGGATCCGTTACTGGAGAGCGCCTTCTTGAATCGGTGGAGGAACGATGCTGCTGCTTCCGCCTCGCAGGCGGCGCAGGGCAGGAACCGATCTATACAATCCTCGATGTCGTGCGCCAGATCGCGCATCTCCTCCATGGAGACGACCCGCGGGCCCGAGGGCCTCGGATCCCCCAGGTGCTCGTCCATGTCGCTCAAGATCATCTTTAGCTCGGTGTGGATGGAGTAGATGTCATCCTTGAGGCGCTTTGTCAGCTTGTGCTTCTCGCTCAGCAGCGAGGCCAGCTTCACTAGCACCTCCTTGGCCAGAGCGCTCGCCAAGGCAGCCTCCATGCCTGCTGCCGGGCTTTCGCAGCTCCGACGACCGCCGCCGGGTGGGAATACGGGGCTGGACTGCCGCCGGGTGGACGGACGGAGGATAGAACAAAGCAGCAGGCAGGGGATGATGAATGGGCGTTGGTGGTGCTCCGGAGAAAATTCCATGTAATAACAACTGCCACCCACCACACAACCAACGACACATCGACGAGATAAGATAATTGGCTCTTAGCGTTTGTGACCCCCCTATCCAAGTGGTCCGAGAAAATTATAAACTTATACTTCCTTCGTTCTTAAAATATTTGTCTTATTAAAAATTTCAACAAAGTGACTACATACAAAGCAAAATGAGTGAAATTACACTCTAAAATATGTCTATATATATATATCCGGATGTGATAGTTCATTTGAAATCTCTAAAAAAAAATATTTACGAATGAGGGAGTAGCATTTACAGCCCCATACACCTAATCCGGCACTCAAACATTCATGGATGCGTTCGGTCGCGTCCGTGAGTAGTTACTGGTCACCTATCAAATTTTCATTTTCACAGTGATGTTCCCAACTTTTCCTATATTCGTGAGGTGACATGCATGTGATTGTTGAAGATGAAGAAAAGGAAGAATAAACAAAAAAGGAAAGATGAACTCTTTTTTTCGCGGAGAAGAGAAAAGATGATCCTTGGTGGGCCAAATCCTATTGCCCAGACGCAGAACCATTGACCGGACACGTCCGGGCACTCCTCATATTGCCCGGACAGCCAAAGCATTTAGAGAGGCTTTCAGGGGTCCGGTTGGGTCAACTTTTTTCCGTCTCGTTTCTGTCTTGTCAATGGTCCTCTGTCCATCCGGTCAACTTAGGAAGTCTGACAGTAGATACTCTTAGTCCTCAAACTCACTAGCAGTGCATGTTTTCAGTAGACTTCCCTTGGTCCAGGGGGACGGGGAGGTATGCCTGGTCAGATTGGACCACGTATGTATGATCGATTTCAACCAGAGCCCTAAGATCCTCAATTTCAGCAGGTGAATCAACGGCATCCTGCTAGTATGCGCGTGAAAAAGGAAAAAAATCAGGCCTCTTGGATCGCTCGCTTAGGAGACTCCCGGGGAAACCCCAAACCATAGCAAGCAACTCCTCCCCTCGAATCTCTCCTCGACACCATCGTCGCCAACATGTGGCGGCGGCGGTGCTGTTCTCTCCCTATGGGGCATAGGGGACTCAGGCTGGCATTATTTCCTTCACGAGAGAGGAGGTGTGTCACCGCCCAGCGACACTGCTCTCTCACTACAGGTGGGGGGTAGGGGCTGATGAGTGATATTTTTATACTCATTCACCCTTTGTTTAAACCGATATATTTCGCTGAAACTGAAATATTCACTCCGATATTTCTACTAACGACTAATGAATGCAAAGGATTCCACAAATCCTCTCTTTGATGTGTTTTCATGGGAAATAGGCTAAAAAGGGAACAAATCACGTGTGAACATGGAAAGGAGTGGAAAGGAGATAGAAGAAATCAGGAGGGGGCACACCAGCGAAGACAGCATGACGTTCCATACGACCACGAGCGCTCGTATGCGTGAACTTTGAGGCGCCACGTCCACCTAAACAATTTTTATAAAGAGGACCACATCGAAATGTCAACAAAACATCCGCGAGTGAAGCCAGAACAGAACCATCTTCATTCCCTCTCTTCAACCCTAGCCACCGCCATTTTCCATCTCCGTAGACACCATCACTGTTGGAAATATGCCCTAGAGGCAATAATAAATTGATTATTATTATATTTCCTTGTTCATGATAATCGTTTATTATCCATGCTAGAATTGTATTGATAGGAAACTCAGATACATGTGTGGATACATAGACAACACCATGTCCCTAGTAAGCCTCTAGTTGACTAGCTCGTTGAACAATAGATGGTTACGGTTTCCTGACCATGGACATTGGATGTCGTTGATAATGGGATCACATCATTAGGAGAATGATGTGATGGACAAGACCCAATCCGAAGCCTAGCACAAGATCATGTAGTTCGTATGCTAAAGCTTTTCTAATGTCAAGTATCATTTCCTTAGACCATGAGATTGTGCAACTCCCGGATACTGTAGGAGTGCTTTGGGTGTGCCAAACATCACAACGTAACTGGGTGACTATAAAGGTGCACTACGGGTATCTCCGAAAGTGTCTGTTGGGTTGGCACGAATCGAGATTGGGATTTGTCACTCCGTGTGACGGAGAGGTATCTCTGGGCCCACTCGGTAGAACATCATCATAATGTGCACAATGTGACCAAGGAGTTGATCACGGGATGATGTGTTACGGAACGAGTAAAGAGACTTGCCGGTAACGAGATTGAACAAGGTATCGGGATACCGACGACCGAATCTCGGGCAAGTATCGTACCGATAGACAAAGGGAATTTTATACGGGATTGATTAAGTCCTTGACATCGTGGTTCATCCGATGAGATTATCGTGGAACATGTGGGAGACAACATGGGTATCCAGATCCCGCTGTTGGTTATTGACCGGAGGACGTCTCGGTCATGTCTGCATGGTTCCCGAACCCGTAGGGTCTACACACTTAAGGTTCGATGACGCTAGGGTTATAAAGGAAGTTTGTATGTGGTTACC
This sequence comes from Triticum turgidum subsp. durum, assembly GCA_900231445.1. Lineage (NCBI taxonomy): Eukaryota > Viridiplantae > Streptophyta > Magnoliopsida > Poales > Poaceae > Triticum > Triticum turgidum. The sequence continues at coordinate 4,700,665 of LT934115.1, read as the reverse complement.
GAATATTGTTCGGAGTCCCGGATGAGATCCCGGACGTCACGAGGAGTTCCGGAATGGTCCGGAGGTAAGGATTTATATATGGGAAGTCCTGTTTTGGTCACTGGAAAAGTTTTGGGTTTTATCGGTAACATACCGGGACCACCAGGAGGGTCCCGAGGGTCCACCAAGTGGGGCCACAAGCCCCGGAGGGCTGCATGGGCCAAGTGTGGGAGGGGACCAGCCCCAGGTGGGCTGGTTCGCCCCCCACAAGGGCCCAAGGCGCCTAAGGGGTGGAAAGGGGGCAAACCCTAAGGACAGATGGGCCTTAGGGCCCATCCTGGTGCGCCTCCCTCTCCCCCTCCCCTTGGCCGCCCCCTAGATGGGATCTAGGGGCTGCCGCCACCCCTAGGGAGGAAACCCTAGGTGGGGGCGCAGCCCCTCCCCTCCCCCTATATATACTTGAGGTTTGGGATGCCCATTACACGCGAGTTCCTCTCCTCTGGCTGGCGCAGCCCTACCTCTCTCTTTCTCCTCATGTCTCGCGGTGCTTGGCGAAGCCCTGCTGGATCACCACGCTCCTCCACCACCACCACGCCGTTGTGCTGCTGCTGGATTGAGTCTTCCTCAACCTCTCCCTCTCCCCTTGCTGGATCAAGGCGTAGGAGACGTCATCGGGCTGTACGTGTGTTGAACGCGGAGGTGCCGTCCGTTCGGCACTAGGATCTCCGGTGATTTGGATCACGACGAGTACGACTCCTTCAACCCCGTTCTCTTGAAAGCTTCCGCTTAGCGATCTACAAGGGTATGTAGATGCACTCTCCTTCCCCTCGTTGCTGGTTTCTCCATAGATAGATCTTGGTGACACGTAGGAAAATTTTGAATTTCTGCTACGTTCCCCAACAGTGGCATCATGAGCTAGGTCTATTGCATAGATTCTATGCACGAGTAGAACACAAAGCAGTTGTGGGCATTGATTTTGTCAATTTACTTGCCGTTACTAGTCTTATCTTGATTCGGCGGCATCGTGGGATGAAGCGGCCCGGACCGACCTTACACGTACTCTTACGTGAGACTGGTTCCACTGACTGACATGCACTAGTTGCATAAGGTGGCTAGCGGGTGTCTGTCTCTCCCACTTTAGTCGGATCGGATTCGATGAAAAGGGTCCTTATGAAGGGTAAATAGCAATTGGCATATCACGTTGTGGTTTTTGCGTAGGTAAGAAACGTTCTTGCTAGAAACCCATAGCAGCCACGTAAAACATGCAAACAACAATTAGAGGATGTCTAACTTGTTTTTGCAGGGTATGCTATGTGATGTGATATGGCCAAGAAGAATGTGATGAATGATATGTGATGTATGAGATTGATCATGTTCTTGTAATAGGAATCACGACTTGCATGTCGATGAGTATGACAACCGGCAGGAGCCATAGGAGTTGTCTTTATTTATTGTATGACCTGCGTGCCATTGAACAACGCCATGTAATTACTTTACTTTTATTGCTAACTGTTAGCTGTAGTAGTAGAAGTAATAGTTGGCGAGACAACTTCATGAAGACATGATGATGGAGATCATGGTGTCATGCCGGTGACAAGATGATCATGGAGCCCCAAGATGGAGATCAAAGGAGCTATATGATATTGGCCATATCATGTCACTATTATTTGATTGCATGTGATGTTTATCATGTTTATACATCTTATTTGCTTAGAACGACGGTAGTAAATAAGATGATCCCTCATTAAAATTTCAAGAAAGTGTTCCCCCTAACTGTGCACCGTTGCGAAAGTTCGTCGTTTTGAAGCACCACGTGATGATCGGGTGTGATAGATTCTTATGTTCGAATACAACGGGTGTTGACGAGCCTAGCATGTACAGACAGGGCCTCGGAACACATGCGAAACACTTAGGTTAACTTGACGAGCCTAGCATGTACAGACATGGCCTCGGAACATAAGAGACCGAAAGGTCGAGCATGAGTCGTATAGAAGATACGATCAACATAAAGATGTTCACCGATGATGACTAGTCCGTCTCACGTGATGATCGGACACGGCCTAGTTGACTCGGATCATGTAATCACTTGGATGACTAGAGGGATGTCTATCTGAGTGGGAGTTCATAAGATGAACTTAATTATCCTGAACATAGTCAAAAGGATTTTGCAAATTATGTCGTAGCTCGCGCTTTAGTTCTACTGTTTAGATATGTCCCTAGAGAAAATTTAGTTGAAAGTTGATAGTAGCAATTATGCGGACTAGGTCCGTAAACTGAGGATTGTCCTCATTGCATCAAAGAAGGCTTATGTCCTTAATGCACCGCTCAGTGTGCTGAACCTCGAATGTCGTCTGTGGATGTTGCGAACATCTGACATACACATTTTGATAACTACGTGATAGTTCAGTTAAACGGTTTAGAGTTGAGGTACCGAAGACGTTTTGAAATGTCGCGAAACATATGATGTTTCGAGGGCTGAAATTGGGATTTCAGGCTCGTGCCCACGTCAAGAGGTATAAGACCTCCGACGATTTTCTTAGCCTGCAAACTAAGGGAGAAAAGCTCAATTGTTGAGCTTGTGCTCAGATTGTCTGAGTAAAACAATCATTTGAATCGAGTGGGAGTTGATCTTCCAGATGAGATAGTGATGTTTCTCCGAAGTCATTACCACCAAGCCGCTAGAGCTTCGTGATGAACTATAATATATCAGGGACATATATGATGATCCTTGAGATATTCGCGATGTTTGACACCACAAAAGTAGAAATCAAGAAGGAGCATCAATTGTTGATGGTTGGTGAAACCACTAGTTTCAAGAAGGGCAAGGGCAAGAAGGGATACTTCATGAAACGGCAAATCAGCTGCTGCTCTAGTGAAGAAACCCAAGGTTGAACCCAAACCCGAGACTAAGCGCTTCTGTAATAAGAGGAACGGCCACTGGAGCAGTATTACCCTAGATACTTGGTAGATGAGAAGGCTGGTAAGGTCGATAGAAGTATATTGGATATACATTGTGTTAATGTGTACTTTACTAGTACTCCTAGTAGCACCATGGTATTAGATACCGGTTCGGTTGCTAAGTGTTAGTAACTCGAAACAAAAGGCTACGGAATAAACGGAGACTAGCTAAAAGGTGAGATGACGATATGTGTTGGAAGTATTTCCAAGGTTGATCAAATATCATACGCTCCCTCTACCATCGAGATTGGTGTTTGCATTGAGCATAGACATGATTGGATTATGTCTATCGCAATATGGTTATTCATTTAAGGAGAATAATGGTTACTCTGTTTATTTGAATAATACCTTCAATGGTCTTGCACCTAAAATGTATGGTTTATTGAATCTCGATCGTAGTGATACACATGTTCATGCCAAAAGATATAAGATAGTAATGATAGTACCACCTACTTGTGGCACTGCCATGTAAGTCATATCAGTATAAAACGCATGAACAAGCTCCATGTTGATGGATCTTTGGGCTCACTCGTTTTTGAAAAGTTTGAGACATGCGAACCATGTCTATTGGTGTATATGCATGAAGAAACTCCATGCAAATGGACCGTTTGGACTCACTTGATTTTGAATCACTTGAGACATGCAAATCATACCACATGGGCAAGATGACTGAAAGCCTCGTTTTCAGTAAAATGGAACTAGAAAGCAACTTGTTGGAAGTAATACATTTTGATGTGTGCAGTCCAATGAGTGCTGAGGCGTGTAGTGGATATCGTTATGTTCTTACTTCACAGATGATTTGAGTAGATGTTGAGTATATTTACTTGATGAATCACGAGTCTGAATTATTGAAAGGTTCAAGTAATTTCAGGGTGAAGTTGAAAGATCATCGTGACAAGAGGATAAAATATCTATGATATGATCGTAGAGATGAATATCTGAATTACAAGTTTGGCACAGAATTAAGACATTGTGGAAATTGTTTCACAACTAATACAGCCTGGAACACCATAGTGTGATGGTGTGTCCGAACATCATAACTGCACCCTATTGGATATGATGCATACCATGATGTCTCTTATCGAATTACCATGATAGTTTATGGGTTAGGCATTAGAGACAACCACATTCACTTTAAATAGGGCACCACATAATTCCGATGAGATGACACCATATGAACTATGGTTTAGAGAAACCTAAGCTGTCATTTCTTAAAAGTTTGGGGCTGGGACGCTTATGTGAAAAGGTTTCAGGCTGATAAGCTCGAACCCAAAGAGGATAAATGCATCTTCATAGGACACCCAAAACAGTTGGGTATACCTCCTGTCTCAGATTCGAAAGCAATAAGGGATTGTTTCTGGAATCGGGTCCTTTCTCGAGGAAAAGTTTCTCTCGAAAGAATTGAGTGGGAGGATGGTGGAGACTTGATGAGGTTATTGAACCGTCTCTTCAACTAGTGTGTGGCAGGGCACAGGGAGTTGTTCCTGTGGCACCTACACCAATTGAAGTGGAAGCTTATGATAGTGATCATGAAATTTCAGATCAAGTCACTACCAAACCTCGTGGGATGACAAGGATGCGTACTACTTCAGAGTGGTACGTAATCATGTCTTGGAAGTCATGTTGCTAGACAATAATGGACCTACGAGCTATGGAGAAGCGATGGTGGGCCTGGATTCCAAAATGGCTCGAGGCCATATAATCCGAGAGAGGATCCATGTATGAAAACAAAATGTAGACTTTGGAAGAACTACTCGATGGTCGTAAGGCTGTTGAGTACAGATGGATTTTAAAAGGAAGACGGACAATGATGGTAAATGTCACCATTAAGAAAGCTCGACTTGTCGTTAAGAAGTTTCCCGACAAGTTCAAGGAGTTGACTACGGTGAGACTTTCTCACTCATAGCGATGCTAAGAGTCTGTTGAAATTATGTTAGCGATTACTACATTATTTATGAAATCTTGCAGATAGGATGTCAAAACATTGTTTCCTCGACGATTTTCTTGAGGAAAGGTTGTATGTGATACAACCGGAAGGTTTTGTCAATCCTAGAAAAAGGCTAATAAGTATGCAAAGCTCCAGCAATCCTTCTAAGGACTGGAGTAAGCATCTCGGAGTTGGAATGTATGCTTTGATGATGATCAAAGATTTTGGGTTTATACAAAGTTTATGAGAAACTTGTATTTGCAAAGAAGTGAGTGGGAGCACTATAGAATTTCTGATGAATATATGTTGTTAACATGTTGTTGATCAGAAATGATGTAGAATTTCTGGAAAGCATATATAGGGTTATTTGGAAAGTGTTTTTCAATGGAAAGCCTGGATTAAGCTACTTGAACATTGAGCATCAAGATCTATAAGGATAGATCAAAACGCTTAATGGTACTTTCAAATGAGCACATACCTTGACATGATCTTGAAGGTGTTCAAGATGGATCAGTCAAAGAAGGAGTTCTTGCCTGAGTTGTAAGGTATGAAGTTAAGACTTAAAGCTCGACCACGGCAGAATAGAGAGAAAGGACGAAGGTCATCCCCTATGCTTAAGACGTAGGCTCTACAGTATGCTATGCTGTGTACCGCACCTGAAGTGTGCCTTGCCATGAGTCAGTCAAGGGGTACAAGAGTGATCCAAGAATGGATCGCAGGACAGCGGTCAAAGTTATCCTTAGTAACTAGTGGACTAAGGAATTTTCTCGATTATGGAGGTGGTAAAAGAGTTCGTCGTAAAGGGTTACGCCGATGCTAACTTTGACACTAATCCAGATTATTCTGAGTAGTAAACTGGATTCGTATAGTAGAACAGTTATTTGGAATAGCTCCAAATGTAGCGTAGTAGTTGTATCTACAAGATGACATAGAAATTTGCGAAGTACATACGGATCTGAAAGATTCAGACCCGTTGACTATAACATCTCTCACAAGCATAACATGATCAAACCCAGAACTCATCGAGTGTTAATCACATGGTAATGTGAACTAGATTATTGACTCTAGTAACCTCTTTGGGTGTTAGTCACATGGGGATGTGAACTTGAGTGTTAATCACATATCGATGTGAACTGGATTATTGACTCTAGTGCAAGTGAGAGACTGTAGGAAATATGTCCTAGAGGCAATAATAAATTGATTATTATTATATTTCCTTGTTCATGATAATCGTTTATTATCCATGCTAGAATTGTATTGATAGGAAACTCAGATACATGTGTGGATACATAGACAACACCATGTCCCTAGTAAGCCTCTTGTTGACTAGCTCGTTGATCAATAGATGGTTACGGTTTCCTGACCATGGACATTGGATGTCGTTGATAACGGGATCACATCATTAGGAGAATGATGTGATGGACAAGACCCAATCCTAAGCCTAGCACAAGATCATGTAGTTCGTATGCTAAAGCTTTTCTAATCTCAAGTATCATTTCCTTAGACCATGAGATTGTGCAACTCCCGGATACCGTAGGAGTGCTTTGGGTGTGCCAAACGTCACAACGTAACTGGGTGACTATAAAGGTGCACTACGGGTATCTCCGAAAGTGTCTGTTGGGTTGGCACGAATCGAGACTGGGATTTGTCACTCCGTGTCACGGAGAGGTATCTCTGGGCCCACTCGGTAGGACATCATCATAATGTGCACAATGTGACCAAGGAGTTGATCACGGGATGATGTGTTACGGAATGAGTAAAGTGACTTGCCGGTAACGAGATTGAACAAGGTATCGGGATACCGACGATCGAATCTCGGGCAAGTATCGTACCGATAGACAAAGGGAATTGTATACGGGATTGATTAAGTCCTTGACATCGTGGTTCATCCGATGAGATCATCATGGAACATGTGGGAGCCAACATGGGTATCCAGATCCCGCTGTTGGTTATTGACCGGAGGACGTCTCGGTCATGTCTGCATGGTTCCCGAACCCGTAGGGTCTACACACTTAAGGTTCGATGACGCTAGGGTTATAAAGGAAGTTTGTATGTGGTTACCGAATATTGTTCGGAGTCTCGGATGAGATCCTGGACGTCACGAGGAGTTTCGGAATGGTCCAGAGGTAAAGATTTATATATGGGAAGTCCTGTTTTGGTCACCGGAAAAGTTTCGGGTTTTATCGGTAACATACCGGGACCACCGGGAGGGTCCCGGGGGTCCACCAAGTGGGGCCACAAGCCCCGGAGGGCTGCATGGGCCAAGTGTGGGAGGGGACCAGCCCCAGGTGGGCTGGTGCGCCCCTCACAAGGGCCCAAGGCGCCTAAGGGGTGGAAAGGGGGCAAACCCTAAGGACAGATGGGCCTTAGGGCCCATCCTGGTGCGCCTCCCTCTCCCCCTCCCCTTGGCCGCCCCCAAGATGGGATCTAGGGGCTACCGCCACCCCTAGGGAGGAAACCCTAGGTGGGGGCGCAGCCCCTCCCCTCCCCCTATATATACTTGAGGTTTGGGCTGCCCATTACACGCGAGTTCCTCTCCTCTTGCTGGCGTAGCCCTACCTCTCTCTTTCTCCTCATATCTCGCGGTGCTTGGCGAAGCCCTGCTAGATCACCATGCGCCTCCACCACCACCACGCCATTGTGCTGCTGCTGGATGGAGTCTTCCTCAACCTCTCCCTCTCCCCTTGCTAGATCAAGGCGTAAGAGACGTCATCGGGCTGTACGTGTGTTGAACGCGGAGGTGCCATCCGTTCGGCACTAGGATCTCCGATGATTTGGATCACGACGAGTACGACTCCTTCAACCCCGTTCTCTTGAACGCTTCCGGTTAGCGATCTACAAGGGTATGTAGATGCACTCTCCTTCCCCTCGTTGTTGGTTTCTCCATAGATAGATCTTGGTGACCCGTAGGAAAATTTTGAATTTCTGCTATGTTCCTCAACAATCACCACCATAGTGTTTCCTCTCTAGATCATGCTTGTAATCATGCACCATACAAGGCATCCATTGTAAGATATATTAATAATCGATCAATCTTCAATATGTGTTCTATATCGTGTTCTTCATGCGATCTGATCTCCATGTGTGAGTAGTTCGATGAGGTATGGGTTGAGGCATAGGCCTTGCAACCCTCTTTATTCTTTGTGGGGACCAATGGAAGTGCTTTCAATTAACGTCCCATATGTGTCAAATAAAATTATTCCGTGGATGTCTCTTGTCTCATCTACGTTCTTTATCCTTGCAGGCCGACATTACGGAGACCGAGCCACGTAGAGGCTAAGGAGAGGGAGAACGTGAAGTGTTATTCTCAACACCGGTGACAGAAAGGTTTAGTACGGTGATACGTCTCCAACGTATCTATAATTTTTTATTGTTCCATGCTGTTTTATTATCCATCTTGGACGTTTTATAATAATTTTATAGTCATTTTATATCATTTTGGTACTAACCTATTGATATAGTGCCAAGTGACAGTTGTTGTTTTTCCATGTTTTATACATCGCAGAAAATCAATACCATACGGAGTCCAAATGCAATGAAACTTCACGATGATTTTTATGGACCAAAAGGAAGAAGTTGGGCCCTAGTTGGTGGGTTGTGCCCACCTCGGGTGCCCTCTGGACCGCCTCTTTGCTCTATGAATACCCCCAAAATACCAGAACCCTAGAAGCGTTGACGAAATATTCATCCAGCCGCCGCAGAGTTCAGAACCACCAGATCTAATCTAGACACCATCTCGGATGGGGTTCACCACCTCCATTGGTGCCTCTCCGATGATGCGTGAGTAGTTCTTTGTAGACCTACGGGTCCGTAGTTAGTAGCTAGATGGCTTTCTCTCTCTCGCTGAATTCTCAATACAATGGTCTCTTGGAGATCCATATGATGTAACTCTTTTTGCATGTGTTTGTTGGGATCTGATGAACTTTGAGTTTATGATCAGTCATATATTTTTATATCCATGAAAGTTATTTGAGTTTCTTTGATCTCTTATATGCATGATCTCGTAGAGCCTCATATTTCTTCACTGGTATTTGGGTTTTGTTTGGCCAACTTGATCTATTTATCTTGCAATGGGAAGAGGTGCCCGGTAGTGGGTTCGATCTTACGGTGCTTGATCCCAATGACAGAAAGGAAACCGACACGTATGTATCGTTGTTACTAAGGATAAAAAGATGAGATATATATCTAACGCCATAGATAAACAGATCTTTTCTACATCATGTCATCGTTCTTATTGCATTACTCCATTTTTCCATGAACTTAATACACTAGATGCATGCTGGATAGCGGTCGATGTGTGGAGTAATAGTAGTAGATGCACGCAGGAGTCGGTCTACTAATCTTGGACGTGATGCCTATGAAGGATCATTGCCTGGATATTGTCATAATTATTTGAGGTTCTATCAATTTCCCAATAGTAATTCGTTTACCCACCGTTTGCTATCTTTCTCGAGAGAAGCCACTAGTGAAACCTATGGCCCCCGGGTCTTCTTCCTCATATATTTGCTTGCGATCTACTTTTCCTTTGCATTTTTATTCAGATCTATTAAACCAAAAATACAAAAATACTTTGCTGCGCTTTATTTATTTGCGATCTATTATTTCAATCTACTAAAATTTTCTGGCATCGTTACCCGAAAGGGATTGACAACCCCTTTAACACGTCGGGTTGCGAGGTGTTGTTATCTGTGTGCAGGTGCTGTTTACGTTGTGTTGCTTGGTTCTCCTACTGGTTCGATAACCTTGGTTTCTTCACTGAGGAAAATACCTACCGTCGCTGTGTTGCATCATCCCTTCCTCTTTGGGGAAATACCGACGTAGCTCAGAGAGCAATCATACAGTAACACAGACCCAATCCTTGGGGATTCATCAGGTGTAGTCATTAAACGCCCAAAGCTCTTGTCTGATTATTATAATCTTAATTATCAAGGCAACCCCGCACAATGGATAGGGCCTTCGGTTGGACATTGGATTCTTGATTCAGGACTGATGCCGGTCAAAATGTTATTTGGACATCCCTCATTTCAGTTTGTAACAAGCAGATCTCGATGTGTCACTTCCCACACACAAATTAAGATCATATTTGATCCCAACAAAAATGCATGATTGTAAGCATTAAGACTTGATACCAGTACCTATTTCTTATTATAAGTATTTCATCACAATTAGCTTAATTGATCCGGTCAAAAGTTGGAACCTGGAATTATTTCTTTGACAAAAGCTTGCTAGAGACCATCGCTTCAAGGAAACCTTCCTCTCACTTGCTCGATAGCCCAAGGTCACATATTTGGGGAAATATGTGTGGGGTACTTTTTGTTCCTTTACCAGATCACTAAAAAGGAAGTATCAAGCCCTTTTTCTGGCGCCGTTGTGTTTAGAGTTTTTGTTGAAGTTTAGTTTCAGTTTTTGTTGAAGGTTTGAGCCACTGAGTATGAGATCAAACCGAAATTAGTTTTCATGGTTCAGTGGGACCAATTTGGATGCTCTGCTTCTGAAGATGTTGGTATGCACTTGCATAATATCACTGAATTGTGCAACATGACATGCATTAGAGATTATAACCCCGACGCTTTGAAGTTGCATCTATTTCCTTTCTCTCTGAGAGAAAAAGAAAAAGAATGGCTTCTAGCTTTACCTAGAGGCAATATAACTTCTTGGGCTGATTGTTGCAGTGAATTTTTATGTAAGTTTTGTCCACCTCCGAAAATATGCAACTTCATTCTCTAATTATAGGTTTCAAGCATGAAGAACATGAGTCACTAGCGTTTGCGTGGGATGGAATGAAAGAGGGCATAAGGAACTATCCTAACAATGGAATGGAGGAATGGATAATCCTTCATATGTTTTATAATGTTTTAAATCATATGTCAAAAACTATGTTCAATACAGCTGCAGGAGGAACAATCATGGGAAATCCCATGGATGATGTCAAGAAACTACTTGATGATATGCAAGAAAACCATGCCCAATGGCATGTTGAATGAACTACCACCAAAAGAGTGAAAGCAATTGAAGATAACAATGAGGAGTTGACAGCCCGTCATGAAAGGTAAAGAAGAGGTAAACGGGAATGCCGTCACTAATGAAGAAACTAGTGATGTGAACTTTATTGAATGCAATAGCTATAATCCTAATTACAAAAATTATGGATATGCTCCTAGACTTCCTTATCATCAATAGTGGAGCTTCAAATAATTTTAATGGAGCTAGTAGCAGTAATAGAAATACTCTTGAAGATACTTTGAAAAGTTTTATCGCTAGTTAAGCTCAGCAGAATGAAAACTTCAAAAATATTTTGAAGAATCATGATAACTTACATGTGAAGGAAATATGCCCTACAGGAAATAATAAAGTTATTATTTATTTCCTCATATCATGATAAATGTTTATTATTCATGCTAGAATTGTATTAACCGAAAACATCATACATGTGTGAATACATAGACAAACATAGTGTCACTAGTATGCCTCTACTTGACTAGCTCGTTAATCAAAGATGGTTGAGTTTCCTAGACATAGACATGAGTTGTCATTTGATTAACGGGATCACATCATTAGGAGAATGATGTGATTGACTTGAACCATTCCGTTAGCTTAGCACTTGATCGTTTAGTTTACTGCTATTGCTTTCTTCATGACTTATACATGTTCCTATGACTATGAGATTATGCAACTCCCGATTACCGGAGGAACACTTTGTGTGCTACCAAATGTCACAACGTAACTGGGTGATTATAAAGGTGCTCTACAGGTGTCTCCAATGGCACTTGTTGAGTTGGCATATATCGAGATTAGGATTTGTCACTCCGATTGTCGGAGAGGTATCTCTGGGCCCTCTCGGTAATGCACATCACCTAAGCCTTGCAAGCATTGCAACTAATGAGTTAGTTGCGAGATGATGTATTACAGAACGAGTAAAGAGACTTGCCGGTAACGAGATTGAACTAGGTATTGAGATACCGACGATCGAATCTCGGGCAAGTAACATACCGATGACAAAGGGAACAACGTATGTTGTTATGCGGTCTCACCGATAAAGATCTTCGTAGAATATGTAGGAGCCAATATGAGCATCCAGGTTCCGCTATTGGTTATTGATCGGAGACGTGTCTCGGTCATGTCTACATAGTTCTCGAACCCGTAGGGTCCGCATGCTTAAAGTTCTGTGACGATCGGTATTATGATTTTATATGTTTTTATGTACCGAAGGTAGTTCAGAGTACTGGATATGATCACGGACATGACGAGGAGTCTCGAAATGGTTGATACATAAAGATCGATATATTGGATGACTATGTTCGGACACCGGAAGTGTTTCGAGAGGTTTCGGGCATATACCGGAGTACCGGGGGGTTACCGAAACCCCCCGGGGAGTATATTGGGCCTAATGGGCCGTAGTGGAGAAGAGGAGGGGCGGCCAGGGCAGGCCGCGCCCCCTCCCCCTCTAGTCCGAATTGGACAAGGAGGGGGGGCCCCCCTTTCCTTCCCCTGTCTCTCCTCCTTCCCCCTTCTCCTTCTCCTACCCCTCTTGGCGCGCCCTCCTCCCTGGCCGGCCACCTCCCCCCTAGCTCCTTTATATACGGGGGCAGGGGGCACCCTAGAAAACACAAGTTGATCATTGATCTCTCCCAGCCTTGTGCGGTGCCCCCCTCCACCATATTCCACCTCGGTCATATCGTAGCGGTGCTTAGGCGAAGCCCTACGACTGTAGCTTCATCAACATCGTCACCACGCCGTCGTGGTGATGAAACTCTCCCTCGAGCTCTACTGGATCGTGTGGTCGCAGGACGTCACCGAACTGAACGTGTGCTGAACGCGGAGGTGCTGTACATTCGGTACCGAGGATCGGTCGATCGTGAAGACGTACGACTACATTAACCGTGTCGTCATAACGCTTCCGCTTAACGGTCTATGAGGGTAAGTGGACGACACTCTCCCTCTGGTTGCTATGCATGACCATGATCTTGCGTGTGCGTAGGAATTTTTTTCAAATTACTACGTTCCCCAACAGTGGCATCCGAGCCGGTTTTATGCGTACATGTTATATGCACGAGTAGAACACAAGTGAGTTGTGGGCGATACAAGTCATACTGCTTTCCAGCATGTCATACTTTGGTTCGGCGGTATTGTTGGATGAAGCGGCCCGGACCAATGCTACCTCTTGAGCACTTCGTTGGATTTCCTTGAAGAGGAAAGGATGATGCAGCACAGTAGCGTAAGTATTTCCCTCAGTTTTTGAGAACCAAGGTATCAATCTAGTAGGAGGCTATGCGCGAGTCCCTCGTACCTACACAAAACAAATAAATCCTCGCAACCAACGCGATAAGGGGTTGTCAATCCCTTCACGGTCACTTACGAGAGTAAGATCTGATAGATATGATAGGGTAATATTTTTGGTATTTTTGTGATAAAGATGCAAAGTAAAATAAAAGCAAAGTAAAAAATAAAGGAAATAACAAAGTATTGGAAGATTAATATGATGAAGATAGACCCGGGGGCCATATGTTTCACTAGTGGCTTCTCTCAAGAGCATAAGTATTTTATGGTGGGTGAACGAATTACTGTTGAGCAATTGATAGAATTGAGCATAGTTATGAGAATATCTAGGTATGATCATGTATATAGGCATCACGTCCGAGACAAGTAGACCGACTCCTGCCTGCATGTACTACTATTACTCCACTCATCGACCGCTATCCAGAATGCATCTAGAGTATTATGTTCATGAAAACAGAGTAACGCCTTAAGCAAGATAACATGATGTAGAGGGATAAATTCATACAATATGATAAAACCCCATCTTGTTATCCTCGATGGCAACAATACAATACTTGCCTTGCTGCCCCTACTGTCACTGGGAAAGGACACCGCAAGATTGAACCCAAAGCCAAGCACTTCTCCCATTGCAAGAAATATCAATCTAGTAGGCCAAACCAAACTGATAATTTGAAGAGACTTGCAAAGATAACCAATCATACATAAAAGAATTCATAGAAGATTCAAATATTGTTCATAGATAATCTTGATCATAAACCCACAATTCATCGGTCTCAACAAACACACCGAAAAAGAAGATTACATCGAATAGATCTCCACAAGAGAGGGGGAGAACTTTGTATTGAGATCCAATAAGAGAGAAGAAGCCATCTAGCTACTAACTATGGACCCGAAGGTCTGAGGTAAACTACTCACACTTCATCGGAGAGGCTATGATGTTGATGTAGAAGCCCTCCGTGATGGATGCCCCCTCAGGCGGAGCTCCGGAACCGGCCCCAAGATGGGATCTTGTGGGTACAGAAGTTTGCGGCGGTGGAATTATGTTTTCGGCTCTGTATCTGATCGTTTGGGGGTACATAGGTATATATAGGAGGAAGGAGTACGTCGGTGGAGCAACAGGGGGCCCACGAGGGTGGAGGGCGCGCCCCTACCTCCTGGCCTCCTCCTTTGTTTCTTGACGTAGGGTCCAAGTCTTTTGGATCATAATCTTCCTAAAAATCACGTCCCCGAAGGTTTCATTCCATTTGGACTCCGTTTGATATTCCTTTTCTGCGAAACTCTGAAATAGGCAAAAAAACAGCAATTCTGGGCTGGGCCTCCGGTTAATAGGTTAGTCCCAAAAATAATATAAAAGTGGATAATAAAGCCCAATAATGTCCAAAACAGTAGATAATATAGCATGGAGTAATAAAAAATTATAGGTACGTTGGAGACGTATCAAGCATCTCCAAGCTTAATTCCTGCTCGTCCTCGAGTAGGTAAATGATAAAAAGATAATTTTTGATGCGCAATGCTACTTGGCATAATTTTAATGTAATTCTTCTTAATTGTGGTATGAATATTCAGATCCGAAAGATTCAAGACAAAAGTTTAATATTGACATAAAAATAATAATACTTCAAGCATACTAACAAAGCAATCATGTCTTCTCAAAATAACATGGGCAAAGAAAGTTATCCCTACAAAATCATATAGTCTGGTTATGCTCTATCTTCACCACACAAAGTATTTAAATCATGCACAAACCGAATGACAAGCCATGCAATTGTTTCATACTTTTGACATTCTCAAACTTTTTCAGTCTTCACGCAATACATGAGCGTGAGCCATGGATATAGCACTATATGTGGAATAGAATGGTGGTTGTGGAGAAAAAAAAAGGGAAGATAGTCTCACATCAACTAGGCGTATCAACGGGCTATGGAGATGCCCATCAATAGATATCAATGTGAGTGAGTAGGGATTGCCATGCAACAGATGCACTAGAGCTATAAGCATATGAAAGCTCAACAAAAGAAACTAAGTGGGTGTGCATCCAACTCGCTTTCTCACAAAGACCTAGGGCATTTTGATGAAGCCCATCATTGGAATATACAAGCCAAGTTCTATAATGAAAAATTCCCACTAGTATATGAAAGTGACAAAATGAGAGACTCTCTATCATGAAGATCATGGTGCTACTTTGAAGCACAAGTGTGGTAAAAGGATAGTAACATTGTCCCTTCTCTCTTTTTCTCTCATTTTTTTATTTGGGCCTTTTCCCTTTTTTTATGGCCTCTTTTTTTTGTCCGGAGTCTCATCCCGACTTGTGGGGGAATCATAGTCTCCATCATCCTTTTCCTCACTTGGGACAATGCTCTAAAAATGAAGATCATCACACTTTTATTTTCTTACAACTCAACAATTACAACTCGATACTTAGAACAAAATATGACTCTATATGAATGCCTCCGGCGGTGTACCGGGATATGCAATGAATCAAGAGTGACATGTATGAAAGAATTATGAACGGTGGCTTTGCCACAAATACGATGTCAACTACATGATCATGCTAAGCAATATGATAATGATGGAGCTTGTCATAATAAACGGAATGGTGGAAAGTTGCATGGCAATATATCTCGGAATGGCTATGGAAATGCCATGATAGGTAGGTATGGTGGCTGTTTTGAGGAACGTATATGGTGGGTGTATGATACGGGGGAAAAGTGTGCGGTATTAGAGAGGCTAGCAATGGTGGAAGGAAGAAAAGTGCGTATAATCCATGGACTCAACATTAGTCATAAAGAACGCATATACTTATTGCAAAAATCTACAAGTTATCAAAGCAAATTATTACGCGCATGCTCCTAGTGGGATAGATTGGTAGGAAAAGACCATCGCTCGTCCCCGACCGCCACTCATAAGGAAGACAATCAATAAATAAATCATGCTCCGACTTCATCACATAACGGTTCACCATACGTGCATGCTATGGGAATCACAAACTTTAACACAAGTATTTCTAAAATTCACAACTACTCAACTAGCATGACTCTAATATCACCATCTTCATATCTCAAAACAATTATCAAGCATCAAACTTTTCTTAGTATTCAACACACTCATAAGAAAGTTTTTACTATTCTTGAATACCAAGCATATTAGGATTATTTAAGCAAATTACCATGCTATTTAAGACTCTCAAAATAATATAAGTGAAGCATGAGAGATCAATATTTTCTATAAAACAAATCCACCACCGTGCTCTAAAAGATATAAGTGAAGTACTAGAGCAAAACTATATAACTCAAAAGATATAAGTGAAGCACATAGAGTATTCTAATAAATTCCAAATCATGTATGGCTCTCTCCAAAGGTGTGTACAGAAAGGATGAATGTGGCAAACTAAAAAGCAAAGACTCAAATCATGCAAGACGCTCCAAGCAAAACACATATCATGTGGTGAATAAAAATATAGCTCCATGTAAAGTTACCGATGGAAGTAGACGAAAGAGGGGATGCCTTCCGGGGCATCCCCAAGCTTTGGCTTTTTGGTGTCCTGAGATTATCCTGGGGGTTCCATGGGCATCCCCAAGCTTAGGCTCTTGCCACTCCTTGTTCCATAATCCATCAAAATCTTTCACCCAAAACTTGAAAACTTCACAACACAAAACTCAACAGAAATCTCATGAGCTCCGTTAGCGAAAGAAAACAAAAGACCACTTCAAGGTACTGTAATGAACTCATTATTTATTTATATTGGTGTTAAACCTACTGTATTCCAACTTCTCTATGGTTTATAAACTATTTTACTAGCCATATATTCATCAAAATAAGCAAACAACACACGAAAAACAGAATCTGTCAAAAACAGAACAGTCTGTAGTAATCTGTAACTAACGCAAACTTCTGGAACTCCAAAAAATCAGCCAAAATAGGAAGATCTAGAAAATTTGTTTATTGATCAGCAGCAATTGCAATCACTATTTTATCACGTTCTGGTGATTTTTAAAAATTGTTTTCGTGAACAGAAAGTTTCTGGAAATTACAGCAAGATCAAATAACTATCATCCAAGAAGATCCTATAGGTTTAACTTGGCACAAACACTAATTAAAACATAAAAACACATCTAACCAGAGGCTATATCAAAGATTTATTACTAAACAGAAGCAAAAGCAAAAAAAAAACTAAAATAAAATTGGGTTGCCTCCCAACAAGCGCTATCGTTTAACGCCCCTAGCTAGCCATAAAAGCAAGGATAGATCTAGGTATTGCCATCTTTGGTAGGCAATCCATAAGTGGCTCTCATGATAGATTCATATGGTAATTTTATTTTCTTCCTAGGGAAGTGTTCCATGCCTTTCCTTAATGGAAATTGGAATCTAATATTCCCTTCCTTCATATCGATAATTGCACCAACCGTTCTAAGGAAAGGTCTACCAAGAATAATAGGACATGAAGGATTGTAATCTATATCAAGAACGATAAAATCTACGGGCACATAATTCCTATTTGCAACAATAATAAGATCATTAATTCTTCCCACAGGTTTCTTAATAGTGGAATCCGCAAGGTGCAAGTTTAGAGAGCAATCATGAAAATCACGGAAATCTAGCAAATCGCACAAAGTTTTGGGAACAGTGGAGACACTAGCACCCAAATCACATAAAGCATAGAACTCATGATCCTTAGTCTTAATTTTAATAGTAGGTTCTCACTCATCATAAAGTTTTCTAAGGATAGAAACTTCCAACTCAAGATTTTCTTCATAATATTGCATCAAGGCATCAACGATATGTTTGGTAAAGGCTTTATTTTGACTATAAGCATGAGGAGAATTTAGCACGGATTGTAACAAGGAAACACAATCAATCAAAGAGCAATTTTTATAGTTAAATTCCTTGAAATCCAAAATAGTGGGTTTAGCAACATCTAGGGTTTTGATTTCTTCAATCCCACTTTTATCAATTTTAGCATCAAGATCTAAAAACTCCGAATTTTTGGAACGCCTTCTAGGTAAGGGTGGATCATATTGGAATAATTAGATTTATGCCCCTAGTTGTGTCCCACTCGTCCGTTTTACCCCTAATTCCCAAAAGTCACTTGTTCTGTCCAAATCACTTTGCTCCTCTTATGCTTTTGCCCTTTGACCGTTTGACCGTCAGTTTGAAAACTTCATAACTAATTCATATTAAATCAGCAAAAAGCAAATAAGATACCAAAATGTTCAGAAAAACATCACCTATATGTCAGTGTCATTTGCATTCATGAAAAAAGTGTTGGAAAGTGCCCATCCAAGTTTTAGCTCTTATGCTACCACCATGAATAGTAAAATCTAAAAAAATTCAAAAATAATTTGGTGGCAAAGAATGACAAATGTTTTAAGTGCCTGCCAAGTTTCATCAGAGAATAACATTCATGGGTGCCGCGGCAAAAAAAACAATCAGCACTCCAAAATAGATTATTTTTTTGCCACGACTTCCACGAAATATCGTTCCCTAATGAAACTTGGCAAGCACTTAGAACACTTGTCGTTCTTTGCCACCATATTTTTTTTGAATTGTTTTGAATTTTTTTAGAGTTTACTATTCATGGTGGTATCAAAAGAGCTAAAACTCGGATGTGCACTTTCCAACACTTTTTTCATGAATGCAAATGACACTGACATATAGGTGATGTTTTTCTGAACATTTTGGTATCTTATTTGCATTTTTTTGATTTTGTATGAATTAGTTATGAAGTTTTCAAACTGACGGTCAAACGGTCAAAGGGCAAAAGCATAAGTGGATCAAAGTGACTTGGACAGAACCGGTGACTTTTGGGAATTAGGGGTAAAACAGACAAGTGGGACGCAACTAGGGACATAAATATAATTATCCCGATCATATTCAGTCCCATCATTATCAAGATTCATATTGCAAAACAAAGATTTAATAGGGGACACATCAATAACTTTTAGATCTTCATCTTTATTTTCATAGAAATCCGGTTTAGCGGCCATCTTATTAACTAAGGTAGCCTGCTTATCCGATATTTCAGCAATCAACTTCTCAAGACGAGCAATATGAGATCTTAAACCATCAAATTCTTTAGACATATCATCGAGCTCTTTATTCATATAACTACTAAAAGTTTTTTGTTCCTTAAGCTCGTTTCTGAAGAAATTATTACGCTCAAATTGCAAAACCATAAAACGCCTGACATTGCTTTCGATCTCTTCTAACCTTTTAAGGTGAAGATCACCAAATCCAGGTAGAGCCATCGTGACAAGCAAGCAATCCAACACACGAGCAAACAAAAGGGAAGTGAAAAAGAGGCAAACGGAAAAGAGAGGGCGAATAAAACGACAAGGGTGAAGTGGGGGAGAGGAAAATGAGAGGCAAATGGCAAATAATGTAATGCGGGAGATAAGGGATTTGTGATGGGTACTTGGTATATTGACTTTTGCGTAGACTCCCCGGCAACGGCGCCAGAAATCTTCTTGCTACCTCTCGAGCACTGCGTTGGATTTCCTTGAAGAGGAAAGGATGATGCAGCACAGTAGCGTAAGTATTTCCCTCAGTTTTTGAGAACCAAGGTATCAATCCAGTAGGAGGCTATGCGCGAGTCCCTCGTACCTACACAAAACAAATAACTCCTCGCAACCAACGCGATAAGGGGTTGTCAATCCCTTCACGGTCACTTACGAGAGTGAGATCTGATAGATATGATAGGATAATATTTTTGGTATTTTTGTGTTAAAGATGCAAAGTAAAATAAAAGCAAAGTAAAAAAACAAAGGAAATAACAAAGTATTGGAAGATTAATATGATGAAGATAGACCCGGGGGCCATAGGTTTCACTAGTGGCTTCTCTCAAGAGCGTAAGTATTTTGCGGTGGGTGAACGAATTACTGTTGAGCAATTGATAGAATTGAGCATAGTTATGAGAATATCTAGGTATGATCATGTATATAGGCATCACGTCCGAGACAAGTAGACCGACTCCTGCCTGCATCTACTACTATTACTCCACCCATCGACAGCTATCCATCATGCATCTAGAGTATTAAGTTCATGAAAACATAGTAACACCTTAAGCAAGATGACATGATGTAGAGGGATAAATTCATGCAACATGATAAAGACCCCATCTTGTTATCCTCGATGGCAACAATACAATACGTGCCTTGCTGCCCCTACTGTCACTGGGAAAGGACACCGCAAGATTGAACCCAAAGCCAAGCACTTCTCCCATTGCGAGAAAGAACAATCTAGTAGGCCAAATCAAACTGATAATTCAAAGAGACTTGCAAAGATAACCAATCATACATAAAATAATTCAGAGAAGATTCAAATATTGTTCATAGATAATCTTGATCATAAACTCACAATTCATCGGTCTCAACAAACACACAGAAAAAGAAGATTACATCAAATAGATCTCCACAAGA
Organism: Triticum turgidum subsp. durum; assembly: GCA_900231445.1. Lineage (NCBI taxonomy): Eukaryota > Viridiplantae > Streptophyta > Magnoliopsida > Poales > Poaceae > Triticum > Triticum turgidum. The sequence goes on along the minus strand of LT934115.1, from coordinate 4,680,109 downwards.
GAGGGGGAGAACATTGTATTGAGATCCAAAAGGAGAGAAGAAGCCATCTAGCTACTAACTATGGACCCGAAGGTCTGAGGTAAACTACTCACACTTCATCGGAGAGGCTATGATGTTGATGTAGAAGCCCTCTGTGATGAATGCCCCCTCCAGCGGAGCTCCGGAACAGGCCCCAAGATGGGATCTCGTGGGTACAGAAGGTTGCGGTGGTGGAATTAGGTTTTCGGCTCCATATCTGATCGTTTGGGGGGTACGTAGGTATATATAGGAGGAAGGAGTACGTCGGTGGAGCAACAGGGGCCCACGAGGGTGGAGGGCACGCCTTGAGGGGGGGGTGCGCCCCCCTAACTCGTGGCCTCCTCCTAGGTTTCTTGACGTAGGTTCCAAGTCTCTTGGATCATAATCTTCCTAAAAATCACGTTCCCGAAGGTTTCATTCCGTTTGGACTCCGTTTGATATTCCTTTTCTGCGAAACTTTGAAATAGGCAAAAAACAACAATTCTGGGCTGGGCCTCCGGTTAATAGGTTAGTCCCAAAAATAATATAAAAGTGGATAATAAAGCCCAATAATGTCCAAAACAGTAGATATTATAGCATGGAGCAATAAAAAATTATAGGTACGTATGATACCTATCAACCGATATCACGCGTACGCTTACGCGAGACTGGTTCTATCGACGTGCTTTGCACCTAGGTGGCTGGCGGGTGTCAGTGTCTCCAACTTTAGTTGAATCGAGTGTGGCTACACCCGGTCCTTGAGAAGGTTAAAACAGCACTAACTTGACGAACTATCATTGTGGTTTTGATGCGTAGGTAAGAACGGTTCTTGCTCAGCCCGTAGCAGCCATGTAAAACTTACAACAACAAAGTAGAGGACGTCTAACTTGTTTTTGCAGGGCATGTTGTGATGTGATATGGTCAAGACATGATGCTATATTTTATTGTATGAGATGATCATGTTTTGTAACGGAGTTATCGGCAACTGGCAGGAGCCATATGGTTGTCGCTTTATTGTATGCAATGCAATCGCCCTGTAATTGCTTTACTTTCTCACTAAGCAGTAGCGATAGTCGTAGAAGCAATAGTTGGCGAGACGACAACGATGCTACGATGGAGATCAAGGTTTCGTGCCGATGACGATGGTGATCATGACGGTGCTATGGAGATGGAGATCAAAGGCACAAGATGATGATGGCCATATCATATCACTTATATTGATTGCATGTGATGTTTATCCTTTATGCATCTAATTCTGCTTTGATTGTATAAGATGATCTCTCACTAAATTTCAAGGTATAAGTGTTCTCCCTGAGTATGCACTGTTGCGAAAGTTCGTCGTGCTGAGACACCACATGATGATCGGGTGTGATAAGCTCTACGTTCCAATACAACAGGTGTAAGCCAGTTTTGCACACGCAGAATACTCGGGTTAAACTTGACGAGTTTAGCATATGCCGATATTGTTGGGGATATTACTACTGGGCGTAAACCGGCCGGGACAGGCCGGGTTAACTTCATCAGTAGTTGAGCATGTTGAAGCCCATGAAGGAAGAACAGGGCTTAAGGCCCACAGTCGGTTTAAAGCTTATAGCCGTAAACCGGTGTTCATATGTAAACTTGTATTGTAAGTTAGGAATAAGTAGAGACCAAATCGGACACGTCTATGAGCCGGCCTGGGACTCTGTAAACCGACGGGCGTCACCCATGTATATAAGGGGATGACCAAGCGGCGGTTCAAGGACAACAGACAACAACTCGAGACTTAGGCGAAGCTTGTTTGCTCCCTAGTCATCGAAACCCCATCAATTCCATCACAACTAGACGTAGGCTTTTACCTTCATCGAAGGGGCCGAACTAGTATAAATTCTCTCGCGTCCCTGTGTCCGCTTTAACCCCTTCAAGCTAACCCGTTGCGATGGCTCCATGACTAAGTCCTTTCATGAGGACATCTGCTGTGACGAAACCACGACAGTTGGCGCCCACCGTGGGGCTATCACACGATGGTTTCAAGTTCTTGGAGGGCCGCTTCGAAGGACTCAAGGGCTACGCTGTGGGTCGGATGACTAAGAGTCGTCGCGGCAAGCTCTACATCGACGATGCAGGCTGGGGCCCCGAGGCCAGCTCGATTGAGTACGGGTACCGGGTCCCCTTTGGTGGCATACACGTTTTCATTGGCAAGATCGGTGAACCGGGCCCTGAGTCGGACATCTGCACCGACCTCATCGAAACGGCTCAGCCTGCGCGATCTGCCTAGGTTAAATCGGCCGTGAAGCGTGCCTTCGTGGGAGTCATCCATGGAGGAAGATATGAGGATCGATCGGAGTCTGGTGGTGAGACCGTCGTTTACTCCGGTGATGAGTCATCAATCGGAGAAACTGAATCTTTGTATCAGCTACAAGATGGCCGGATTGGGGGCTGTTCCGATGGCAACAGTATTCCGGACCCCTCCGATCTACCCAACCGGGTTGGAATATTCATGGCCGGTACACAAGCGGTGCTTCATTCTTCGACCGCAGCAGCAATGGTCTCCGGATCAGTAGCGGTGGCGGCTGCCAGGGCAGGAGGCTCCGTGCGCCCGCCGACTCAAGTTTTGTCAGATCTGTTTGACGCATTGGCTACGCTTATGGCGGAGGCTAACCCAGCGGATCAGGACGCCCACAACGCGGAAATTGCAAAGGTGAGGGAACAGATCACTCAGGCCAAGGGTGACCTGGCAGCTGAAGATGCCAGGATGACCGTAGAGCGGGCCGCTTTGGATGCGCAAGCCTATAGGCTTATGTTGGATCAGAACGCATCACATGAAGTCATGAAGAGGAAGTACCGATCTCGTTTACCTCCGGTCTTCGAGGCCAGGGACCTCTTTAATACCCCAGGAGCGGGAACTAGTAATCCGCCGATGGTAAACCGGGTGGAAGCACCTGGGACGGGACCACCGGTTCAGCCTCGCTTGACGGATCCGCCTTGTCAGAATATCATTGTACCTCAGGCTGTCCCGACACCTCCGGGTCACTACTCCAACCCGATGGACAACCTTGTCGCAGCGGCTGCACGACTGGAGGCCATCCCAATTGAAGGTGGCTCACCGCAGACGGTGGAAACGCGCCGGGTTAAGGAGCTTCTTCGAACAACATTGATCCAACAGGAAGCATACTCGTACAGCCGTGATCGAATTCACTCCACCCCTCGTCCAAGCCGGAGCTATAGCAGGGATATGGATGAACCGGCTGTGTCAAGTAATGCACGAAACCGCGCAACACCTCGTGGTAACAACCCGGCGGGCGGTGTCGATGACACCTAGGAAGTGGTGGACTGGGCCCGAGCGCGCAGGGAAGCGGAGTTAGCAGCATAGTATCAGGCTCGTCAGCTTACGCCGGTTCGTCCAACGACCTCAGTCGAGCCTGGCATTTCTTCTAGCTCTTCGGGGGTGTCTTGTCTTGTCCCCGCTTTACGTAATGTGCGCCTGCCCAAAGATTTCAAGGGCCCGCGCAAGGTACCAAACTACACTGTTGATCAACCTCCAGAGACATGGGTGGAGAGCTATGAGATGGTCATGGAGATGCTTGATGTGGATGATGCGGCATGCGCGAAGTACTTCACCATGATGCTTGAAGGGACAACCCGTACTTGGTTAAAAAGCCTACCGGCCAACTCTATCAGTTCATGGGCCCAATTGCGAGCCCGGTTTATCAGTAATTTCAAAGACACATGCAAGCAGCCTATGTCGATAGTGGATATAGCGGCCTGCGTCCAGGAGGAAGGAGAACCGACTACCCGTTGGGTGCGCCGGGTCTCGCAGATTCTGCATCAGACCGCATCAACGCTGACACCGCAGTTATAACCCTGGAAGGCAACTACCGGTTTGGGCCCCTAAAGTTGAAATTAGGACGGATGAAGCGCCATTGCATTGATATGGGGACCCTCATGGCTGCATTAGTGAAGTATGCTGATTCTGATAGTACCAAGGATCCCGAGTCTGATGACGACAAGACAGGGAAGGGAAAGAAGAACAACAACTCCAAAGGACAACAGCATAATCCGGCAGGTAATGGTAGCGGAGGCAAGCGTAAAGCGGATGGCAACATGGACTTCGTGGCTAATACCAACGCGTAGGACAAGGGCCAGCGACACAAGGGTAAAGCGCCGAATCGCGGGGGAGCGCCTAATCCTAACCCGGACCGCCTAACTTATCTATTAAACCAGCCCTGTCCAAAGCATGGGACGAAGGAGGCGCCAGCCAACCACCTTTGGAAGGATTGCTACATTATGCAGGAGTTCAAGAATTCTAATGCTTTCCGGTATGATCAAGGCCCGGTGGTGGCTCAGGATCCAGGCCGGGTTACGATGGAGGAAATTCCGGTTCAGGATTTAATGGTAATCCGGGCGGACATAACAATCAAAATAATCAGAATAACCAGGGTGGTTACAACCAGCAGCAGCAGCAGTCGGGTTACCATAGCAACCCAAAGCAGTTGAATAGTGGGCTGTACCATGTCTTCACCACTAGCTTGGACAAGCGAGACCGGAAGGTTCATAAGCGGGCAGTCAACTCTGTTGAACCGGCCGTGCCCCGTTATCTAGCTGGTCTGAACAGCTAATCGTATGGAGCAGAGAGGATCACCCTCCCCGGGTTGATAATCGGGTCAGCTAGCATTGGTGGTGGTGCCTCAGGTGGGAGGTTATAAGTTCACCAAAGTGCTCATGGATGGAGGGATCAGCATTAATATCTTATACTATGAGACCTTTCGCCGTATGGGGCTAACAGATAAAGATCTCAAACCGTCTGTCGGTGTCAAAACCGGCGGATCTCGGGTAGGGGGTCCCGAACTGTGCGTCTAGGCCGGATGGTAACAGGAGACAAGGGACACGAAGTTTTACCCAGGTTCGGGCCCTCTTGATGGAGGTAAAACCCTACGTCCTGCTTGATTAATATTGATGATATGGGTAGTACAAGAGTAGATCTACCACGAGATCAAGGAGGCTAAACCCTAGAAGCTAGCCCATTGTAACCGATTGTTGTGTGATGTTCTGTCCTACGGACTAAAACCCTCCGGTTTATATAGACACCGGAGAGGGTTAGGGTTACATAGAGTCGGTTACAATGGTAGGAGATCTTGAATATCTGCATCGCCAAGCTTGCCTTCCACGCCAAGGAAAGTCCCATCCGTACACGGGACGAAGTCTTCAATCTTGTATCTTCATAGTCCTGGAGTCCGGCTGAAGGTATAGTCCGGCTACCCGAACACCCCCTAATCCAGGACTCCCTCAGTAGCCCTTGAACCAGGCTTCAATGACGACGAGTCCGACGCACAGATTGTCTTCGGCATTGCAAGGCGGGTTCCTCCTCCAAATTCTTCAAGAAGATTTTAAACACCAAGGATAGTGTCCGGCTCTGCAAAAAAGCTTCCACATATTGCCATAGAGAGAATAATATTAACACAAACAAATCTAATCTGCTGACATATTCCGCAGCGTGACATCACACTACGGCCAAGTCCTGTACTCGAATCGTTTTTACTTTTCCGCCTCAGCATGTTTTGCGAGGCGGTTTCCTTGGCACGTCTTGTCAAAGCAGAGATCGTGTCCCTTTATTTACGGGATTCTCATCAATACGGACGTGGGTAACCCAATCGTGCCTGTTTAGCACGTTCTCTCGATTAAAGGCGAGTCCCAAACGGTAACGGGGAGGGCTTTTGGTATTCAACCTCTTATAAAGAGACCAAAGCCTTACTCCTTTCTCCCCAATCTCAAAACGAGCTCGCCCGTCGCCTCGAGTTCCAACACCCTAGGCTTCCAGATTCCAGGCGCTTCGGACCTTCGACAATGTCCAGTTCCGACCTTCAAGGCCGATGGATGCCTTCCTCCGTCACGGAGGAGGACGTGCTAAAGTTGAGAGAGGCCAAGTTCTTGACCGGTGAAATTTCGCATAGGTTGCCTGCTCAAGGGCAGGCTATTCCCAGTCCCCAGCCCGGTGAGAGCGTGGTGTTCATGTCTCACTTCCTTCGGGGGTTAGGCTTCCCGACGGATCCCTTTGTGAGGGGGCTGCTGTTCTATTATGGGCTAGAACTTCATGACTTAGCTCCGGAGTCCATCCTCCATATTTCCTCATTTATCGTCGTGTGTGAAGCGTTCCTCCGTGTTACCCCTCACTTCGGCTTATGGCTCAAGACCTTCAAAGTAGAGCCGAAGATGATCGAGGGACGACACGCAGAGTGCGCAGGCGCCGTTATAAGCAAGAATGCCAATGCTCCATGGCCCGAGGGCTCTTTTCAAAAGGAGCTCGACTTATGGCAACGAGAGTGGTTCTATATCACCGCTCCCAGGGGCACTAAATGGGTGCCACCGCCTGCCTTTCGCTCGGATCCCCCTCCACAGCTAGTGTCATGGGCCAGTAAAGGCCTGGACTGGGGACCATCCAAGGACGTGCCCTTGTTGCAGGGCCACATCAGGGATCTCTTGGAAGGAGACCTCAGCTTGGTCAAAGTGACGCAAGTCATGCTGATCCACCAAACTCTGTCCGGCAAACGTCGCTCCCTTCGTCTGTGAGAGTTTAATCCGGAGGGACCGCGAGCTCTCCAGCATTTTATGGGCGCGACGCCCATGGAGATGTATAAGGTGTACTTCGGATCACAAGCAATGTGTCCGGACTTGAACGAGGACGCAGGTCTAAGCTACAATCGCCCGGATACTCAAGTAAGTAACCTTGTGCCCGGACTCGCTATCCGTATAATTGTCATAACCTGCCCCTAAAAAGAGCTTTCCTTTTAAACATGAGTGGATAGTGAAAGCAAAGCTGATCAGGTGTCCGGCTCCCCTTCCCGAAACCAGGCCGGATCCCATGTTGGTTAGGATGTTGAAGATTATGCCTTTGGAGGGAAGTGAGGGGGAGGACAAGGAAACTACGGCCTCCTCGAAGGAGGCTGTTCCGAAGGGAGGAACCGTCAATTCCTCTCCTAAGGGGAAGAAGAGGACTGCCTCTGAAAACCAGGAGGCTATGGCCTCCCAGCGGGGGAAAAATCCTCGTCAGAGGGTCCCACACCGGGGGATTCCTCGGCCGAACTGTGTCCTTAAGGGGACCAGCCCTCCAGTGAGCCGCAAGTAGAGAAAGATTTTCCTTTAGAGGGATGAGAGGAATCCTTGCTTTATATCTGCGAAGATTAACCGAAATTTTACCTTGTAGCTCGGACCTCAGCCCTTCTCAGCAGAGCTCGTCTTCGGGGGATCTTCTTCCGGAGATGATGGAGAGTGGAACGCCTCCCCCTGCCGTTCCGCCTAGCGAGGCGGGCGACCTTGAGGTGTCGTTGCGGAGGGCTTCTCCGAATCCAGCAGGGGCGGAAGGTGGCCATATGGCCCCCCAAGGTTCTCCGCACCCGGCCTTCAAAAGAGGCCATAGGACGAGTCCGGCACCATGTGGTGCTTGGTCGGAGGAGCTGAAGGATCTGCTGGGGCGAGCTTCTATCTCAGAGGAGCACTGTGCTTTGATGGGCACGGTGATTGAAAGGATTTCGTCCGCAGAAAGCGGATTACACCAGGCCGTCAGAAGTTTACTGACAGGTTTCGAGGTACGTGAAATAGTGTACCTTTTTTTAACAGTTGCGCATAAAAAAGATGCGCCCTGTATATATAGTAGCCCCTGAGACTCTGTGCGTTGTCAAAAATGACGGCGCGCAGAGGATCATAATCCCAGGACTAAAATGTCGCCTCTGTATATAGGTGGCGAAGTGTCCGGAATCTAGCCGGACTGACGAATTTGCCGAGCTAAAGCGGCAACTTGACGTGGCAGATGCCGACATCGCGCTTGTAAACAAGCGGCTTGATGAAGCACAAGGTATGTGAGTCCTCGGGCAGCACCTGGTAAGAGTAGCTATATGCCAGTATCTTACAATGTGTATGCTTGACGCAGATGGTGCAGCCACCGTGAAGAATCTCCGGGCGAAACTTGCCCGAGTCAAGGAACAAGCCAGAAAGAGTGATGCGGCTGCCGAGAAGGCCCTTAAAGAGCTGAGGGCCGAACAGGCTGCTCACTGCCGAAGCAAGAAAGAGATGGCCCTAAAGTTAAAAAGCGCTACTGACCGTTGCAAGCTTCTTGAAAAAGAAGGCCGGGCGAAGCCGACGGACCTGGAGAAGGCCATTGCCGATGCCAAGGATGCTCGTTCTAGAATGAGAGCCGCGAAGGAGGAGTTGCGTCAGGCCTGATAAATTATGGTTGGAAAGCCCTATATGCTGCGGAGGAAGTTTTGTGATCCTAAGCATGCTCCGTTGGGCCGACTGTGGAGTACGGCGGACCCCTATCTGGATTTGGCAGCAAGTGCTGCTGATGCGACCGAACACTTTCGAGATCAGGAAGATTGCGAAGTGGAGAAACTCTTTTGGTCGCAGTTCCACAATCCAGAGCGTCCACTGTCAGTGGTCGATCGTCTGGCCGAGTGGGCCGAGCTGAATAGGTTGTCCGGACTCGCCATGAAGTGCGTCGTGAGTCATTTGTGGCCGGAGAGACCGGAGCCGAAGAGTTATTTCAGCTTGGTGCGGCAATTCCTTGGTGCGGCGCCGCGTATCCATGCAATAAAAAGGTCAGGATGTATAGAGGGTGCGCGGATGGCTCTTGCCCGTGTCAAGACATACTGGGCGGAAATGGAGACCACCGTTGTTGCATCCCGATATTCAGACGGAAGCCGAGTACCTGCCGAGCACTATTTTCCGGAAGTTATGCCAGGCGCTCGTGTAATAGAGACGCAGTGCTCGAAGGATGCTATCTTAGAATAGCATATGCGATTGTAAAACTATATTATGATAAACTATAGGAACTTTTTATACTTGAGCCTGCAAGTATTTTAACATCTCCTGTGCGGCTGTTTATGTAAAATCTGAAAGATGGCAGTCGTCGGCTTCAGCCCCCACGCACAGAATGCCGGGGGTGTTCGCAGAAGGCGCATTTTCCCACTTAATCCAACATCTTGGTCCTACAAAGGAGGTGATAGCGCAGCGAACTAGGCAATCAGACTATTATGCTTTAACACTTTCACTTAGCCATAGGAGCTTGATATTTAGGCTACTTAGCCCCTGGTGGCGACTGCACTTGTCCGAATTCGGGGCGCGTATGTGCCTGGCCGGGAAACGGCCCTTCGTTAAAGCGGAGGAATCCTATAGATTCCGGTAGGTCATCGAGTGGCTGACCAGTCTAACGCTACATCATGATAGTCAGTTTTCGGCTTTCTCTACTGAGGTGCTCGCCCGGCCGAACCGGGGCACAATCGCAGTAGTTCTCCTGGTGCTACCTTAGCCGATAGAGCGGAACGTAAGGTAGCCGAACACAGGAGCCGGGCAACCCAACATTTGACCAAAGACATGACTCGGAGCTGATGCATATAATGCCAAAACTCGCGACGCCGAACACTCCCTAAGGTATTTGGTCTTTATGAGTGCGGGCGAAACAACACCCTTTGTTAAAAGCCCCTGGTGTCCAGGTACGCGCAAGAATTCTGACGTGGCCACATGCCAAGACGCCAGCCTCCTCCTTGGTTATATCAGGGGAAAACCAGGGGATATATAGCAACAAGAGACAGTAAAAAAGGTTTACGCATGGTCTTAATCTAAAAAGAATCCTTAGAACGGGTCCCTACTTCATGTCTGCGCCTGTGTCTCCGTTGTGCCATATCCTGGACGGGCGTAGCACGATGTTCATCTGCAAAAGAGAGGAACTAAGTTGAAAAAAGAGGTCGTGCTGAACAGAATTTATATTGAATAAACAAGTGTAAGGTAAGATATGTGAAACTGAGCTTGATTGTCTCTTAGTTTACAGGTGCGGAGCCCCTAGAACAGGGGTGTGTGGCTGCTAAGCCTGCATCAATGATAATTTTGTGCCGAACTCGTGTATCCGCGTCCGTGGTCTTTAATGACCTGTTCAGATGTTTTTGGCCGGTGAAACCATTTTATTGTGGGGCTGTCAAAGCGCCCGTACAGTCCTCCGCTCGGGGGAGGCGCACTTCAATGCTTCCCCATCAAAGAGATGATGCCTCGTGGACCGGGCATCTTAAGTGTAAGAGATGCATAATGCGGTATTGCGTTAAAGCGAGCGAAAGCTTCACGTCCCAGTAGTGCTTGATAGTGACTTGAGAATGGGACGATGTGGAAAGTTAGCTTTTCGCGGCGGAAGTTATCGGAGTGGCCGAATATAACTTCAAGCCGGAGAAAACCCATGCACTTGGTGTCCGGACCTGGCGTTACCCATTGAAAGGAGGTTTTGCTGTGACGAATTCTTGTTGGGTCTATCCCCATGTGGCGGATTGTGTCCTGATATATCAGGTTTAGACCGCTGTCGCTGTCCATTAGGACATTCGTAAATTGGAGTCCGCCGATTATTGGATCGAGTACCAGGGCGGTCTAGCCTGTGTTCCTGGTACTTCTGGAGTAATCCAAATGGTCGAAGATGATTGGTTTTGACAACCAGTGGCGAGACTCCTTTGGGATAGGCCGTGTGGCGCGTACCTTTATGGGCGCCGCGCGTTTTGTTATGTGAAGTAAGTTTACTGTTTTTACTTCTTGTGGGAAGTTCTTTTGTTTCCTGGTGTTCTGCTTTTGGGGTTCGTCATCGTCTTCGCTTGGTGTGTCGAGCCCCTTGTGTTCGGCATTGAGTCTGCCGGATTGTTTGAAGACCCAACAATCTCTGTGGGTATGGTTAGCAGGCTTCCCGGGGGTACTGTGTGTTTGACATATTCTGTCCAGGATTTTGTTTAAGTTGGATGGATCATCCCTGTTATCCTGGAGGGGCGGCTTTCTCTGATTCTCCCGCGAGCTTTTAAATCCGGCATTTATTGCCGTGCTCTTCGGACTGTTTTCCTTAGTCCGGCGGCGGTCCTTGTTGCGTCGCAGTTTTCCGTTTCCATCCCTAGTTTCGGATGTACTTGGGTCGCTAGTGATACGTCTTGCCAACCAGCTGTCCTCTCCTGCGCAAAAATGGGTCATGAGGCTTGTTAGTGCGACCATTGTTCTCGGCTTTTCCTAGCCGAGGTGTCTGGCAAGCCATTCGTCTCAGACATTGTGCCTAAAGGCTGCTAAGGCTTCGGCGTCCGAACAGTCGACTATCTAATTCTTTTTAGTAAGAAATCTATTCCAGAATTGTCGAGATGACTCTCCGGGTTGTTGAGTTATGTGACTGAGATCGTCTGCGTCCGGAGGGCGGACATAAGTTCGTTGAAAATTTTCTCGGAAAGCATCCTCGAGCTCTTCCCAACTTCCAATTGTGTTTTCAGGAAGGCTTTTAAGCCAATGCTGGGCTGGCCCTTTAAGCTTAAGGGGTAAATATTTTATGGCGTGGAGATCATCTCCTCTAGCCATATGTATGTGGAGGATATAATCCTCGATCCAGACTCTGGGGTCGGTTGTTCCGTCGTACGCCTCTATGTTTACGGGTTTGAATCCCGCTGGAAATTCATAATCCAAGACCTCATCGGTGAAACATAGGGGGTGTGCGGCACCCCTGTATTTGGGTGTGCCGGATTCGGATATTGGTTTGGTTGCATTGCTTATAAGAGCTTGCTTTCTTGGCCCGTAAATAGATCTAGCTGGGCCATCCTTTTGATGCGAATCCTTGAGTGGGTCGCATGCCGGCTTGAGTGCGGCGCCGCTTGCTGCTTTATGCTGGCCCTGGGGTCGTCTATCCGACCGGGTGGCCTTCTTACTTTTTGAATGCGAGGGCTCTAAGGCCTCTTCGTCGAATTCAGGTAGTAGCTTTCGCTTCAGATAGCTTTTAGTGTGGCGGCTGCTGCCGTATTTGTCTGCGGTGTTGATTACTTTGCTCCATCTGATTCTGAGTGCATCTTCCGCAGTTTTTAGCTTCCGCTTCTGCTTTTTCAGGCTGCATGCAGTTGCAACGAGCCTTTTGTGGATATTCTTCTGCTCCGTGGTTTTATCCGGCGTAAGGTCGTCCGGAGTGCCATTTTCGCCGGGGGAGGGATGTTCAGTTTCTCTATCCGTGTTGCCCTGTTCGGACGGTTGCTCTAAGGCCTGTTCGTCGTCTACCGGCTCATCTTGCTCTATGGCTGGGTCTTTATCGAGGCGGGGCTTGGGTCGGCGTTTGCGCCAAAGCTTTGATTATTTTTTGAGAGATCGATCCCTCGTTCCATCCCCTTTTTCCTCGTTGTCGCTTCCTTTAGGGGTATCCACCATGTACACATCGTGAGATGAGGTGGCTGTCCAATGCCCTATGGGCGTTGGTTCATATGCGTCTCCTGCATCGTCGTCCATGCTGTCGATGTCTTCGAAGTCGAAGTTGAGCACGTCGTTTAAATTATCGACAGTGGCTACCAAGTGGGTGGTGGGTGGGCTTTGAATTTCTTCATCGTCTGTGTCCCATCCTTGCTGACCGTAGTCCGGCCAGGGCTCTCCTGATAAAGAGAGAGACTTTAGAGAATTCAGGATGTCACCGAAGGGCGAGTGCTAAAAGATGTCCGCGGCGGTGATCTCCATTATCGGTGCCCAATCGGATTCGATCGGCAAGGGCGCGGGAGGCTCGGAGTTCGGAGAGGAATCCGGCTCCTCGGAGTCACGGGCCATGCGGAGCACGGGGCTGGCGTTTGGCTCGATCGCCTTTGAGATCGCAGCCCCCGAGGTGGCGTCCAACTGCTCATCCTCGATTGGCACAGTAAGCTCCAAATTAAGGGTCGGAACCGGTGCGTGTGCGGCCTCCAGGGAACTGTTCGGCAGCAGAGCTAGATCATCCCCATCGAGACAGTGCGGCGCGCTCGGCTGTGGCTCGAATCCATCGAAGATCAAGTCCCCGCGGATGTTAGCCGTGTAGTTTAAGCTTCCAAACCTGACCTGATGGCCGGGGGCGTAGCTTTCGATCTGCTCCAAGTGGCCAAGCGAATTGGCCCGCAGTGCGAAGCCGCCGAAGACGAAGATCTGTCCGGGGAGAAAAGTCTCGATCCAGACTTCATCGTTGTCGATGATCGAAGGAGCCATCGGGCCTAAAAGTGACGACACAGAGGAACTCTCAATGAAAGCACCAATGTCGGTGTCAAAACCGGCGGATCTCGGGTAGGGGGTCCCGAACTGTGCGTCTAGGCCGGATGGTAACAGGAGACAATGGACATGAACTTTTACCCAGGTTCGGGCCCCCTTGATGGAGGTAAAACCCTACGTCCTGCTTGATTAATATTGATGATATGGGTAGTACAAGAGTAGATCTACCACGAGATCAAGGAGGCTAAACCCTAGAAGCTAGCCTATGGTATGATTGTTGTGTGATGTTCTGTCCTATGGACTAAAACCCTCCGGTTTATATAGACACCGGAGAGGGTTAGGGTTACATAGAGTCGGTTACAATGGTAGGAGAACTTGAATATCCGCATCGCCAAGCTTGCCTTCCACACCAAGGAAAGTCCCATCCGGACATGGGACGAAGTCTTCAATCTTGTATCTTCATAGTCCTGGAGTCCGGCTGAAGGTATAGTCCGGCTACCCGAACACCCCCTAATCCAGGACTCCCTCACCGTCCAATACGGTATTCCATGGTGTGGTACCTGGTAAGTCTGCATATCCTGTTGGCAAGATAGCTCTGGAAGTGGCCTTTGGAGATGACCATGATTCCAGGTCGGAGACAGTGACTTTTGAGGTGGTAAAAATCCAGAGTCCATATCACGCCCTGTTTGGGTGGCCGGCTTACGCCAAGTTTATGACACGGCCCTGTTATGTGTATTTGCAGCTCAAGATGCCGGGTCACAAGGGGACAATAACGGTCCATGGAAGCCGTAAAGTCGCTTTGGAGTGCGAGGAAGGAGATGCGGCCTATGCGGAGTCGGTTTGTGCCACCGAGGAGCTGAAATATTATAAGGACAATGTTGATCTGGCGGACATGACTCCGTTGAAGAAGCCAACTACGGAGCATGATCCGGCCCTGAAGTTCAAATCGGCAGCTGAGACTAAGCTTGTTGACTTTGTGCCTGGCGATTCGTCCAAACAGTTCAGCATCAGTGCCAATTTGGATCCGAAATAGGAAAGCGCGCTCATCGAGTTCATCCGTGAGAATCGGGACATTTTTGCATGGAAGCCTTCTGACATGCCAGGTGTACCGAGGCAACTCGCTGAGCACACTCTTAATGTGGATCCTAAGTACAAACCGGTGAAACAGTTCCTCCGCCATTTTAACGAAGAAAGACGCAAAGCTATTGGAGAAGAGGTAGCCAGGCTCTTAGCAGCTGGCTTTATTGTTGAAGTTTTCCACCCTGAGTGGCTGGCTAATCCGGTGTTGGTCCTTAAGAAAAACGGCACCTGGCGCATGTGTGTGTATTACATAGATCTTAACAAAGCTTGCCCAGCAGACCCTTTTGCCCTCCTCCGTATTGATCAAATTATTGATGCTACGGTAGGTTGTGAGCGTTTGAGTTTTCTGGATGCATATTCTGGTTATCATCAGATCAAGATGGCGGTTAAGGACCAGGAGAAGACATCATTCATAACTCCCTTTGGAGCCTTCTGCTATGTATCTATGCCCTTTGGCCTCAAGAGTGCCCAGGCAACTTATCAACGGTGTGTACAGAATTGCCTTCACAAACAGATTGTCCGTAATGTACATGCCTATGTGGATGATATCGTGGTTAAGTCAAGGGAGAAGGAGACTCTGGTTGACGATTTGAAGGAAACCTTTGATAACCTGAGGACGTACAAGATGATGCTTAATCCGGCCAAGTGTGTCTTTGGTGTACCAGCAGGCAAGTTATTGGGTTTCCTGGTGTCAAATAGGGGAATTGAGGCTAATCCGGAGAAGATCACAGCAATCACCTCTCTGGCTAAACCAAAGTGTATTAATGATGTTCAACGCGTGGCAGGCCGGATTGCCGCGTTAAGCTGGTTTATCAGCCGCCTTGGTGAGAAGGCAATCCCCTTGTATCAGATGTTGAAGAAGACGGATCAATTCATCTGGAGTTCTGCTGCTGATAAAGCGTTTGAGGATTTAAAGGAGCAGTTGGCCAATCCACCTGTGCTTGCCGCTCCAATTGATAAGGAGTCGTTGCTGTTATATGTCGCTGCTAATGCTCGTGCAATTAGTGTGGCTATTGTAATGGAGCGCAAGGAGGCTGGCAAGGAGCATCCGGTTCAGCGTCCGGTTTACTATATCAGCGAGGTACTTATTGAGTCCAAGCAAAGGTATCCGCATTGGCAGAAGCTGGTGTAACACCCTCGATGCGACTATAGCTCCCACGTGTCGAGGCACGACTTAGAGGCATAATCGCATTGAAGACATATGTCGCAAGTGAGGTAATCTTCACACAAATACATGAATAAAGCATTACATCATACAAATACACTCAAGGTCCGACTACGGAACCAAAATAAAAGAAGAACCCCAAATGCGACAAAGGTCCCCGATCGACCCCAACTGGGCTCCACTACTGATCAACTAGAACGAAACAACACAAATGAACAAGGTCTTCAACGAGCTCCTCCTGAGCTGGGTTGCGTCATCTGCACGGACTCATCAGCACCTGCAAACTGGTTTTGGAAGTATCTGTGAGCCACGGGGACTCAGCAA
The DNA here is from genome assembly GCA_900231445.1 of Triticum turgidum subsp. durum. Taxonomy (NCBI): domain Eukaryota; kingdom Viridiplantae; phylum Streptophyta; class Magnoliopsida; order Poales; family Poaceae; genus Triticum; species Triticum turgidum. Next base: position 4,664,583 of record LT934115.1, on the reverse strand, counting down.
TCTCGCACCCTCGCGATCAAGACTATTTAAGCTTATGGGTAAGGTAAAGGTATGAGGTGGAGCTGCAGGAAGCGACTAGCATATATGGTGGCTAACATACGCAAATGAGAGCGAGAAGAGAAGGCAAAACACGGTCGATAAAAGTATGATCAAGAAGTGATCCTGGACTACCTACGTCAAGCATAACTCCAACAACCGTGTTCACTTCCCGGACCCCGCTGGAAAGAGACCATCACGGTTACACACGCGGTTGATTCATTTTAATTAAGGTTAACTTCAGGTTTTCTACAACCGGACGTTAACAAATTCCCATATGCCCATAACCGCGGGCACGGCTTTCGAAAGTTCAAATCCCTGCAGGGGTGTCCCAACTTAGCCCATGACAAGCTCTCACGGTCAACGAAGGAATAGACCTCCACCCGAGACATTCCGATCAGACTCGGTATCCCAGTACAACAAGACATTTCGACAGGGTAAAACTAAACCAGCAACACCGCCCGAATGTGCCGACAAATCCCGATAGGAGCTGCACATATCTCTTTCTCAGGGCACACCGGATAAGCTAAGCGTACAGGAGCCGACGTAACCCAAGTTGCCAAGGGATGACCCTGCACGGTGCTCTGGGTTGGACCAACACTCAGAGGAGCACTGGCCCGAGGGGTTAAAATAAAGATGACCCTTAAGTCTGCAGAACCCAAGGGAAAGAAAAGGCTAGGTGGCAAATGGTAAAACCAATGTTGGGCATTGCTGGAGAAGCTTTACTTAAGGCGAACTATCAAGGGGTTCCCATTATAGCCCAACCGCGTAAGGGACGCAAAATCCGGGAACATAACACCGATATGACGGAAACTAGGGCGGCAAGAGTGGAACAAAACACCAGGCATAAGGCCGAGCCTTCCACCCTTTACCAAGTATATAGATGCATTAATTAAATAAGATATATAGTGATATCCCAACAAGTAAATAAATGTTCCAACAAGGAATGGTCTCCATGTTCCAACAAGGAACAAACTTCAATCTTCACCTGCAACTAACAACGCTATAAGAGGGGCTGAGCAAAGCGGTAACATAGCCAATCAACGGTTTGCTAGGACATTGGTGGGTTAGAGGCTGAACATGGCAATTTGCGAGGCTGACAAGCAAATGGTAGGCATCGTAGCAATGGCATAGCAAAAGAGCGAGCAAACTAGCATAGCAAAGATAGTAGTGATTTCGAGGGTATGATCATCTTGCCTGAAATCCCGCAAGGAAGAAGAACGAATTCATGAAGAAGACAAACGGGCGTAGTCGAACGGATCCTCACAACACGACGTTACCGGAATCAACCCGAGGAAGCAATCACCAGAAAAGAAGCACACAACATAGTAAACAACTATCACACGATCATGGCATGATGCACAACAAGTATGATGCATGTCCGGTTTAATGATACATGTCATGGCATGGCAAAGTGCACAAAACAATCCTACAAATTAAGTGGAGCTCAATATGCAACGAGTTGCATATTGACGGAACACCACATCAATTATTTAGTTCTCTCTCGTTTATGTACCCAACAATATTAAATGTTGATGAACATGGCAAGGGGTGAAGCAAATGAAAACTACCTATCTAGTCAAGGTTAAATGAGGCCGGAAGCAACGAACAACAATTCCGGTAAATCCCCATAGCATATTTTAGATTTGGTACTGTTCTGCCCTAAACATAATTTTAGAGTTGTTTAACATGCAAAGTAAGGTCACCATGATAAACTAGGCAAAATTCTAACCCATTTACATATAAAGTTTGTTAAAAACGGAGCTACGGTTAAATAGTTACGAATTAAATCATTTTAACATGGCATAGGAGCAAAATAATGCAAACAACATTTTAAACATTTTAAACATAGGTGAAATTTGGATATTATTAATCTACACAAAATTCTAAGCAAGTTTCATATATAAAACATTTTAATCTGATGCACGGTTCATGAGTTATTAAATGCATGATCTAGGGGGACTAATCTATAAAACAGCAGCGCACTGGATAATAGACAAAATCGTAACAGAGGAATAAAAATGCATCGGGCCGAATCTGGGGCAAGCCCAACAGGAGAGAAAAAAACAGGAGACGCTGGGGAGGCCTCACCCAGTGGGCTCGGCCCGGTCGGAGGGAGAGGAAGCAGGCTAAGGCAGGGCACTGCGCTGGAGATGGGCCTGGGATCTGGGCCGAAAGCGGGGGCTGTCAGGGCCCACGAGGCGCAGGGCGTCCTCCTCCTCGATCCCGCCTGGATCGAGGGAGGCAGGGGGGCGGCGGCGGCTCCCTTCGCCGGCGGGCAACGATGATGAGGGGCGGAGGAGGCCGGCGAGGGTAGGGGACGCGCGGATCCGGGCGTGGGGTCCCCGGATCCGGCGACGAACGAGGTCGGCGAGCCCACGACGACCCTGACGAGGCGGCGGGGTGAAGCTCCGGTGGCGCGCAGAGCGAGGATGGCCGGCGACGAGTGTGGGGAACCGCGCCGGCGAGGCGGAGCGCTCCGGCGGGCGATTCCGGCGACCGGAGATGGTGAAGACAATGGACGTGGGCGGCGGTTGTGCGGGGAAAACGGCGGCCCGGCTCGGGCCCGGGGAGGGCCGGATCTGGGCTCCTCCGGGCCCCGACGAAGTGGGCGCGAGGAGGACATGTGGCAGCGTTTGTGTGGAGGAGAGGAGCGGCGGAGCTGACGTGGCTCGCCCCCATTGGTCGGAGGGACGTGGCAGCGGGCGGCGAACATTGTCCGGGCGCGGGGTGGACGCGTCCGGCGCGCGAGGAGAGGGAGAGATCTAGGGTTAGGGGTAGATGGCACCGCGAATTTCGGAGGAGGGTGTATATATAGGCATAGAGGGAGCTAGGAGAGTCCAAATGAGGTGCGGTTTGCGGCCACGCGATCGTGATCGAACGACCGAGATGATGGAGCAGAGTTAGGTGGGTTTTGGGCCAAATTGGAAGGGTGTTGGACTGCAACACACACGAGGCCTTCTCGGTCGCTCGGTTAACCGTTGGAGTATCAAACGAAGTCCAAATGATACAAAACTTGACAGGCGGTCTACCGGTAGTAAACCAAGGCCGCCTGGCAAGACTCGGTCCAATCCGGAAATGTTTAATCTCCACGCACGAAAGAAAGCTAGAAATGGCCACCGGAGGAGAACGAAGCGCCGGAATGCAAAACGGACAACGGGGAAAATGCTCGAATGCATGAGATGAACACGTATGCAAATGCAATGCACATGATGACATGATATGAGATGCATGACACGCAAGCAATGACAACGCAACAACAGCGAATAACAGAACGACACCTGGCACATCAGTCTCGGGGCGTTACAACACTCCACCACTACGAGAGGATCTCGTCCCGAGATCTAGAATGGCACCGGAGGGACAAACGGAAGAGAAAGAGAAGAGGTAAAACTAATTGCTTCTTTGGCAAACGAGTGAAACCAAGAACCTTGCGAGGTTGAACAAATTCAAGAAAAGAATACAACGAAGGTGAACAAAGTCGAAAACACTCCGTTAGAAAAGAGGAACGAGGAAGAACAAATTAAGGCAGAACTCCGGTTGGAAAGAAAAAGAATTGAATAAGGTCTTGATAAGATGAGAAGATACTTGATGAAATCACAACACACTGCCACCAGAACAAAACTAAGAATGGAATGGAGTGAACGAAGGGAAAACAATATCTTGAGAAGGCACGGTTACAACAGAAGCTAGAACGGAGTTGTTGGAAAACCCACAACAAAAATAATAAGCTTGATATGGTCTTATGGAATACATCTCAAATTATGAGGTGACAACCTGCCACTCACAGGAAGAAGAATTGGATTGATAAGAACAAGGAGACGAGAAACTTATTTCACCGGGAGGATAATTGAAGAACTTGGGTCATTTATAAGCACCATAAATCGCAACAATCCTTAGGGAAGGCTTTTGGTGTAACATGGCACAAGATAACTCCAATAAAGAGATTGATGGGTTTAACTATCTCATCTTGATAACTTGTGAAACACGAAGCACGAATGGAAATTATCAAGAATGACATAACACCACCTCAAAAGATATGCGTGAAAGAATTGCACTCCGGATTGCAAGATGAAGAATGCCTGAGTTCCTCTGGAAAGAATCTCAAAGAACACTTCGAGAAGGAATTAAATCTTTGATGAACCATCATGTAGAGCCTTCATGAGAACTCCAGTAGTAAAAGAATAAAAATATAGAGAAATTGAAACCACAAGGAGAATCCTTGCAATGATTAGATGAAGCTTTCCGACGAGATAGAGTGGAAACTTGGAACTCCGGAAAAAGATAAGATGAACAATTGAGATCAAGAATTTTGATGAACCTTCAGAATAAAGAATAGATCACTTGGATGAAACAAGAATAAGAATTATGTTATGCGTATCCTTCACCAATTAAATTGATGACACTCAACGGATTTGGCACACTACTTATTCTTGTAGAAAGGATTACGATCGATATATCACAACTTGAGAATGCCTTCAACGAAACACTGGTGGAATCGAAACAACGAATGCATCGATATGATAACGAAAGAAGAGGAATCTTGCGCGAACCACCGTAAGAAATGAAAATGAGCGAAGAAAAGATAAAGGGACAACGGGAAAATTAGCAAATGGACGAAGATGCTTGAGAGAATTTAGATGGAGTTTAATATAATAGATCATGGACAGATTAGAGATCACTTGAACGCTGCACCGGTATGATTTAGAGTATGAGAGCTGAAAGCTGGAATGAATAAGTCTTCTTAAATGATGGGCTCCGGATGAACAAACTGAAAAGTCTCCTGAATTACTCCGGATGGTTGAAAAGAATATGTCACAATCGCAAATAATTATGAGAGGATGGCAACAAACTAGAATCACGAATGTTGAAGAGAATGGAGCAAGATTAAAGAGAAACTCTTCTTCGGTCTTCAAAATCCAAGAATGACGACGAGGAACACCACCACGAATTATTTAGACACTCCGGAAGAATCGAAATGAAGAGGTTGATCCAATGATGAAAAGAATTTGAAAGATCTTGGAGAAATACATATGACTGATGCTGAATCATTCTCACGTCAAACTTTGAAAAGAATTTGAGAATACCTCCGGGAAAATAAGAAGAGTCAGGTAAGATCCTGGGAAAAGACCTGCGGGTTAGGGCCCACTCGAAAGAAACACCGTTGAACGATTAACAAGAGAGAAAGCACCGGTTGAATTAAATGACTTGAATGAGGGAACACCCTCGAAAGAGCTTGAACAAATGTAGAGTGGAAACACGAATCTTCGAGATATCTTTAGCACTCCGGAAAAATAAATAGCGAGAAGTGGAATGGTAATGAGGTGCACCGGTATAAGAAAAGCATTGGACAAAAGAAAAGACAATGCTCAATACCGAAGTTTGAATTGAATCCACCGGAGAAGAAAAAGAATGAAGAATGACAAACTTGAAGCTCCGTTAGAATCTTCATGAGAAACACCGGATATGAACATTGAAGGAAATAGAACGGAGGGACTTCACACCAATAAGATGGATACTTGATTAAGATATATGAGTCCTCGGAGAAAAGCAAGGGAGGGAGGGCGGGAAAAACAAAGACAATTTGGAGACGGATGAAACAAACACCGTTGAGAAGAAGTGATAATTGATCTTGCGGGAGTTGAAATGATCGGATCCACTAGAAGTGAAACACGCCGGTTTACAAGAAATTGAAATGACAAACTCGATGATCGAGAAGGATTAGTATTCACATAGAAATATGAGAACACCACTTGGAGGAAGGTATGGGATCAACATTTGACTTTGCAGCAACTCGAATACCACAACTCAAAACAAAACAAAGGATTGGCTCGCAGAATAAGCCGGAACAAACATATGATAGAGATTTCGTCCGAAGTTTTCGTGGTGGGACCTACACGGGCTCGATCGTACAGCACCATCATGTACAAGGCAGTGCACATGACATACGAAGCATCCCCGAGTCAGCATAGCCAAGGACTCTTTAAGACACAACGAGACCACTGTAAAATCGACCGTGATTAGGCGAACCACTAGACGTCGAACCCCAATTTCATATCATACATCTGTCGGAAAGAAATCCTAAGAGCTACTTGAATTCCCACCTATGAAACTCCCGAAACTTTCCGGTTATGAGATCAGGTGTTGGGGATACATGGGAAGCATAATATCTCACCCAAACTAGCAAATCCTACATCCAGCTGTATCCATCCTTTAACACATAACCAAGAAACCTTCGGAAATCATCTACCTCAACCTTCGAAAAGCATCCGTTATACAAGTTATGGCGATACTCCCGAACTCCCGCCCCAGTACTGGGTGGCATCGAGGTTATCTCACCAACGAACTGCATAAAAGAGATTTTCGATGTCGCGAACATATCTCAAGTATACCAGAATTGCAACGATAAAATTATGATGACAACACCTCAGAGCTCAACTCCCCGAGACACTTCCACTAAACCCCTGACAGGAGGCACCAAGACAATGTTCTCATCATAAAACCATCGGAACAAATCCAAGATACTCGCGTGATCCTAAATTTTTTTTAGTGAAATTTGAGAAGAGAAGAGTCAAAACTCTACGGCAGGATGCCTTACCAGAGCGATGAGGAGACTGGGAAGTAAAAAGAATTCCTAAGCTCTCCGATATATAATTCCTAAATGACTCAAAACATTTTTCTAGACACAACTCGGCCTCTAAAAACGATCAAGCAATGGGGCTCCTAAGGTCGGGAAAGGCTCTGATTACCAACTTGTAACACCCTCGATGCGACTATAGCTCCCACGTGTCGAGGCACGACTTAGAGGCATAATCGCATTGAAGGCATATGTCGCAAGTGAGGTAATCTTCACACAACCCATGTAATACATAAAGGGAAAGAGTTACATAGTTGGCTTACAATCGCCACTTCACACGAATACATGAATAAAGCATTACATCATACAAATACACTCAAGGTCCGACTACGAAACCAAAATAAAAGAAGAACCCCAAATGCGACAAAGGTCCCCGATCGACCCCAACTGGGCTCCACTACTGATCAACTAGAACGAAACAACACAAATGAACAAGGTCTTCAACGAGCTCCTCCTGAGCTGGGTTGCGTCATCTGCACGGACTCATCGGCACCTGCGAACTGGTTTTGGAAGTATCTGTGAGCCACGGGGACTCAGCAATCTCGCACCCTCGCGATCAAGACTATTTAAGCTTATGGGTAAGGTAAAGGTATGAGGTGGAGCTGCAGCAAGCGACTAGCATATATGGTGGCTAACATACGCAAATGAGAGCGAGAAGAGAAGGCAAAGCACGGTCGATAAAAGTATGATCAAGAAGTGATCCTGGACTACCTACGTCAAGCATAACTCCAACAACCGTGTTCACTTCCCGGACCCCGCCGGAAAGAGACCATCACGGTTACACACGCGGTTGATTCATTTTAATTAAGGTTAACTTCAGGTTTTCTACAACCGGAAGTTAACAAATTCCCATCTGCCATAACCGCGGGCACGGCTTTCGAAACTTCAAATCCCTGCAGGGGTGTCCCAACTTAGCCCATGACTAGCTCTCACGGTCAACGAAGGAATAGACCTCCACCCGAGACATTCCGATCAGACTCGGTATCCCAGTACAACAAGACATTTGACAGGGTAAAACTAAACCAGCAACACCGCCCGAATGTGCCGACAAATCCCGATAGGAGCTGCACATATCTCTTTCTCAGGGCACACCGGATAAGCTAAGCGTACAGGAGCCGACGTAACCCAAGTTGCCAAGGGATGACCCTGCACGGTGCTCTGGGTTGGACCAACACTCAGAGGAGCACTGGCCCGAGGGGTTAAAATAAAGATGACCCTTGAGTCTGCAGAACCCAAGGGAAAGAAAAGGCTAGGTGGCAAATGGTAAAACCAATGTTGGGCATTGCTGGAGAAGCTTTACTTAAGGCGAACTATCAAGGGGTTCCCATTATAGCCCAACCGCGTAAGGGACGCAAAATCCGGGAACATAACACCGATATGACGGAAACTAGGGCGGCAAGAGTGGAACAAAGCACCAGGCATAAGGCCGAGCCTTCCACCCTTTACCAAGTATATAGATGCATTAATTAAATAAGATATATAGTGATATCCCAACAAGTAAATAAATGTTCCAACAAGGAACGGTCTCCATGTTCCAACAAGGAACAAACTTCAATCTTCACCTGCAACTAACAACGCTATAAGAGGGGCTGAGCAAAGCGGTAACATAGCCAATCAACGGTTTGCTAGGACATTGGTGGGTTAGAGGCTGAACATGGCAATTTGCGAGGCTGACAAGCAAATGGTAGGCATCATAGCAATGGCATAGCAAAAGAGCGAGCAAACTAGCATAGCAAAGATAGTAGTGATTTCGAGGGTATGATCATCTTGCCTGAAATCCCGCAAGGAAGAAGAACGAATTCGTGAAGAAGACAAACGGGCGTAGTCGAACGGATCCTCACAACACGACGTTACCGGAATCAACCCGAGGATGCAATCACCGGAAAAGAAGCACACAACATAGTAAACAACTATCACACGATCATGGCATGATGCACAACAAGTATGATGCATGTCCGGTTTAATGATACATGTCATGGCATGGCAAAGTGCACAAAACAATCCTACAAATTAAGTGGAGCTTGACGGAACACCACATCAATTATTTAGTTCTCTCTCGTTTATGTACCCAACAATATTAAATGTTGATGAACATGGCAAGGGGTGAAGCAAATGAAAACTACCTATCTAGTCAAGGTTAAATGAGGCCGGAAGCAACGAACAACAATTCCGGTAAATCCCCATAGCATATTTTAGATTTGGTACTGTTCTGCCCTAAACATAATTTTAGAGTTGTTTAACATGCAAAGTAAGGTCACCATGATAAACTAGGCAAAATTCTAACCCATTTACATATAAAGTTTGTTAAAAACGGAGCTACGGTTAAATAGTTACGAATTAAATCATTTTAACATGGCATAGGAGCAAAATAATGCAAACAACATTTTAAACATTTTAAACATAGGTGAAATTTGGATATTATTAATCTACACAAAATTCTGAGCAAGTTTCATATATAAAACATTTTAATCCGATGCACGGTTCATGAGTTATTAAATGCATGATCTAGGGGGACTAATCTGTAAAACAGTAGCGCACTGGATAATAGACAAAATCGTAACAGAGGAATAAAAATGCATCGGGCCGAATCTGGGGCAAGCCCAACATGAGAGAAAAAAACAGGAGACGCTGGGGAGGCCTCACCCAGTGAGCTCGGCCCGGTCGGAGGGAGAGGAAGCAGGCTGAGGCGGGGCGCTGCGCTGGAGATGGGCCTGGGATCTGGGCCGAAAGCGGGGGCTGTCAGGGCCCATGAGGTGCAGGGCGTCCTCCTCCTCGATCCCGCCTAGATCGAGGGAGGCAGGGGGCGGCGGTGGCTCCGTTCGCCGGCGGGCAACGGCGATGAGGGGCGGAGGAGGCCGGCGAGGGCAGGGGACGCGCGGATCCGGGCGTGGGGTCCCCGGATCCGGCGACGGACGAGGTCGGCGAGCCCACGACGACCCTGACGAGGCGGCGGGGTGAAGCTCCGGTGGCGCGCAGAGCGAGGATGGCCGGCGACGAGTGTGGGGAACCGTGCCGGCGAGGCGGAGCACTCTGGCGGGCGATTCCGGCGACCGGAGATGGTGAAGACAACGGACGTAGGCGGCGGTTGTGCGGGGAAAACGGCGGCCCGGCTCGGGCCTGGGGAGGGCCGGATCTGGGCTCCTACGGGCCCCGACGAAGTGGGCGCGGGGAGGACATGTGGCGGCGTCTGTGTGGAGGAGAGGGGCGGCGGAGCTGACGTGGCTCGCCCCCATTGGTCGGAGGGATGTGGCAGCGGGCGGCGGACATTGTCCGGGCGCGGGGTGGACGCGTCCGGCGCGCGAGGAGAGGGAGAGATCTAGGGTTAGGGGTAGATGGCACCGCGAATTTCGGAGGGGGGGTGTATATATAGGCATAGAGGGAGCTAGGAGAGTCCAAATGAGGTGCGGTTTGCGGCCACGCGATCGTGATCGACCGACCGAGACGATGGAGCAGAGTTAGGTGGGTTTTGAGCCAAATTGGAAGGGTGTGGGACTGCAGCACACACGAGGCCTTCTCGGTCCCTCGGTTAACCGTTGGAGTATCAAACGAAGTCCAAATGATACGAAACTTGACAGGCGGTCTACCGGTAGTAAACCAAGGCCGCCTGGCAAGACTCGGTCCAATTCGGAAATGTTTAATCCCCATGCACGAAAGAAAGCTAGAAATGGCCACCGGAGGAGAACGAAGCGCCGGAATGCAAAACGGACAACGGGGAAAATGCTCGAATGCATGAGATGAACACGTATGCAAATGCAATGCACATGATGACATGATATGAGATGCATGACACGCAGGCAATGACAAAACAACAACAGCGAATAACAGAACAACACCTGGCACATCGGTCTCGGGGCGTTACAGCTGGTATATGGAGTTTTTATGGCAAGCCGGAAGCTTAAGCAGTACTTCCAAGGGCACCCCATCACAGTGGTCAGTTCTGCTCCCTTGGGAGATATCATCCAGACCCGGGAAACGACTGGCCGGATAGCCAAGTGGGCTATAGAGCTTGGGCCGCACGGATTGAAATACGTGCCGCGGACGGCGGTTAATTCTCAAGCACTTGTTGATTTGATCAATGATTGGACAGAACTGCAAGCACGTGAAGAGAAGCCGGATCACACATATTGGACCATCCATTTTGACAGATCCAGGCAATTGGAGGGCTCGGGGGCTGGATGAAGGAAATATGCCCTAGAGGCAATAATAAAGTTATTATCTATTTCCTTATATCATGATAAATGTTTATTATTCATGCTAGAATTGTATTAACCGAAAACATAATACATGTGTGAATACATACACAAACTAAGTGTCACTAGTATGCCTCTACTTGACTAGCTCGTTAATCAAAGATGGTTATGTTTCCTAACCATGAACAAAGTGTTGTTATTTGATTAACGAGGTCACATCATTAGTTGAATGATCTGATTGACATGACCCATTCCATTAGCTTAGCACCCGATCGTTTAGTATGTTGCTATTGCTTTCTTCATGACTTATACATGTTCCTATGACTATGAGATTATGCAACTCCCATTTACCGGAGGAACACTTTGTGTGCTACCAAACGTCACAACGTAACTGGGTGATTATAAAGGAGCTCTACAGGTGTCTCCAAAGGTAGATGTTGGGTTGGCGTATTTCGAGATTAGGATTTGTCACTCCGATTGTCGGAGAGGTATCTCCGGGCCCTCTCGGTAATGCACATCACATAAGCCTTGCAAGCATTGCAACTAATGAGTTAGTTGCGGAATGATGTGTTACAAAACGAGTAAAGATACTTGCCGGTAACGAGATTGAACTAGGTATTGGATACCGACGATCGAATCTCGGGCAAGTAACATACCGATGACAAAGGGAACAACGTATGTTGTTATGCGGTCTGACCTTTAAAGATCTTCGTAGAATATGTAGGAGCCAATATGGGCATCCAGGTCCCGCTATTGGTTATTGGCCGGAGATTTGTGTCAGTCATGTTTACATTGTTCTCGAACCATAGGGTCCGCACGCTTAACGTTACGATGACATTTATTATGAGTTTATGCATTTTGATGTACCGAAGTTAGTTCGGAGTCCCGGATGTGATCACGGACATGACGAGGAGTCTCGAAATGGTCGAGACATAAAGATTGATATATTGGATGGCTATATTCAGACACCGGAAGTGTTTCAGGTGATTTTGGAGAAAACCGGAGAGCCGGAGGGTTACCGGAACCCTACCGGGAGAAGTATTGGGCCATATGGGCCTTAGTGGAGAGAGAGAGGGGCTGCAAGAGGTGGGCCGCGCGCCACCTCCTCCCTGTTCCGAATTGGACTAGGAGAGGGGGGCGGCGCCCCCCTTTCCTTCTCCCACTCCACCTCTTTCCCCCTCCTAGTAGGAGACTCCTTGGCGCGCCACACCTGGCCGGCCGGCCTCCTCCCCTTGCTCCTTTATATACGGGGGCAGGGGGGCACCTCTAGACACACAAGTTGATCCACGTGATCTTATTCTTAGCCGTGTGCGGCGCCCCCTGCCACCATAGTCCTCGATAATATTGTAGCGGTGCTTAGGCGAAGCCCTGCGACAGTAGTACATCAAGATCGTCACCAAGCCGTCGTGCTGACGGAACTCTTCCCCGACACTTTGCTGGATCGGAGTCCGGGGATCGTCATCGAGCTGAACATGTGCTAGAACTCGGAGGTGCCATAGTTTCGGTGCTTGATCGGTCGGGCCGTGAAGACGTACGACTACATCAACCGCGTTGCGCTAACGCTTCCACTGTCGGTCTACGAGGGTACGTAGACAACACTCTCCCCTCTCGTTGCTATGCATCACCATGATCTTGCGTGTGCGTAGAAATTTTTTTGAAATTACTACGTTCCCCAACAGTGGTATCAGAGCCTAGGTTTTATGGTTTGATGTTATATGCATGAGTAGAACACAAGTGAGTTGTGGGCGATATAAGTCATACTGCCTACCAGCATGTCATACTTTGGTTCGGCGGTATTGTTGGATGAAGCGGCCCGGACCGACATTACGCGTACGCTTATGCGAGACCAGTTCTCCCGATGTGCTTTGCACAAAGGTGGCTTGCGGGTGACTGTTTCTCCAACTTTAGTTGAACCTAGTGTGGCTACGCCCGGTCCTTAAGAAGGTTAAAACGGAGTCTATTTGACAAACTATCATTGTGGTTTTGATGCGTAGGTGAGATTGGTTCTTGCTTAAGCCCGTAGCAGCCACGTAAAACTTGCAACAACAAAGTAGAGGACGTCTAACTTGTTTTTGCAGGGCATGTTGTGATTTGATATGGCCAAGACATGATGCTAAATTTTATTGTATGAGATGATCATGTTTTGTAACCGAGTTATCGGCAACTGGCAGGAGCCATATGGTTGTCGCTTTATTGTATGCAATGCAATCGCGATGTAATGCTTTACTTTATCACTAAGCGGTAGCGATAGTCGTGGAAGCATAATATTGGCGAGACGACAACGATGCTACGATGGAGATCAAGGTGTCGCGCCGGTGACGATGGTGATCATGACGGTGCTTCGGAGATGGAGATCACAGGCACAAGATGATGATGGCCATATCATATCACTTATATTGATTGCATGTGATGTTTATCTTTTATGCATCTTATCTTGGTTTGATTGACGATAGCATTATAAGATGATCTCTCACTAAATTATCAAGAAGTGTTCTCCCTGAGTATGCACCATTGCGAAAGTTGTTCGTGCTGAGACACCATGTGATGATCGGGTGTGATAGGCTCTATGTTCAAATACAACGGGTGCAAAACAGTTGCACACGCAGAATACTCAGGTTATACTTGACGAGCCAAGCATATACAGATATGGCCTCGGAACACGGAGACCGAAAGGTCGAGCGTGAATCATATAGTAGATATGATCAACATAGTGATGTTCACCAAAGAAACTACTCCATCTCACGTGATGATCGGACATGGTTTAGTTAATTTGGGTCATGTGATCACTTAGAGGATTAGAGGGATATCTATCTAAGTGGGAGTTCTTAAGTAATTTGATTAATTGAACTTAAACTTATCATGAACTTAGTACCTGATAGTATCTTGCTTGTTTATGTTTGATTGTAGATAGATGGCTCGTGCTGTTGTTCCATTGAATTTTAATGCGTTCCTTGAGAAAGCAAAGTTGAAAGATGATGGTAGCAATTACACGGACTGGGTCCGTAACTTGAGGATTATCCTCAATGCTGCACAGAAGAATTACGTCCTGGAAGCACCGCTGGGTGCCAGGCCTCCTTCTGGAGCAACACCAGATGTTATGAACGTCTGGCAGAGCAAAGCTGGTGACTACTCGATAGTTCAGTGTGCCATGCTTTACGGCTTAGAATCGGGACTTCAACGACGTTTTGAACGTCATGGAGCATATGAGATGTTCCAGGAGTTGAAGTTAATATTTCAAGCAAATGCCCGGATTGAGAGATATGAAGTCTCCAATAAGTTCTATAGCTGCAAGATGGAGGAGAACAGTTTTGTCAGTGAGCATATACTCAAAATGTCTGGGTATAACAATCACTTGATTCAGATGGGAGTTAATCTTCCAGGTGATTGCGTCATTGACAGAATTCTCCAATCACTGCACCAAGCTACAAGAGCTTCGTGATGAACTATAATATGCAAGGGATGAACAAGACTATTCCCGAGCTCTCCGCAATGCTGAAAGCTGCGGAGGTAGAAATCAAAAAGGAGCATCAAGTGTTGATGGTTAACAAGACCACTAGTTTCAAGAAAAAGGGCAAAGGGAAGAAGAAGGGGAACTTCAAGAAGAACGGCAAGCAAGTTGCTGCTCAAGAGAAGAAACCCAAGTATGGACCTAAGCCTGAAACTGAGTGCTTCTACTACAAGCAGACTGGTCACTGGAAGCGGAACTACCCCAAGTATTTCGCGGATAAGAAGGATGGTAAGGTGAACAAAGGTATATGTGATATACATGTTATTGATGTGTACCTTACTAGAGCTCGCAGTAGCACCTGGGTATTTGATACTGGTTCTGTTGCTAATATTTGCAACTCGAAACAGGGACTACGGATTAAGCGAACACTGGCGAAGGACGAGGTGACGACGCGCGTGGGAAACGGTTCCAAAGTTGATGTGATCGCGGTCGGCATGCTACCTCTACATCTACCTTCGGGATTAATATTAGACCTAAATAATTTTTATTTGGTGCCAGCGTTAAGCATAAACATTATATCTGGATCTAGTTTGATGCGAGACGGTTATCCATTTAAATCAGAGAATAATGGTTGTTCTATTTATATGAGTAATATCTTTTATGGTCATGCACCTTTGAAGAGTGGTCTATTTTTGATGAATCTCGATAGTAGTAACACACATATTCATAATGTTGAAGCCAAAAGATGCAGAGTTGATAATGATAGTGCAACTTATTTGTGGCACTGCCGTTTAGGTCATATCGGTGTAAAGCGCATGAAGAAACTCCATACTGATGGGCTTTTGGAACCTCTTGATTATGAATCACTTGGTACTTGCGAACCGTGCCTCATGGGCAAGATGACTAAAACACCGTTCTCCGATACTATGGAGAGAGCAACAGATTTGTTGGAAATCATACATACCGATGTATGTGGTCCGATGAATATTGAGGCTCGTGGTGGATATCGTTATTTTCTCACCTTCACATATGATTTGAGCAGATATGGGTATATCTACTTAATGAAACACAAGTCTGAAACATTTGAAAAGTTCAAAGAATTTCAGAGTGAAGTTGAAAATCATCGTAACAAGAAAATAAAGTTTCTATGATCTGATCATGGAGGAGAATATTTGAGTTACGAGTTTGGTGTACATTTAAAAAATTGTGGAATAGTTTCGCAACTCACACCACCCGGAACACCACAGCGTAATGGTGTGTCCGAACGTCGTAATCGTACTTTACTAGATATGGTGCGATCTATGATATCTCTTACTGATTTACCGCTATCATTTTGGGGATACGCTCTAGAGACGGCCGCATTCAAGTTAAATAGGGCACCATCAAAATCCGTTGAGACAACGCGTTATGAACTGTGGTTTGGCAAGAAACCAAAGTTGTCGTTTCTTAAAGTTTGGGGCTGCGATGCTTATGTGAAAAAGCTTCAACCTGATAAGTTCGAACCCAAATCGGAGAAATGTGTCTTCATAGGATACCAAAAGAAACTGTTGGGTACACCTTCTATCATAGATCCGAAGGCAAGACATTCGTTGCTAAGAATGGATCATTTCTAGAGAAGGAGTTTCTCTCGAAAGAAGTGAGTGGGAGGAAAGTAGAACTTGACGAGGTAACTGTACCTGCTCCCTTGTTGGAAAGTAGTACATCACAGAAAACTGTTTCTGCGACACCTACACTAATAAGTGAGGAAGTTAATGATCATGATCATGAAACTTCAGAACAAGATGCTACTGAACCTCGTAGATCAACCAGAGTGAGATCCGCACCAGAGTGGTACGGTAATCCAGTTCTAGAAATCTATTGGGGAACGTAGCAGAAATTCAAAATTTTCCTACGTGTCACCAAGATCTATCTATGGAGAGACTATCAACGAGGGGAAGGAGAGTGCATCTACATACCCTTGTAGATCGCTAAGAGAAAGCGTTCAAGTGAACGGGGTTGATGGAGTCGTACTCGTCGTTATCCAAATCACCGATGATCCTAGTGCCGAACGGACGGCACCTCCGCGTTCAACACACGTACAGCCCGGTGACGTCTCCCATGCCTTGATCCAGCAAGGAGAGAGGGAGAGGTTGAGGAAGACTCCATCCAGCAGCAGCACAACGACGTGGTGGTGATGGAGGAGCGTGGCAATCCTGCAGGGCTTCGCCAAGCACCGCAGAAGAGGAGGAAGAAGAGACACGGGGCTGCACCAACGAGAGATTGAATCACGTGTGTCATGGGCAGCCCCCTAGGCCTCATATATATAGGGGAAGGGGAGGGGCTGTGCCCCCTCTAGGGTTCCCACCCCTAGGGGGGCGGCAACCCTAGATGGGGAACAAGGGTGGCGGCCAAGAGGGGAGGGGAGAGGGAGGCGCACCAATATGGGCCCTAAGGCCCATATCCCCTTATGGTTTGCCCCCTTTCCACCTCTTAGGCGCCATGAGCCCTTGTGGGAGGTGCACCAGCCCACTTAGGGGCTGGTCCCTCACCACCCTTGGCCCATGCAAGCCTCCGGGGCAGGTGTCCCCACTTGGTGGACCCCCGGGACCCTCCCGGTGGTCCCGGTACGATACCGATAAACCCCGAAACTCTTCCGGTGACCAAAACAGGACTTCCCATATATAAATCTTTACCTCCGGACCATTCCGGAACTCCTCGTGACGTTCGGGATCTCATCCGGGACTCCGAACAACATTCGGTAACCACATACAAACTTTCTTTATAACCCTAGCGTCATCGAACCTTAAGTGTGTAGACCCTACGGGTTCGGGAGACATGCAGACATGACCGAGACGTTCTCCGGTCAATAACCAACAGCGGGATCTGGAAACCCATGTTGGCTCCCACATGTTCCACGATGATCTCATCGGATGAACCACGATGTCAAGGACTTAATCAATCCCGTATACAATTCCCTTTGTCTATCGGTACGATACTTGTCCGAGATTCGATCGTCGGTATCCCGATACCTTATTCAATCTCGTTACCGGCAAGTCTCTTTACTCGTTCCGTAACACATCATCCCGTGATCAACTCCTTGGTCACATTGCGCATATGATGATGTCCTACCAAGTGGGCCCAGAGATACCTCTCCGTCACACGGAGTGACAAATCCCAGTCTCGATTCGTGCCAACCCAACAGACACTTTCGGAGATACCTGTAGTGTACCTTTATAGCCACCCAGTTACGTTGTGACGTTTGGCACACCCAAAGCATTCCTACGGTATCCGGGAGTTGCACAATCTCATGGTCTAAGAAAATTATACTTGACATTAGAAAAGCTTTAGCATACGAACTACACGATCTAGTGCTATGCTTAGGATTGGGTCCTGTCCATCACATCATTCTCCTAATGATGTGATCCCGTTATCAACGACATCCAATGTCCATGGTCAGGAAACCGTAACCATCTATTGATCAACGAGCTAGTCAACTAGAGGCTTACTAGGGACATGGTGTTGTCTATGTATCCACACATGTATCTGAGTTTCCTATCAATACAATTCTAGCATGGATAATAAACGATTATCATGAACAAGGAAATATAATAATAATCAATTTATTATTGCCTCTAGGGCATATTTCCAACAGTCTCCCACTTGCACTAGAGTCAATAATCTAGTTCACATCGCCATGTGATTAACATTCACAGGTCACATCACCATGTGACTAACACCCAAGAGTTTACTAGAGTCATTAGTCTAGTTCACATCACTATGTGATTAACACTCAATGAGTTCTAGGTTTGATCATGTTGCTTGTGAGAGAGGTTTTAGTCAACGGGTCTGAACCTTTCAGATCCGTGTGTGCTTTACAAATCTCTATGTCATCTCCTAGATGCAGCTACCACGTTCTATTTGGATCTATTCCAAATAACTGTTCTACTTGGAGCTATTCTAAATTGTTGCTCCATTATACGTATCCGGTATCTCTACTCAGAGCTATCCGGATAGGTGTTAAGCTTGCATCGACGTAACCCTTTACGACGAACTCTTTTACCACCTCCATAATCGAGAAAAATTCCTTAGTCC
Organism: Triticum turgidum subsp. durum; assembly: GCA_900231445.1. Lineage (NCBI taxonomy): Eukaryota > Viridiplantae > Streptophyta > Magnoliopsida > Poales > Poaceae > Triticum > Triticum turgidum. Next base: position 4,646,201 of record LT934115.1, on the reverse strand, counting down.
ACTAGTTACTAAGGATAACTTTGACCGCTGTCCTGTGATCCATTCTTGGATCACTCTTGTACCCCTTGACTGACTCATGGCAAGGCACACTTCAGGTGTGGTACACATCATAGCATACTGTAGAGCCTATGTCTTAAGCATAGCAGACGACCTTCGTCCTTTCTCTCTATTCTGCCGTGGTCGAGCTTTAAGTCTTAACTTCATACCTTAAAACTCAGGCAAGAACTCCTTCTTTGACTGATCCATCTCGAACACCTTCAAGATCATGTTAAGGTATGTGCTCATTTGAAAGTACCATTAAGCATTTTTGATCTATCCTTATGGATCTTGATGCTCAATGTTCAAGTAGCTTAATCCAGGCTTTCAATTGAAAAACACTTTTCAAATAACCCTATATGCTTTCTTAGAAATTCTACATCATTTCTGATCAACAATATGTCAACATATACTCATTAGAAATTCTATAGTGCTCCCACTCACTTCTTTGGAAATACAAGTTTCTCATAAATTTTGTATACACCAAAATCTTTGATCATCTCATCAAAGCATACATTCCAACTCCGAGATGCTTAATCCAGTCCTCAGAAGGATTGCTAGAGCTTTGCATACTTATTAGCATCTTTCAGGATTGACAAAACCTTCCGGTTGTATCACATACAACCTTTCCTCAAGAAAATTGTCGAGGAAACAATGTTTTGACATCCTATCTACAAGATTTCATAAATAATGCAGTAATCGCTAATATAATTCCAACAGACTCTCAGCATCGCTACGAGTGAGAAAGTCTCACTGTAGTCAACTCCTTGAACTTGTCGGGAACACCTTAACGACAAGTCGAGCTTTCTCAATGGTGACACTTACCATCATTGTCTGTCTTCCTTTTAAAATCGATCTGTACTCAACAGCCTTACGACCATCAAGTAGTTCTTCCAAAGTCTACACTTTGTTTTCATACATGGATCCTCTCTCGGATTTTATGGCCTCGAGCCATTTATTGGAATCCGGGCCCACCATCGCTTCGCCATAGCTTGTAGGTTCATTGTTGCCTAGCAACATCACTTCCAAGACAGGATTACGTACCACTCTGAAGTAGTACGCATCCTTTTCATCCTACGAGGTTTGATAGTGACTTGATCTGAAGTTTCATGATCACTATCACAAGCTTCCACTTCAATTGGTGTAGGTTCCACAGGAACAACTCTTTGTGCCCTGCTATACACTAGTTGAAGTAACGGTTCAATAACCTCATCAAGTCTCCACAATCCTCCCACTCAATTCTTTTGAGAGAAACTTTTCCTCGAGAAAGGACCCGATTCTAGAAACAATCATTTATTGCTTTCGAATCTGAGACAGGAGGTATACCCAACTGTTTTGGGTGTCCTATGAAGATGCATTTATCTGCTTTGGGTTCGAGCTTATCAGCCTGAAACTTTTTCACATAAGCGTCGCAGCCCCAAACTTTTAAGAAATGACAGCTTAGGTTTCTCTAAACCATAGTTCATACGGTGTCATCTCATCGGAATTACGTGGTGCCCTGTTTTAAAGTGAATGTGGTTGTCTCCAATGCCTAACCCATAAATTATTGTGGTAATTCGATAAGAGACATCATGGTATGCATCATATCCAATAGGGTGCAGTTATGATGTATGGACACACCATCACACTATGGTGTTCCAGGCTGTATCAGTTGTGAAACAATTTCCACAGTGTCTTAATTCTGTGCCAAATGCCAAACTCGTAATTCAGATATTCATCTCTATGATCATATCATAGATCTTTTATCCTCTTGTCACGACGATCTTTCAACTTCACCCTGAAATTACTTGAACCTTTCAATAATTCAGACTCGTGATTCATCAAGTAAATATAGTCAACATCTACTCAAATCATCTGTGAAGTAAGAACATAACGATATCCACTACACGCCTCAGCACTCATTGGACTGCACAGATCAAAATGTATTACTTCCAGCAAGTTGCTTTCTGGTTCCATTTTACTAAAACCGAGGCTTTCAGTCATCTTGTCCATGTGGTATGATTTGCATGTCTCAAGTGATTCAAAATCAAGTGAGTTCAAACGGTCCATCTGCTTGGAGTTTGTTCATGCATATACACCAATAGACATGGTTCGCATGTCTCAAACTTTTCAAAACGAGTGAGGCCAAAGATCCATCAACATGGAGCTTCTTCATGCGTTTTATACCGATATGACTTAAGTGGCAGTGCCACAAGTAGGTGGTACTATCATTACTATCTTTGGCATGAACATGTGTATCACTACGATCGAGATTCAATAAACCATTCATTTTAGGTGTAAGACCATTGAAGGTATTATTCAAATAAACAGAGTAACCATTATTCTCCTTAAATGAATAACCGTATTGCGATAGACATAATCCAATCATGTCTATGCTCAACGCAAACACCAATCTCGATGGTAGAGGGAGCGTACGATATTTGATCAACCTTGGAAATACTTCCAACACATATCGTCAACTCACCTTTAGCTAGTCTCCATTTATTCCGTAGCTTTTATTTCGAGTTACTAACACTTAGCAACCGAACCGGTATCTAATACCCTGGTGCTACTAGGAGTACTAGTAAAGTACATATCAACACAATGTATATCCAATATACTTCTATCGACCTTGCCAGCCTTCTCATCTACAAAGTATCTGGGGTAATTCTGCTCCAGTGGCTGTTCCCCTTATTACAGAAGCACTTAGTCTCGGGTTTGGGTTCAACCTTGGGTTTCTTCACTAGAGCAGCAGCTGAATTGCCGTTTCATGAAGTATCCCTTCTTGCCCTTGCCCTTCTTGAAACTAGTGGTTTCACCAACCATCAACAATTGATGCTCCTTCTTGATTTCTACTTTTGTGGTGTCAAACATCGCGAATATCTCAAGGATCATCATATATGTCCCTGACATATTATAGTTCATCACGAAGCTCTAGCGGCTTGGTGGTAATGACTTCGGAGAAACATCACTATCTTATCTGGAAGATCAACTCCCACTTGATTCAAATGATTGTTGTACTCAGACAATCTGAGCACAAGCTCAACAATTGAGCTTTTCTCCTTAGTTTGTAGGCTAAGAAAATCGTCGGAGGTCTTATACCTCTTGATGTGGGCACGAGCCTAAAATCCCAATTTCAGCCCTCAAAACATCTCATATGTTTCGCGACGTTTCAAAACGTCTTTGGTGCCTCAATTCTAAACCGTTTAACTGAACTATCACGTAGTTATCAAAATGTGTATGTCAGATGTTCGCAACATCCACAGACAACGTTCGAGGTTCAGCACACTGAGCGGTGCATTAAGGACATAAGCCTTCCGCTGTCTGCATAATTGCTACTATCAACTTTCAACTAATTTTTCTCTAGGAACATATCTAAACAGTAGAACTAAAGCGCGAGCTACGACATAATTTGCAAAATCCTTTTGACTATGTTCAGGATAATTAAGTTCATCTTATGAACTCCCACTCAGATAGACATCCCTCTAGTGATCTAAGTGATTACATGATCCGAGTCAACTAGACCATGTCCGATCATCACGTGAGACGGACTAGTCAACATCGGTGAACATCTTCATGTTGATCGTATCTTCTATACGACTCATGCTCGACCTTTCGGTCTTCTGTGTTCCGAGGCCATGTCTGTACACATGCAACGCTCGTCAAGTTAACCCTAAGTGTTTTGCATGTGTAAAACTGTCTTACACCCATTGTATGTGAACGTAAGGATCTATCACACCCGATCATCACGTGGTGCTTCGAAACGACGAACTGTAGCAACGGTGCACAGTTAGGGGAGAACACTTCTTGAAATTTTAATGAGGGATCATCTTATTTACTACCGTCGTTCTAAGCAAATAAGATGTATAAACATGATAAACATCACATGCAATCAAATAGTGACATGATATGGCCAATATCATATTGCTCCTTTTGATCTCCATCTTGGGGCTCCATGATCATCATCGTCACCGGCATGACACCATGATCTCCATCATCATGATCTCCATCATCGTGTCTTCTTGAAGTTGTCACATCATCTATTACTTCTACTACTACAGCTAACGGTTAGCAATAAAGTAAAGTAATTACATGACGTTTATGTTGACACGCAGGTCATAAATAAATAAAGACAACTCCTATGGCTCCTGCCGGTTGTCACATTCATCGACATGCAAGTCGTGATTCCTATTACAAGAACATGATAAATCTCATACATCACATATACCATTCATCACATCCTTTGGCCATATCACATCACATGGCATACCCTACAAAAACAAGTTAGACGTCCTCTAATTGTTGTTTGCATGTTTTACGTGGCTGCTATGGGTTACTAGCAAGAACGTTTCTTACCTATGCAAAGACCACAACGTGATATGCCAATTGCTATTTACCCTTCATAAGGACCCTTTTCATCGAATCCGATCCGACTAAAGTGGGAGAGACAGACACCCGCTAGCCACCTTATGCAACTAGTGCATTTCAGTCGGTGGAACCAGTCTCACGTAAGAGTACGTGTAAGGTCGGTCCAGGCCGCTTCATCCCACAATGCCGCCGAATCAAGATAAGACTAGTAACGGCAAGCATATTGAACAAAATCAACGCCCACAACTACTTTGTGTTCTACTCGTGCATAGAATCTACGCAATAGACCTAGCTCATGATGCCACTGTTGGGGAACGTAGCAGAAATTCAAAATTTTCCTACGTGTCACCAAGATCTATCTATGGAGAGACTAGCAACGAGTGGAAGGAGAGTGCATCTACATACCCTTGTAGATCGCTAAGCGGAAGCGTTCAAGTGAACGGGGTTGATGGAGTCATACTCGTCGTGATCCAAATCACCGATGATCCTAGTGCCGAACGGACGGCACCTCCGCGTTCAACACACGTACAGCCCGGTGACGTCTCCCATGCCTTGATCCAGCAAGGAGAGAGGGAGAGGTTGAGGAAGACTCCATCCAGCAGAAGCACAACGGCGTGGTGGTGATGGAGGAGCGTGGCAATCCTGCAGGGCTTCGCCAAGCACCGCAGAAGAGGAGGAAGAAGAGACACAGGGCTGCACCAACGAGAGATTGAATCACGTGTGTCATGGGCAGCCCCCTAGGCCTCATATATATAGGGGAAGGGGAGGGGCTGCGCCCCCTCTAGGGTTCCCACCCCTAGGGGGAGGCAGCCCTAGATGGGGAACAAGGGTGGCGGCCAAGAGGGGAGGGGAGAGGGAGGCGCACCAATATGGGCCCTAAGGCCCATATCCCCTTAGGGTTTGCCCCCTTCCCCCCTCTTAGGCGCCATGGGCCCTTATGGGAGGCGCACCAGCCCACTTAGGGGCTGGTCCCTCACCACCCTTGGCCCATGCAAGCCTCCGGGGCAGGTGGCCCCACTTGGTGGACCCCCGGGACCCTCCCGGTGGTCCCGGTACGATACCGATAAACCCCGAAACTCTTCCGGTGACCAAAACAGGACTTCCCATATATAAATCTTTACCTCCGGACCATTCCGGAACTCCTCGTGACGTCCGGGATCTCATCCGGGACTCCGAACAACATTCAGTAACCACATACAAACTTCCTTTATAACCCTAGCGTCATCGAACCTTAAGTGTGTAGACCCTACGGGTTCGGGAGACATGCAGACATGACCGAGACGTTCTCCGGTCAATAACCAACAGCGGGATCTGGATACCCATGTTGGCTCCCACATGTTCCACGATGATCTCATCGGATGAACTGTCACACCCTAGCTCGGTTATGCATTAGAGTGTGCATCAAGTCTACTTTCATCAGAAATGGAAATGGGGAAAGCAGAACCCCCAGCACCCCCCCCTGAAATCAACTAGGGTTTACTAAAAATAAACTCAATGAACCTGAAATGCCCTTCAGATATGTTCACCCTCTTTGCCTTGGGTTAGAACCCTTGGGAAAAATGGTGCATATATTTTTAGGTCAACAAAAGGGGCATTGACTTAATTCATAAATATTTGAATTTGGGCATTTAAATACTATTAAATAATTTAAATGCTCAAATAATGTTGGAATTATTTTTGGGCCACTGAAATATTTCAGAAAGTGTCCATATATATTTTCAGGATTTTATAAAATGATTTAGTATTTAAACTAAATCAAAACAGAATAGCAAAAATAGAAAACAGAATAAAATAAATTAGAGAGAAAGAACAGAGGCTCACCTGGACTAACCTGGCCGCAGCCCAGTAGCCGGCCCACCTGGCGGCCCAGCACTGTGCTGGCCCATGCCAGCCAGCTGCTTCGTCCTCGCCAGGCAGGCAGCCAGGTGCTCGACGCCGAGCACCCGCATGCACGCCACGCAGCTGCCGCCGCCTCGCCGTCCCCTCGTCGCGCTGTCGACGCAGGACGAACCCCCCGCTCTCTCCCCGACCTCGCAGACACCCGCACGCCCCTCTGGCACCTCTCCTTCGCTCTCCCTCCACCATGGCCGACGCTGCCGTGCTCGCGCCATCGTGAAACCGCGTCCACCGTCGCCCCTGTACCGAGCCACCGTGTCCAACAACTCCGCCGTCGTCGACTTCGTCGAACAGCCCGAGCCCCGAGCGCTCACACGCTCTGCATCGTCCTCTTCGACCTCGTCTTCACCGAGCACTGCCGGAGATCCCCTTCGCCGTCGCCGCCGCACCAGCTCGTCCCCGACCGCGCCGTCTAGCTCTACGAGACCGCCGTGAGCTCAGCTACCTCTCCATCCTCTCCGTTTGCTTCCTCGTGCACCGTAGCAACTGCACGAAGCTCACCCGCACACACCGCCGCGGAGCTCGTCGCCGATGTGGCTCCGGCCAAATTCTGGCCACGCCACCCTGTTCAAACACTTCACCGCATCACCAGGAACTCAACGCACTACTCCACGCACCTCGCCGTGCCTTACAGCCACGGGTTCACTTTCGCCCGACTCCGGCGACCGCTAAAGTCGTCGCCGGCGACGTCTCCGACCACCCCGAGCTCCACCACCACCACCAAGAGCTGCGGCTCGTTCCCAGGAGCTCGTAGATGCTCTCCACGCCCCAAATGGTGCCCCATAGGCGATTTCCGCAGCGCGCCACCGCGTCTGGCCTCGCCGGCGGCTAAACGCCGGCAAGCTTTGACCCACTGACCGGGGAGGTTTGACCTGCTGACGTGGGTTGACCCCCCCCCCCTCTCTCACTAACATGCGGGCCCTGCCCGGCTAATTACCCTGTTAGTACTAACTAAATAGATTAGTTAATTAGTATAGTCACTGACTAGTGGGCCCCGCCTGTTAATTAGGCTAACTAAGCGCGGTTAGTGCACAGAGACACTGACCAGGGGGCCCCACCAGTCAGGTTTGACCTGGCTGGCGCCTTTGACTTGCTGATGTCATGCTGACGCAAGGCTGACGCAGTAAACCATTTTCTAGTTTAAAAATAATTCAGGAAATTCCAGAAAATACCCAAAACTTCAAAAATTCATAGAAATTCAACCATAACTCCAAATGAGACAAATTATATATGTAAAATTATCAGAAAAATTCAAGGAATCCATCTGTACCATTTTCATGCATGTTTGAACAATGTTTGTCCCCTGTTTTGAACAAAACAAATAAAGGGCATTTAAATAATCATATATGGGGTTGGAATTTGAATCTTGTACTCAAACCAACTCCATTTAAATCATAGCTAGTTGCATTAGCTCAAGACACATCCATATTGCCATGTCATAGCATGCATCATATTGTTGCATATCGTCATGTGTTGATTGTGCTCGGTTGTGTTCTTCGTGGTAGGTTCTGCCTCCGAGGATATTCACGAGTATCCAACTGAAGGGCAGTATCCCGTCACCACTCCATCAGGCAAGCAACCATTGATCATTCCGATACAACCCATGTTCTCGCTCCTACTCTTGTTTAATGCATTAAGACAACACGATTCAAACTGCTGTGTGCTACGGTAGTTGAACCCTTATTCTCTGCATGACCTGTCATTGCCACAGTAACTAGATGAAACCCACTAGCATGTGTAGGAGTTGATTGAGCCATGTTTTGTGATTCCTACCTTGCTATGCCTGCTATGCTTAGAGTTGTGTCAGGTCTGGTTCATCTGGGTGATGGGCTAGAGTGAAATGCTTGTGCCAGTATTATGTGGGATGTGTAGAACATGTTTTGGTAAAGGTATCGATGAGAGGCCATGTAGGAGTACATGGTGGGTTGTTTCATTGAAGCCGTCCCTAAGAACTGAGTTCTGTATGCGTGAATTAAGATTCAGCTACTACCACACATTGGGCCCTGAAATATGACCCCGCTCGACTTACTGACCCCTCTCGCCTCAGTCCAGGAGTAGCAACTAGTTTCTGGTGTTTGTAGGACATGTGTTGGCGGCCGTGCGTAGCGCTGACCCTAGGGGTGGGCTATGTTGCGGTAGATACACCGTGGCACGGTGTACCGAGTCACCCGTTTGGTGTCTCGGGAACCCTGTTCACATCGTTCGGGGCCGTTGAGGACACCCCGGCCGGATTTCCTTGCGGATGGAACCTGAATAGGCGATGACCCTGGACTAGAGACTTGTGAGGTTAGTCAGGTCGTGGTCTACACCCACGTCGGTTTTCGCTTGAAGTCTGCCGAGCACATTTCGTGTGCAGACGCTAAGTGGTGGAAACATGTGTGACGAAGTACACCCCTACAGGGTATAAAACTATTCGAATAGCCGTGTCCGTGGTAAAGGACTACTTGGTTGCATATACAGTTCATAGACAAGTTAATGGATACTACTAAAAGACTCAAGATAAGTGTGAGTACCGGGGATGGCCCCCTCACAGGATACGAGGGAGGATCCTCGGTGGAGTATTGTGATGGTGAGTAGTGGACTCGTGTGCGAAAACTATTTTGCTAAAAGATTCCGTAGGATAGCTTAGCCAAGAGTCAAAGCTGGCTTGCTGCATAAACCCCACCACCTTCTTGAGAATGAACATGTACAGTAGGTTCTGATGTAAGACTTGCTGAGTACCTTTGTACTCATGTTTGCTTATTTATTGTTTTCAGACGACAACACTGCCCCCTCCGATGGGTTTTACGTAGATCTTGACGTCGACGAGTGACTAGACACCCAGGTGGTGATCCAGGCCATGGAGGGCCTATGTAGATAGACAGGCTTCGAGAAGCCTTCTTTCTTTTTAGAGTCTGTACTCAGACTAGTTGCTTCCGCATGTGCTTGTATGACTGTATGACTTGAATGTCGGGTCATGTGACCCCTACCTGTATGGATATGGTATGTATGGCTCCCTGGAGCCTTTAAATAAAGTACTTGAGTTGTAGGGTTTTGTTGTGATGCCATGTTGTATGTACTCATATCGAGCATATTGTATGTATGTTTGAAATGCTTGGTATGAGTGGGATCCGACAATCTAGTAGTTTGCCCTTCGCAGCCTTTCTTATGGGGAAATGTAGTCTAGTGCTCCTCGAGCCATAGTAGTCCGCTACAGCCCGGTTCACCGGAGTCCTGCTAGCCCAGCACTACTGTTCAGGACACTTGACTGGCCGGCATGTGTCTCACTCCGTCCCTATGTCTGTCCCTTCGGGGAAATGTCACGCGGTGATCTCCGGAGTCCTGTCTAGCCTGCTACAGCCCGGGATCCCCCGGAGTCCTGCTAGCCCAGTGCTACAGCCCGGAATCACTCGTTGATGACCGACATGTTCGTTGTGATTCATGTATGCCTGTCTCCATAGGTCTGTGCCGCTTTGGGTTCACGACTAGCCATGTCGGCCCGGGTTCTCGGTCATATGGATGCTAGCGACATTGTCATATACGCGAGCCAAAAGGCGCAAACGGTCCCGGGCCATGGTAAGGCGACACCCGTGGGATACCGTGCGTGAGGCCGCAAAGTGATATGAGGTGTTACCGGCTAGATCGATGTGGCTTAGAATCGGGGTCCTGACAGCGTTGGCATCAGAGCCGGACTGCCTGTAGGTTCGTTCAGCCAAACTGGTCGATGTCGAGTCTAGAAATGCTTTAGTTATATGTAAGGGAATTGATTGTGGGAGGGAACGTAAGGTTCTTTTACTCCTTTACCCTATGCTTCTGATCTGAGTCATTCTCTTCTCATTCAACGTGGGTTAAGGACTAGGCTCTCTTCTTCTATCAGGTTCACGTGTTACTAATCCGTAGTAGCTCATAGGATTATTGCTATGAGTTTTCGTCCAGTTTCTACTATTTTAGTACGTGGCTATTTGAATCAGAACCTTGATATGATGCTGTTGAGCGGTATTGTGAACTGTTGTGGATGTCTCAAATCTTTTTCTGAGCATTTACAGCCGTTATGCTGCCCAATTTTCCCTAGGAATTCTGATGTCTTTGTCTTGTGGCTATGCTTTCAGATGGCCAACCAGTCTCCAAATCAAGTGGTTCGCCTGACCAGGTGCCTCGACATGCCCGGTCATACTGCTATGTTGGTCCGGGTCATGATCGAGACAGGATACCGTTGGTATCCCGAATACACTGTTGAAGAGCAGTTCCGTGACTTTAATCAAAGCCAGTATTTATGCACCGTCAGGATATTTCCTTCCTATCCTGGATCTACCGAGCCCCTTCACTGTTCCTATGGACTCGGAGTTACCATTGAGATGGCTGTGCAGGATGCTGCCTATTCCATGATGACCATCTTGCGAGTCCGGACTGGCCTGCTTCGGAACACTGACTTCCGTTACATGCCAGCTTCACTTCCGGGAGCGCAGGGGTATCTTCAGGCTATCTATGCTGACTCCACTCAGGAGGACTCATTAACTCGTACCACCGCTGAGATGCTCGAAGATAAGGACCGAGAGAATCGGGCCTTGAGGCTGGAGCTCTTCAATACCCGTGCTGATCATTGGGCCACATTGACTCGGTTTGCACCCGCGGTGCAAGCTGGATGTATGGATACCAGGGATCTGTATCCTATGAGAGCAGCTCTGCCAGACATGGTGGATTGGCGTGATGTGGGAGGCATCACCCCACCCCTTGGTCCCCGCAGGCCACCGTTTGTTGGTCCAAGACCTTATCCTAGCCCCTACGGTCCACAGGCTCCTCAGGACCGTCTGTTTCCGGATGATCACGTTGAACTTCCAGGCTATGGAGGTGACTTCTATGAGGACTACTATGGAGCTATCTGAGTTAGTAGTAGTACCACTAGTATTGTAGTAGTTGTATCTCCACTGCCCTGTGTGACTTGTGGAATACGACTTGGTGTGTAATCGATTCCGGAGGTGTAGACAAATAATGTATAGGGACTCGGAATGCCTCCGATGAGATTTAACGTCTACCTTCATAGTTGTACTGTAGCATGGGCTTGTACTAAACTATGTATGACGAGTATGACCGTTGGTGTATATATGGCAGTTTTATATTACCATGGCATACGAATGAGCATCTCTGCATTCCGCTTATCCTTTACATTCTCCACTTCCCTGTTAAGTTTGAGCCATCCTTGTCTAAACCGTTGTCTTGTTTTCCCTCCTAGGATGGTCAACACCCGCGGAAACCCTACTGCCCCGGAGCAGGGGGAAGCCAATGCAGCTAGAGGTGAAAATTTGCCTCACCCGCCTTCCCTGGCCGAAGTGATGCTGGAGGCGGAAAGGAACAAGCGTGAGACCAACCGCCTGCTGGAGCGGATTGAGCAGAACACTGCACGCCACCCACGAAATGCCTTGGTGTCAATCAACGACTTCATCAAGCTGTACCCACCAAAGTTTAACCATTCCGTCGAGCCCCTCGACGCGGATGACTGGCTTCGCAGCATCACCCACAAGCTACGTTCTGCCAACGTAGCTGAAACCGACAAGGTTACCTATGCTGCTTATCATCTCGAGGGCCCCGCTAGCCATTGGTGGGAAAACTACGAAGCTATGCGCCCGGTCGGCCAAATCACTACCTGGGCTGAGTTCAGCGAGGCTTTCCGTGAGCATCACATTCCGGAAGGTCTCATGGATCGCAAGAGGGAGGAGTTCTGCAACTTCACCCAAGGAAGGCTGACTGTGGATGCATATAGCCGAGAATTTGGGAACCTGGCACGCTATGCTCCTGAAGAGGTTTCTACTGACGCCAAGAAGCAGGCAAGGTTCCGTAAGGGACTTAGCCCTGAGCTTCGCCGCGATCTCCGTCTGCACGAGTGCACATCCTTCCAGAAGCTGGTCAATAAGGCTATCAGTGCTGAGACAGGCCAGACTGATTATGACGCTTCACGCAAGCACTCCCGTGATTTTGGGTCTTCATCCGGCTCTGGAGCTCAGAAGCGCCGGGTGTGGATTCCAAGCACCGCACTGCCACCCAGATTCACCCCGAGGCCATCCTTTGAGGCGCCTCGTCCCAACCAGCAAATTGCACCATCCAAGCCCTATGGTGGCCCCGCTGCTAATGTTGCTCCACGCCCCACTGTGGTAACATGCTTCAAGTGTGGAGAACCGGGTCACTATAGTCGAGAGTGTCCCCAGAACAACCCCAATCAAGCTGGAAAGTCCGTTGGCCGTGGTAAGCCCGCGGGAAAGACTTTCTACGCCAAGCCGGCCACTACTGCACGTGGCCATGTCAACTACGTCTCAGCCGAAGAGGCTCATGAGGATCCCAACGTCGTCCTTGGTACGCTCCTTGTTAACTGCCATCCGGCATCTGTTCTTTTCGATACTGGAGCATCTCATTCATTCATATCCGAGAATTATGCTCGGCTGCATAACACGACATTCTGTGACATGCCCACTTCCATGGTAATTCAAACTCCGGGTTCCAAATGGCAAACTTCTAGGGTAAGCCATGGGAACGAAATTCTTGTCGATAGGCTTGTCTTCCTTGCATCTTTAATGGCTCTCAAGTCCTCCGACATAAACATCATCTTGGGTATGGACTGGATGTCGGCTCATTGCGCCAAGATCGATTGTGCCACTAGAACCGTTCAACTTACTCATCCCTCGGGCAAGACAGTTAATGTCTTAACTCGAGTGGCCAAGCGCCAACTTTACTCTCTCAATGCCAACCCTCTTCCAGACCTTGAGGACGTTCCGGTAATCCGAGACTTCCCGGATGTGTTTCCGGAAGAACTGCCAGGTGTTCCACCTGACCGGGATGTCGAGTTTGTGATAGACCTTGTTCCATGAACCGTTCCAATTGCTAGAAGACCCTACAAGATGGCACCCTTAGAACTAGCCGAGCTTAAGAACCAACTCAATGAGTCCTTGAACAAAGGGTTCATCCGTCCTAGCTCCTCTCCTTGGGCTTGCCCCGTCCTCTTCGTCAAGAAGAAGGATGGAACGGATCGAATGGTTGTGGATTACCGACCTGTCAATCTGGTCACCATCAAGAACAAATACCCGCTTCCCAGGATCAACGACCTGTACGATCAGCTCGCTGGATCCTCGGTCTTCTCCAAGATGGATTTGAGGTTGGGCTACCATCAAATCAAAATCAGAAACGGGGACATTTCCAAAACGGCTTTTGTCACTCGTTATGGCCAATACGAGTACACCGTCATGTCCTTCGGTTTAACCAATGCCCCGGCCACTTTCTCCCGGTTAATGAACTCGGTTTTCATGGAGTACTTGGACAAATTCGTCGTAGTATACCTCGATGACATACTCATCTACTCCAAAAATGAAGAGGAACATGCCGAACATCTAAGACTGGTATTGATGAAACTTCGAGAGCATCGCCTTTATGCCAAATTCTCCAAGTGTGAATTTTGGTTGTCAGAAGTGACCTATCTAGGCCATGTAATCTCTGGTAAGGGTATTGCTGTCAATCCCGAGCGAGTTCAAGCCGTCCTTGATTGGACTCCACCTGTTTCGGTCAAGCAAGTTCGGAGTTTCCTTGGCCTAGCGAGCTATTGCCGCCGCTTCGTCGAGAATTTCTCCAAGGTTGCTAAACCTCTAACTGAACTCCTCAAGAAAGATAAAAAGTTCGAGTGGACTCCAGAGTGCGAGTTCAGTTTTCAGGAACTGAAAAGACGCCTGACATCTGCTCCCGTACTGGTACCACCAGATTTCTCCAAGGACTTTATTATCTATTGCGACGCCTCGCGACAAGGACTAGGTTGCATACTCATGCAGGATCGTCAGGTAATTGCCTATGCCTCACGGCAATTACACCCACATGAGGAAAATTATCCCACACATGATCTAGAGCTTGCAGCTGTAGTCCATGCACTCAAAACCTGGCAACATTACCTTCTCGGTAATCGTTGCGAGATCTTCACCGATCACCAAAGCTTGAAATATATCTTCACCCAACCAGATTTGAATCTCAGGCAAAGACGTTGGGTCGAGTTGATCTCGGATTACGACTTAGGAATAACTTACACCCCTGGCAAAGCCAATGTCATGGCTGATGCACTAAGTCGTAAGTCCTACTGTAACAACCTGATGTTACAACAAAGTCAACCACTTCTCCATGAGGAATTTCGTAAGCTTAATCTTCACATTGTTCCTCGTGGATTCCTGTCTACCCTGGTGGCGAAACCTACCCTTATGGATCAAATCATAGCTGCCCAAAAGCGTGATAAGGGCATATCCCGGATTAAGGAAAACATTGCTAGCGGAGTAGCTAAATGTTTTTCCATGGATGAGCAAGGTGCTGTCTTCTTTGAGAACCGCCTGGTGGTTCCCAAGAACCAACATCTACGCCAGATGATCCTTAAGGAAGCTCATGAATCCCCTCTCACCATTCATCCCGGTAGTACTAAAATGTATCAAGACCTACGCCAGAGGTTTTGGTGGACTAGGATGAAGAGGGAAATTGCTCAATACATTGCTAATTGCGATGTTTGTCGTCGTGTTAAAGCAGAGCATCAACGGCCTGCTGGCACCCTTCAACCTTTGGCTATTCCTGAATGGAAATGGGACAAAATCAGTATGGATTTCATCACTGGGTTTCCCAGGACCAAGAGGGGGAATAATGCCATCTTCGTCGTGATCGACCGTCTTTCCAAAGTAGCCCATTTTCTACCTGTTCGAGAGAGTATCACCGCTAGCCAGCTAGCTGACTTATACATCTCCTGAATAGTGTCTCTTCATGGTGTCCCGTTGGAAATTAACTCAGACCGTGGAAGTCTCTTCGCCTCTCGATTTTGGGAAAGTTTCCAAAATGCTATGGGAACTCATCTCTCCTTTAGCACCGCCTTCCATCCTCAATCAAGTGGTCAAGTAGAGCGAGTAAATCAAATTCTGGAGGATATGCTCCGAGCTTCTGTTATCTCATTCGGAATGAGTTGGGAGAAATGCCTTCCATTCGCAGAGTTTGCCTATAACAATAGCTATCAAGCTAGTTTGGGCAAGGCTCCCTTCGAAGTTCTCTATGGACGAAAATGTCGAACGCCGCTTAACTGGTCAGAAACCGGGGAAAGACAACTCTTTGGCCCGGATATGATTCAGGAAGCAGAAGAGCAGGTTCGCGTTATTCGTGAGAAATTGAAAACGGCCCAATCTCGCCAAAAGAGTCAATATGATCGTAAGCATAAGCCTATGACATTTGAAATTGACGAGAAAGCTTACCTTCGGGTTACCCCGTTAAAGGGAACCCATCGCTTCGGTATCAAAGGCAAATTGGCTCCTCGTTACATTGGACCCTTTCGCATTATTGCCAAACGAGGAGAAGTTGCCTACCAATTGGAACTACCTCCGCATCTTTCCAGAGTTCACGACGTCTTCCACGTTTCGCAACTCAGGCGTTGCTTCGCGGATCCTATCCGTGGAGTGGACCACGAAACGCTTGATTTACAAGATAACCTTTCTTATCGGGAATACCCCGTTCGTATCCTTGATCAAGCCGAGCGTACCACTCGACGTCATAATATCAAGTTTCTCAAGATTCAATGGTCACGCCATTCCGAGGAAGAAGCCACTTGGGAAAGGGAGGATCGTCTTCGACTCGAGTACCCCACCTTCTTCCCAGATGATCCTAAATCTCGGGACGAGATTCTATTGAGTGGGGGTGAGTTGTCACACCCTAGCTAGGTTATGCATTAGAGTGTGCATCATGTCTACTTTCATCAGAAATGGAAATGGGGAAAGCAGAACCCCCAGCACCCCCCCTGAAATCAACTAGGGTTTACTAAAAATAAACTCAATGAACCTGAAATGCCCTTCAGATATGTTCACCCTCTTTGCCTTGGGTTAGAACCCTTGGGAAAAATGGTGCATATATTTTTAGGTCAACAAAAGGGGCATTGACTTAATTCATAAATATTTGAATTTGGGCATTTAAATACTATTAAATAATTCAAATGCTCAAATAATGTTGGAATTATTTTTGGGCCACTGAAATATTTCAGAAAGTGTCCATAAATATTTTCAGGATTTTATAAAATGATTTAGTATTTAAACTAAATCAAAACAGAATAGCAAAAATAGAAAACAGAATAAAATAAATTAGAGAGAAAGAACAGAGGCTCACCTGGACTAACCTGGCCGCAGCCCAGTAGCCGGCCCACCTGGCGGCCCAGCACTGTGCTGGCCCATGCCAGCCAGCTGCTTCGTCCTCGCCAGGCAGGCAGCCAGGTGCTCGACGCCGAGCACCCGCATGCACGCCACGCAGCTGCCGCCGCCTCACCGTCCCCTCGTCGCGCTGTCGACGCGGGACGAACCCCCCGCTCTCTCCCCGACCTCGCAGACACCCGCACGCCCCTCTGGCACCTCTCCTTCGCTCTCCCTCCACCATGGCCGACGCTGCCGTGCTCGCGCCACCGTGAAACCGCGTCCACCGTCGCCCCTGTACCGAGCCACCGTGTCCAACAACTCCGCCGTCGTCGACTTCGTCGAACAGCCCGAGCCCCGAGCGCTCACACGCTCTGCATCGTCCTCTTCGACCTCGTCTTCACCGAGCACTGCCGGAGATCCCCTTCGCTGTCGCCGCCGCACCAGCTCGTCCCCGACCGCGCCGTCTAGCTCTACGAGACCGCCGTGAGCTCAGCTACCTCTCCATCCTCTCCGTTTGCTTCCTCGTGCACCGTAGCAACTGCACGAAGCTCACCCGCACACACCGCCGCGGAGCTCGTCGCTGACGTGGCTCCGGCCAAATTCTGGCCACGCCACCCTGTTCAAACACTTCACCGCATCACCAGGAACTCAACGCACTACTCCACGCACCTCGCCGTGCCTTACAGCCACGGGTTCACTTTCGCCCAACTCCGGCGACCGCTAAAGTCGTCGCCGGCGACGTCTCCGACCACCCCGAGCTCCACCACCACCACCAAGAGCTGCGGCTCGTTCCCAGGAGCTCGTAGATGCTCTCCACGCCCCAAATGGTGCCCCGTAGGCGATTTCCGCAGCGCGCCACCGCGTCTGGCCTCGCCGGCGGCTAAACGCCGGCAGGCTTTGACCCACTGACCGGGGAGGTTTGACCTGCTGACGTGGGTTGACCCCCCCCTCTCTCACTAACATGCGGGCCCTGCCCGGCTAATTACCCTGTTAGTACTAACTAAATAGATTAGTTAATTAGTATAGTCACTGACTAGTGGGCCCCGCCTGTTAATTAGGCTAACTAAGCGCGGTTAGTGCACAGAGACACTGACCAGGGGGCCCCACCAGTCAGGTTTGACCTGGCTGGCGCCTTTGACTTGCTGATGTCATGCTGACGCAAGGCTGACGCAGTAAACCATTTTCTAGTTTAAAAATAATTCAGGAAATTACAGAAAATACCCAAAACTTCAAAAATTCATAGAAATTCAACCATAACTCCAAATGAGACAAATTATATATGTAAAATTATCAGAAAAATTCATGGAATCCATCTGTACCATTTTCATGCATGTTTGAACAATGTTTGTCCCCTGTTTTGAACAAAACAAATAAAGGGCATTTAAATAATCATATATGGGGTTGGAATTTGAATCTTGTACTCAAACCAACTCCATTTAAATCATAGCTAGTTGCATTAGCTCAAGACACATCCATATTGCCATGTCATAGCATGCATCATATTGTTGCATATCGTCATGTGTTGATTGTGCTCGGTTGTGTTCTTCGTGGTAGGTTCTGCCTCCGAGGATATTCACGAGTATCCAACTGAAGGGCAGTATCCCGTCACCACTCCATCAGGCAAGCAACCATTGATCATTCCGATACAACCCATGTTCTCGCTCCTGCTCTTGTTTAATGCATTAAGACAACACGATTCAAACTGCTGTGTGCTACGGTAGTTGAACCCTTATCCTCTGCATGACCTGTCATTGCCACAGTAACTAGATGAAACCCACTAGCATGTGTAGGAGTTGATTGAGCCATGTTTTGTGATTCCTACCTTGCTATGCCTGCTATGCTTAGAGTTGTGTCAGGTCTGGTTCATCTGGGTGATGGGCTAGAGTGAAATGCTTGTGCCAGTATTATGTGGGATGTGTAGAACATGTTTTGGTAAAGGTATCGATGAGAGGCCATGTAGGAGTACATGGTGGGTTGTTTCATTGAAGCCGTCCCTAAGAACTGAGTTCTGTATGCGTGAATTAAGATTCAGCTACTACCACACATTGGGCCCTGAAATATGACCCCGCTCGACTTACTGACCCCTCTCGCCTCAGTCCAGGAGTTGCAACTAGTTTCCGGTGTTTGTAGGACATGTGTTGGCGGCCGTGCGTAGCGCTGACCCTAGGGGTGGGCTATGTTGCGGTAGATACACCGTGGCACGGTGTACCGAGTCACCCGTTTGGTGTCTCGGGAACCCTGTTCACATCGTTCAGGGCCGTTGAGGACACCCCGGCCGGATTTCCTTGCGGATGGAACCTGAATAGGCGATGACCCTGGACTAGAGACTTGTGAGGTTAGTCAGGTCGTGGTCTACACCCACGTCGGTTTTCGCTTGAAGTCTGCCGAGCACATTTCGTGTGCAGACGCTAAGTGGTGGAAACATGTGTGACGAAGTACACCCCTGCAGGGTATAAAACTATTCGAATAGCCGTGTCCGCGGTAAAGGACTACTTGGTTGCATATACAGTTCATAGACAAGTTAATGGATACTACTAAAAGACTCAAGATAAGTGTGAGTACCGGGGATGGCCCCCTCACAGGATACGAGGGAGGATCCTCGGTGGAGTATTGTGATGGTGAGTAGTGGACTCGTGTGCGAAAACTATTTTGCTAAAAGATTTCGTAGGATAGCTTAGCCAAGAGTCGAAGCTGGCTTGCTGCATAAACCCCACCACCTTCTTGAGAATGAACATGTACAGTAGGTTCTGATGTAAGACTTGCTGAGTACCTTTGTACTCATGTTTGCTTATTTATTGGTTTCAGACGACAACACTGCCCCCTCCGATGGGTTTTACGTAGATCTTGACGTCGACGAGTGACTAGACACCCAGGTGGTGATCCAGGCCATGGAGGGCCTATGTAGATAGACAGGCTTCGAGAAGCCTTCTTTCTTTTTAGAGTCTGTACTCAGACTAGTTGCTTCCGCATGTGCTTGTATGACTGTATGACTTGAATGTCGGGTCATGTGACCCCTACCTGTATGGATATGGTATGTATGGCTCCCTGGAGCCTTTAAATAAAGTACTTGAGTTGTAGGGTTTTGATGTGATGCCATGTTGTATGTACTCATATCGAGCATATTGTATGTATGTTTGAAATGCTTGGTATGAGTGGGATCCGACAATCTAGTAGTTTGCCCTTCGCAGCCTTTCTTATGGGGAAATGTAGTCTAGTGCTCCTCGAGCCATAGTAGTCCGCTACAGCCCGGTTCACCGGAGTCCTGCTAGCCCAGCACTACTGTTCAGGACACTTGACTGGCCGGCATGTGTTTCACTCCGTCCCTATGTCTGTCCCTTCGGGGAAATGTCACGCGGTGATCTCCGGAGTCCTGTCTAGCCTGCTACAGCTCGGGATCCCCCGGAGTCCTGCTAGCCCAGTGCTACAGCCCGGAATCACTCGTTGATGACCGACATGTTCGTTGTGATTCATGTATGCCTGTCTCCATAGGTCTGTGCCGCTTTGGGTTCACGACTAGCCATGTCGGCCCGGGTTCTCGGTCATATGGATGCTAGCGACATTGTCATATACGCGAGCCAAAAGGCGCAAACGGTCCCGGGCCATGGTAAGGCGACACCCGTGGGATACCGTGCGTGAGGCCGCAAAGTGATATGAGGTGTTACCGGCTAGATCGATGTGGCTTAGAATCGGGGTCCTGACATGAACCACGATGTCAAGGACTTAATCAATCCCGTATACAATTCCCTTTGTCTATCGGTACGATACTTGTCCGAGATTCGATCGTCGGTATCCCGATACCTTATTCAATCTCGTAACCGGCAAGTCTCTTTACTCGTTCCGTAACACATCATCCCGTGATCAACTCCTTGGTCACATTGCGCATATGATGATGTACTACCGAGTGGGCCCAGAGATACCTCTCCGTCACACGGAGTGACAAATCCCAGTCTCGATTTGTGCCAACCCAACAGACACTTTCGGAGATACCTGTAGTGTACCTTTATAGCCACCCAGTTACGTTGTGACGTTTGGCACACCCAAAGCATTCCTACGGTATCCGGGAGATGCACAATCTCATGGTCTAAGGAAATGATACTTGACATTAGAAAAGCTTTAGCATACGAACTACATGATCTAGTGCTATGCTTAGGATTGGGTCTTGTCCATCACATCATTCTCCTAATGATGTGATCCCGTTATCAACGACATCCAATGTCCATGGTCAAGAAACCGTAACCATCTATTGATCAACGACCTAGTCAACTAGAGGCTTACTAGGGACATGGTGTTGTCTATGTATCCACACATGTATCTGAGTTTCCTATCAATACAATTCTAGCATGGATAATAAACGATTATCATGAACAAGGAAATATAATAATAATCAATTTATTATTGCCTCTAGGGCATATTTCCAACAAAATCATGCTACTAGATCATGATGAACCTACGAACTATGAAGAAGCGATGGTGAGCCCAGATTCCGCAAAGTGGCTTGAAGCCATGAAATCTGAGATGGGATCCATGTATGAGAACAAAGTATGGACTTTGGTTGACTTGCCTGATGATCGGCAAGCAATTGAGAATAAATGGATTTTCAAGAAGAAGACTGACGCTGATGGTAATGTTACTGTCTACAAAGCTCGACTTGTCGCAAAAGGTTTTTGACAAGTTCAAGGAGTTGACTACGATGAGACCTTCTCACCCGTAGCAATGCTTAAGTCTGTCAGAATCATGTTAGTAATTGCCGCATTTTATGATTATGAAATTTGGCAGATGGACGTCAAAACTGCATTCCTGAATGGATTTCTGGAAGAAGAGTTGTATATGATGCAACCGGAAGGTTTTATCGATCCAAAGGGAGCTAACAAAGTGTGCAAGCTCCAGCGATCCATTTATGGACTGGTGCAAGCCTCTCGGAGTTGGAATAAACGCTTTGATAGTGTGATCAAAGCATTTGGTTTTATACAGACTTTTGGAGAAGCCTGTATTTACAAGAAAGTGAGTGGGAGCTCTGTAGCATTTCTGATATTATATGTGGATGACATATTACTGATTGGAAATGATATAGAATTTCTGGATAGCATAAAGGGATACTTGAATAAGAGTTTTTCAATGGAAGACCTCGGTGAAGCTGCTTACATTTTAGGCATAAAGATCTATAGAGATAGATCAAGACGCTTAATTGGACTTTCACAAAGCACATACCTTGACAAGATTTTGAAGAAGTTTAAAATGGATCAAGCAAAGAAAGGGTTCTTACCTGTGTTACAAGGTGTGAAGTTGAGTCAGACTCAATGGCCGACCACTGCAGAAGATAGAGAGAAAATGAAAGATGTTCCCTATGCTTCAGCCATAGGCTCTATCATGTATGCAATGCTGTGTACCAGACCTGATGTGTTCCTTGCTATAAGTTTAGCAGGGAGGTACCAAAGTAATCCAGGAGTGGATCACTGGACAGCGGTCAAGAACATCCTGAAATACCTGAAAAGGACTAAGGATATGTTTCTCGTATATGGAGGTGACAAAGAGCTCACCGTAAGAGGTTACGTTGATGCAAGCTTTGACAGTGATCCAGACGATTCTAAATCGCAAATCGCAAGAACGGTGGAGCTGTCAGTTGGTGCAGTTCTAAACAAAGCATCGTACCGGGATCTACATGTGAAGCGGAATACATAGCTGCTTCGGAAGCAGCGAACGAAGGAGTCTGGATGAAGGAGTTCATATCCGATCTAGGTGTCATACCTAGTGCATCGGGTCCAATGAAAATCTTTTGTGACAATACTGGTGCAATTGCCTTGGCAAAGGAATCCAGATTTCACAAGAGGACCAAGCACATCAAGAGACGCTTCAATTCCATCCGGGATCTAGTCCAGGTGGGAGACATAGAGATTTGCAAGATACATACGGATCTGAATATTGCAGACCCGTTGACTAAGCCTCTTCCACGAGCAAAACATGATCAGCACCAAGGCTCCATGGGTGTTAGAATCATTACTGTGTAATCTAGATTATTGACTCTAGTGCAAGTGGGAGACTGAAGGAAATATGCCCTACAGGCAATAATAAAGTTATTATTTATTTCCTTATATCATGATAAATGTTTATTATTCATGCTAGAATTGTATTAACCGGAAACATAATACATGTGTGAATACATAGACAAACAGAGTGTCACTAGTATGCCTCTACTAGACTAGCTCGTTAATCAAAGATGGTTATGTTTCCTAACCATGAGCAAAGAGTTGTTATTTGATTAACGAGGTCACATCATTAGTTGAATGATCTGATTGAGATGACCCATTCCATTAGCTTAGCACCCGATCATTTAGTATGTTGCTATTGCTTTCTTCATGACTTATACATGTTCCTATAAATATGAGATTATGCAACTCCCGTTTGCCGGAGGAACACTTTGGGTGCTACCAAACGTCACAACGTAACTGGGTGATTATAAAGGAGTACTACAGGTGTCTCCAATGGTAGATGTTGGGTTGGCGTATTTCGAGAATAGGATTTGTCACTCCGATTGTCGGAGAGGTATCTCTGGGCCCTCTCGGTAATGCACATCACTTAAGCCTTGCAAGCATTGCAACTAATGAGTTAGTTGTGGGATGATGTATTATGGAACGAGTAAAGAGACTTGTCGGTAACGAGATTGAACTAGGTATTGGATACCGACGATCGAATCTCGGGCAAGTAACATACCGATGACAAAGGGAACAACGTATGTTGTTATGCGGTCTGACCGATAAAGATCTTCGTAGAATATGTAGGAACCAATATGGGCATCGAGGTCCCGCTATTGGTTATTGACCGGAGATGTGTCTCAGTCATGTCTACATTGTTCTCGAACCGTAGGGTCCGCACGCTTAACGTTACGATGACATTTATTATGAGTTTATGCATTTTGATGTACCGAAGGTTGTTCGGAGTCCCGGATGTGATCACGGACATGAGGAGGAGTCTCGAAATGGTCGAGACATAAAGATTGATATATTGGAAGCCTATGTTTGGACATCGGAAGTGTTCCGGGTGAAATCGGGATTTTACCGGAGTACCGGGAGGTTACCGGAACCCCCCGGGAATCATATGGGCCATAGTGGGCCTTAGTGGAAAGGAGAAGGGGGCAGCCCAAGGTGGCCGCGCGCCTCCCCCTCCCCTAGTCCTATTAGGACTAGGAGAGGTGGCCGGCACCCCTCTCTCTCTCTTTCCCCCTTGATGAATCCTATTCCAACTAGGATTTGGGGGGGGGGTGTCCTACTCCCGGTAGGAGTAGGACTCCTCCTGGCGCGCCCCAAGGCTGGCCGCACCTCTCCCCCCTTGCTCCTTTATATACAGGGGCAGGGGGCTCCTCTAGACACACAAGTTGATCATTGTGATCGTTCCTTAGCCGTGTGCGGTGCCCCCTGCCACCATATTCCACCTCGATCATATCGTTGTAGTGCTTAGGCGAAGCCCTGCGTCGGTAGAACATCAAGATCGTCACCACGCCGTCGTGCTGACGGAACTCCTCCCCGAAGCTTTGCTGGATCGGAGCCCGGGGATCGTCATCGAGCTGTACGTGTGCTAAGAACTCGGAGGTGCCGGAGTAACGGTGCTTGGATCGGTCGGATCGGGAAGAAGACGTACGACTACTTCCTCTACGTTGTGTCAACGCTTCCGTTGCGATCTACAAGGGTACGTAGATCAGACTCTCCCCCTCGTTGCTATGCCTCACCATGATCTTGTGTGTGCGTAGGAATTTTTTTGAAATTACTACGTTCCCCAACACACGGTCCCTTGATTCACGCGCCTGACACATGTCCTTTTGCCTTATAAATAGGACCGAAGGGTCATTTCTTTTTTTCCCTTTGTGCCCTTCTGCTTCGTCTTCCTCGCGTCGCCAGCCTCGGACCTCCGCCGCCGCCGTCATATTCTGCACCCACCTTGGCCGCTGCATCAACCTGAATGTACCAGAGCACCGCGGCGACCTTCCGCGTCTTCCTCAGCTCCAGTAAGTTTTCTGCTCTTCTCAACACAGATCTGTTCTAGGGTTTCGTGTTCTTGCAGTGTTCATCACCTGTTCATGTTCATATGCTAGCTCCTAGATGCACCTGTGAACCCCTGCTCTGTGTAGCGGTAGCTTTTAGTATCCGCCTTTAGTTTCATGCCTCAAGACCGTAGATCTATATGTACCTCTGCCCATTGATTCAGTACTGTTCTGTTTTGAGCTTTTGAATATTTTTCTTCTTTTCTGAACTTGCTTCAGATTCAATGCTGTAGAAAAAATCTTGTGAAATATGTTTCTGCATACTTACCCGTCCGCAATCTCAACTGTTTCAATGTTTACATCAGGCGGTTTAACTTGGTGTTGAAAAATTACCAAACCGGTATATACCATTAGTCCCCATGTTGAACCGCCAAAACTCTTTAATCAGACACTGCCGCTTCATAAAATTCCGGTTTAGAAATAACTGTCTCCGGTTTAACAATGTATGTACCAGTGTATATTTGTCCAACATATTCTTGAACCGGAATCACTGCTTTGTAGATTTCACCATGGCCAAACACGTGTACGAGTGCAACTGGGTTCCCTCTCGCGTGACCGAGACTCAATTGAATAATTTAGTCTTGACGGGCGCTTTAAGCAGCAAAGAGACTATCCATTGGAGGGTCCCTGGTACAGAATGTCCTCCCACACCTCAAGAGGGAGAGTTCGTTGTTTTCGCGGATCACTTAGCCCGGGGCTTTAATCCTCCCGGTTCAAAATTCTACCGGGATGTCTTAGCCAATTTTCAACTCCGTCCGCAAGACACCTACCCCAACTCTGTCACTAACATATGTCACTTTCAAGTGCTCTGTCAGGTATTCTTTCAAGAAGAACCCACAGTTGAATTGTTCCGAGACTGCTTCCATCTAAACCGCCGCACAGAATTTACTGATGGTTCCAATACGGAATTAGGCGGTGTGGCGATTCAAAAGAGGAAAGAGGTCACTTATCCTCATGCCAAACTGCACAGCCACCCCAAAGAATGGAATCAAACCTAGTTTTATTGTAAAGACACCTCTCCTTCTGAAGAAAATCCGTTGTCTGGTTATCGTCCGGAGCGACTAAGCAACACGCATCCCTTTCCACAAAGGTTGGCTGCCAAGGAGAGAAGTAAATATGCTCCTCAACTATCCAAGCTCAGGGCCGTCATGGCTAACAGTTTAACAGGGGTTGATCTTGCTCACTGTTGGATATCTTGGAGCATACTGCCCCTCAGCCAGCGCTCCGGTTTGATGTGCGAGTGTACTGGCAATGTCAGCAACCCACTGCGACACATTGACATCTAGCTCACCGATGATGAAGTCACAGAAGCTGTGAAGAAAATTTTGAACGAACCGGAAGCCGTCTGTGATCGAACCGGCTTGCTTCCCTTTTGCGCCACCAACAAACCGCCGGCTGCAAGATTTAAACTTTACTTCTTATTGAGTCTGTCCTTGCTTTAATTACTCATTGTTAATATCAACATCTTTCAAACAGGGTGATGACCCGTTCTGGAGCAAGAAACTTCCCCAGGAGAAACCGGAGAAACCGGAGAGACCAACCCGGCCAAAGACTAAGGTCATGAAGAAGTCTGCTCACAAGAAGAAAACCACTGCGTCGTCTGATCCGGCAGCTGATGATGATGTGGGTAATCCGGACCTTGAGGTAGAACTTGATTCACTTGGCTTATTTTTCACACGCCTTATTGATAATGACTATTGTCAGGATGATGCCGAAGCCAGCCATGCTGATGCTGCAGAGGTAACTGCTCTCTCCTCCGATTCAAACCCTTTGCCTTCGCTAAAAATTCGTCGAGCAAACCGGAAAGTTAAATTTTCTCATCCTATTGCTTACTTGGATCCAAACTTTCTTATGAAGACCCAACAGCACGAAGCTCGACGCACAACCCGGCACAGCGGCCAGGTAGTTACCTCCGCCGGTTTACTGAACAGTCCGGTTCGGAAACGCCGTTCAGAGGTCTCTAATTCTCTTGTCAGTGCTTGTCCTAAAGCGGGCTGTTTTTGTCAAATTCTTAATCCGTCTGACTCCGATTATTAGGTTAATTCACATTCATCATCTGGCGAGTCATCAGCTACCCAGCTGCCACCGCTCAAAACGGTGCTTGGGTAAGCCATACTCATCATAATGTTTCTGGTGTATTACTTTGTAACATATACTATATTGACCTTTGTTACTCCTTTCAGGGCCAAGCGTAGGCCAAGCAAGAAGGCTCGCCTGGATAAAGCGGCCGAAGAAAACACCGTTCCTGAACCGAACATAACACTAGGCCCTGAAGCGGCTATTCATGAAGATGTGCCAAACGATCCACCACTGCATGATGATGACTTTATCGCTGAAGAGAGATATATTGACACCTCCGGTCCCGTTGACCATCCTACCAGCCCCATCCGGATTGAGAGATCTACCAGCCCATCAAAGCATGCTGATAAGCCGACAGCCCCAGTGCAAACCGGCAACGCCAAGGATGATGAAGTTGTTATTATTGGCGTTGTCCATACAGAGCCGAGCAATCCTATCGCTTTGTCTAAACATACTGCCAAAGAAGAATTTGCTGCCTTTGGCAAAGGCAAGTGGAATGTTGATCGTGCGACTTACGCTGCTCTGAACGCCCAAGATCTCCATTCCGGCTACCTGAACCGGCAGTATACCAGCCGTGACTATGAAGCCGGTCTGGTTAACATGATGAAAGATAAATATGAGGTAATTTCCATATGCTTTTTCCTGCTTGTATGTTTCATTCTGTTGACTCTCCTAACCCCCAAGGGCCGGTTTAGGATTTTAATTCAAACCGGGACTTGTCAATGTAAATCTCAATGCTTCTGAATTTGCTGATGTAGCCCCCAAGGGCCGGTTCAACTTAGTGTAGTTAAACCGGGACTTTAGGTAATAAAAATTGTAGCATCAGTACTAATTGAGCAAATAGCCATTAGCCCCCAAGTGCCAAGTTGAATACTTGTATTGAGCTTGGGACTTTGTAAACAATTGTAAGATGAAGAGCAAATATGCATTAGCCCCCAAGTACCAAGTGCATAACTTGTTGTGTGGTTGGTACTTCAATTCTTGTACCATTATGTGAATCATATTACTGTCCGGTATGTAGGCTGAGCTGAAGACAAGAGAAAGCCAACTCGCCGATCACCAAGAAAATCTGAAGTCCCAACAAGCCGAAACTTCCAAAGCGAAAGAGGAATTGACCAGCGCTTTAAGCGTCATGGAACAGCTTAAGGAGGGCTTCAACAAAGAGCGGTCGGATTGGGCCACTGAGAAAGCTGCTTTAACTAAGAGAGCTGAGAATGCCGAGGCTGCAGTTAAACCGGTGGTGGATGAACTGACCAACGTAAAGTGGCAAGTGCATGCCATGATTGCTGCCATCTTTGGTAAGCTTTCTTAATTTCTGGAGTAACTTGGCCTTCTTATGGATTTGCCGGTTTAGTGATCCTTTGTAATGTGTACAAGAACACGCATTGGTCACTTAGGGTCGGATGTGCGGAAGAAATTGAAAGCCGCCTACACATTGATAGAGAAATTGTACACTGGCGCGCAGCGGATCATCTCTACTACGTCCCATAACAACCCGGCGCCTACCTTGATCCAAGATACCCAGAAGAGATTGTCGATGCTTCCTGCCCGGGTTGAGGAGCTAAAGAAATCTGCTGCTCGAACCGGTGCTATCAATGCCTTAATCCGGCACTACTAGGAAAAGGGCTATAGATGGAATTGACACTAATGGCGCACCAGACATGTGGTGCGCCATTACTATATACTAATGGCGCACCATGTGTTGGTACGCCATTAGTGTCCAAATACTAATGGCGCACCTCATCCGGGGTGCGCCATTAGTAAAAAAAAATTAAATTTTTTCCAAAACTACTAATGGCGCACCGTGGGAGTGGTGCGCCATTACTAGTTGAACTAGTAATGGTACACCACATCCACGGTGCGCCATTAGTAAATTTTTTTTTTAAATTTTAATTTTTTTTAAAACTACTAATGGCGCACCGTGGTAGTGGTGCGCCATTACTAGTTGAACTAGTAATGGCGCACCATGCCACGGTGCGCCATTAGTAACTTGGCCACCACTTCCACCGAATGCACCCCCCCCCCACCGTGGATCGCCTTTTCAGTTTTAAAAAAATAAAATAAAATGATGAAAATGTCAAAAAAATAAAAGAAAATAAGTTTCCCATGTGATATGTGGTCTAGTTGTTGGGAAAATTTGCAAATATGAATTTCAAAATCCTCAAAAACCTAACAGAAAAAAAGATACGAGGCTTTTAAGATCTGGATGTAAAAAATTTCAAAAAAAATCAAATTTACTAATGGCGCACCAGCCCATGGTACGCCATTAGTATCTTCCCGCCTTCAAAATTCAAAATAAGTCAACAAAATAAAAAAAAGTTACTAATGGCGCACCTGCCCACGGTGCGCCATTAGTATCTTCCCGCCTTCAAAATTCAAAATAAGTCAAAAAATAATAAAAAAAGAGTTACTTATGGCGCACCTGCCCACGGTGCGCCATTAGTATCTTCCCGCCTTCAAAATTCAAAATAAAAAAATAAAAAAAATTGTAATGGCGCACCTGGCCACGGTGCGCCATTACTATGTCGTACATATGGCTGGGCGAACCTCCTCCACTCCACCTCTCCTCCACTCCATCTCCTCCTCTCCTCTCTTCCACTCCATCTCCTCCTCTCCTCCACTCCATCTTCCCTTCTCTCCTCCACCATACTACCCTCCTCCTCTCCGGCGAACTCCTCCTCCTCCTCTCCGGCGACCTCTCCGGCGACCTCCTCCTCCTCTCCGGCGACCTCTTCGGTGACCTCCTCCTCTTCGGGATCC
>LT934115.1:4597349-4616476 GCA_900231445.1 Triticum turgidum subsp. durum | reverse complement strand
GGGATCCTCCTCCTCCCTCCTCTCCTCCCCTCCCCTCCCCTCACGGTTTCTCCTCCCTCCTCTCCTCCCATTCCCTCATGGTTTCTCCTTCCTCCTCTCCGATGCTTTGGTGAACTCCTCTCCGGCGACCTCCTCCTCCTCTCCGGCCATGTAGGTGAGCGCCTCTCCGGTGACCTCCTCCTCCTCTCCGGCGAACTCCTCTCCGGCAAAAGAACACGGCAAAAGAATGTACAAGATCCAAAAACAGGAACAAAATTTGAAATAATATCGTGCCAAAAAACGAGCAAAAAATGGGCAAAAAAATCACGATCCAGATCCAAATTCAAAATTCAAAAATAGCAATGGCGCATGGTGGGGGTTAGACTGTGCGCCACTACTATTTTCCCGCCTTCAAAATTCAAAAATACTAATGGTGCACCGTGGCTTATACTAATGGCGCACCAGTGGCCTATACTAATGGCGCACCAGTGGTGCGCCATTAGTATACCAAATACTAATGGCGCACTAGTGGTGCGCCATTAGTAAAAATTACTAATGGCGTGGCACTAATGGCGCACCACTAATGCGCCATTAATGGCCAAATTAGGTGCGCCATTAGGAGGCCTTTTCCTAGTCGGGCAAAAGCGTGGGTGCCGGATTTTGATCCTATTGAAGTGGCTCAAGGCTATCCCCACTTGAAAGAAGATGGCTCAGAGTTCAGCGAGGAGGATTTGAGAGCAATAAACCGGGAGGTGCGCCCTCTGGCTTGTCAATTGGTTGAAGAGGCAGACTTGTCTCATTATCAAGCCCAGTATGATAATCAAAACAAACGAGTGGCTGCACCAATTCCTGAAGCGGAAAATCTGATCCCTCCAATCCGTAAGCATACTTACGCTCCTGATATTGAACCGTCATTGCTGATAAATGATGAAGCTGTCTTTCAAGCATTAATGGGAATTGACTGGACAACTATTGATTTCCAGCCACTGGGTAGGGAAGCAGAGGTTGAGGCGGCGCGAGATGACCCGCAACCATCAGGCCAGGCTGGTGACCAAGCTTGAACCGGAGGCCGGTTTAAGTTGCTGATCTTATATTCTGCAACAAAACAATGATCTTATTTGGGCACCATGTTACCTTGTAATAGGCTAGCCAATACTTTTGCTTTTGATATGCCTTCGTGCATAATTACTACTACTTGCACTTCTTTTCGATGATCAAACCATCAAATTATTTTTCTACAATCAAAAAATCTTAAAGCACCAGGGCGGTTGTACCGCCAGGCAGATTATGATCGCTGTATATATGAAGGGTAAGTATATGATCAAATCTTGTGATACAAAATACCTGCCATCGTTGGGCATGAAGCTGGATTTGGCCAATCTTGAAACGGAGGTTTATAAACCCATACCGTCGAAGGAGAAAACAGCTCCTGCACATATAATGCTGGTTTATCATGTAAACCATGCCGTGTTATGATAAAATATCGTGTTACTCCATAATTGGATGTTTAACAAAAAATCAAACCAGGCAAATAGTCTCTGATTTAAGAATTCACCGTGTTCCGTCAACTGATAGTTGAACCGGTTTAAGAATTTTGTCGGTTTAAAAAGCAACAAAAGAAATATTTATCAGAAGAAAGACAAGTGTCAATCAAAAGCAAAGATAAAATCATTTGCAAAAAAGAAGCTGTCTAAGCCGATCAAGTGGCATTACCATGGTCGGGCACGACCAAGCCCCTAGTAGGCGTAGCTATGGTTCAAGTCAGCCAGGTCCCCAAATGATGCATTGGTATTATACCGATCAAGAGGGGTGACGATGGTTCGGGTTCGACCAAAGCCCCCAAGTGATTCTGTGGACTTAGGCCGACCAAGAGGCGTGACTGGTTCAGACTTGACCATGTCCCCAAGTGATCTGGTGGCTTTCGCCTATCAAAAGGTGTTGCATTGGTTCGGATACGACCAAGCCCCCAAGTGATATAACATGAAGCTTTTTGAAAAGCAAATTCAAGGGGTAAACTGGAGGCCGCTTTAAGACAGAACAACTCCGTGTAACCACACATGATGTAAAAAGAACAGAGACCCTGCTTTAGCTGAGGCTCCGGTTTATTGTATTAATCATAATATATACATTGTCATAATATGTACATAAGTAGAGCCGATGGCTCAGGTATAATAAGGCCGAAGATGAGCTATGTTCCACGGCCTGTTGGTCTCCTCCTCTGATGTACGTGAGTCTTTATGCTCTCGAATATCAATCAGATAGTACGACCCGTTGTGCAGATTCTTGCTGACCATGAAAGGCCCCTTCCAAGGTGGGGATCACTTATGCATATCAGTCTGGTCTTGGATGAGCCGGAGCACCAAATCTCCTTCTTGAAAGGTTCTGGTTCTGACTCGGCGACTTTGATAGCGACGAAGATCCTGCTGGTAAATCGCCGAGCGGGCAGCTGCTATGTCACGCTCTTCGTCCAATAGGTCCAAAGCATCTTGCCGTGCTACCTCGTTATCCGCTTCAACATAAGCCGCTACATGAGGTGAATCATGACGGATATCACTGAGGAGAACCGCCTCCGCTCCGTAGACCATGAAGAACGGTGTGTATCCTGTTGATCTGTTGGGTGTAGTATTGATGCTCCAAAATACAGATGGTAACTCTTCCACCCAACAACCCGGCGTTCTCTGCAAAGGAACCATAAGCCGGGGCTTGATGCCTCTCAAGATCTCTTGATTAGCCCTCTCTGCTTGACCATTGGACTGTGGGTGGGCTACTGATGAAACATCCAGCCGGATGTGCTCACGTTCGCGGAACTCCTTCATGGCACCTTTGGACAAATTGGTACCATTATCTGTGATGATGCTGTGTGGAAAGCCAAACCGTAAAATCACTTTTTTGATGAACTGAACCGCCGTGGCCGCATCACACTTGCTAACGGGTTCTGCTTCCACCCACTTTGTAAATTTGTCAACCGCCACCAAAAGGTGAGTCTTCTTATCCTTGGACCTCTTGAAAGGCCCAACCATATCCAGCCCCCAAGTCGCAAACGGCCAAGTGATTGGAATCATTCTCAACTCTTGAGCCGGCACATGAGCACGTCTTGAGAACTTCTGGCAACCGTCACATCGTCTGACCAGATCTTCCGCATCAGCATGAGCAGTCAACCAATAGAAGCCATGGCGGAACGCTTTAGCCACCAAAGATTTCGAACCGGCATGATGACCACAGTCTCCTTCGTGGATCTCACGCAAAATTTCACAGCCTTCCTCAGGAGACACACAACGTTGAAATGCCCCTGACACACTGCAATGATGCAAATCGCCATTGACAATAGTCATGGACTTGGATCGCCAGATTATTTGCCGGGCCAGAGTCTCATCCTCTGGTAACTCGCCCCGGTTCATGTATGCAAGGTAAGGAAGCGTCCAATCCGGAATGACATGAAGAGCTGCCACCAATTGAGCCTCCGGATCAGGAATAGCCAAATCCTCTTCACCAGGGAGCTTGACCGATGGGTTGTGCAGCACATCAAGAAAAACATTGGGCGGGACCGGTTTGCGTTGAGAGCCCAGCCGGCTTAAAGCGTCCGCCGCTTCATTCTTCCGGCGGTCCACGTGGTCCACCTGATAGCCCTTGAAGTGACCTGCAACAATATCCACCTCACGACGATATGCCGCCATGAGTTGGTCCTTGGAATCCCAAGTGCCAGACACCTGTTGAGTCCCTAGGTCCAAGTCACCGAAGCACTTAACTGGGCTTAAATTCATTTCCTTAGCCATCCGAAGACCATGGAGTAAGGCTTCATACTCAGCTGCATTGTTAGTACAAGGGAACATTAAGCGGAGAACATAACAAAACTTATCACCTCGTGGGGAAGTTAATACGACTCCAGTGCTGGGGAACGTAGTAATTTCAAAAAAATTCCTACGCACACGCAAGATCATGGTGATGCATAGCAACGAGATGGGAGAGTGTTGTCTACGTACCCTCGTAGACCGATAGCGGAAGCGTTAGCACAACGCGGTTGATGTAGTCATACGTCTTCACGGCCCGACCGATCAAGCACCGAAACTACGGCACCTCCGAGTTCTAGCACATGTTCAGCTCGATGACGATCCCCGGACTCCGATCCAGCAAAGTGTCGGGGAAGAGTTCCATTAGCACGACGGCGTGGTGAGGATCTTGATGTACTACTGTCGCAGGGCTTCGCCTAAGCACCGCTACAATATAATCGAGGACTATGGTGGCAGGGGGCGCCGCACACAGCTAAGAATAAGATCACGTGGATCAACTTGTGTGTCTAGAGGTGCCCCCCTGCCCCCATATATAAAGGAGCAAGGGGAGGAGGCCGGCCGGCCAGGTGTGGCGCGCCAAGGAGGAGTCCTCCTCCTAGTAGGAGTAGGACTCCTACTAGGAGGGGGAAAGAGGTGGAGTGGGAGAAGGAAAGGGGGGGCGCCGCCCCCCCTCTCCTAGTCCAATTCGGACCAGGGAGGAGGTGGCGCGCGGCCCACCTCTTGCAGCCCCTCTCTCTCCACTAAGGCCCATATGGCCCAATACTTCTCCCGGTAGGGTTCCGGTAACCCTCTGGCTCTCCGGTTTTCTCCAAAATCACCTGAAACACTTCCGGTGTCCGAATATAGCCGTCCAATATATCAATCTTTATGTCTCGACCATTTCGAGACTCCTCATCATGTCCGTGATCACATCCGGGACTCCGAACTAACTTCGGTACATCAAAATGCATAAACTCATAATAACTGTCATCGTAACGTTAAGCGTGCGGACCCTACGGTTCGAGAACAATGTAAACATGACCGAGAAAAATCTCCGGCCAATAACCAATAGCGGGATCTGGATGCCCATATTGGCTCCTACATATTCTACGAAGATCTTTATCGGTCAGACCGCATAACAACATACGTTGTTCCCTTTGTCATCGGTATGTTACTTGCCTGAGATTCGATCGTCGGTATCCAATACCTAGTTCAATCTCGTTACCGGCAAGTCTCTTTACTCGTTCTGTAATACATCATTCCGCAACTAACTCATTAGTTGCAATCCTTGCAAGGCTTATATGATGTGCATTACCGAGAGGGCCCAGAGATACCTCTCCGACAATCGGAGTGACAAATCCTAATCTCGAAATACGCCAACCCAACATCTACCTTTGGAGACACCTGTAGAGCTCCTTTATAATCACCCAGTTACATTGTGACGTTTGGTAGCACACAAAGTGTTCCTCCAGTAAACGGGAGTTGCATAATCTCATAGTCATAGGAACATGTATAAGTCATGAAGAAAGCAATAGCAACATACTAAATGATCGGGTGCTAAGCTAATGGAATGGGTCATGTCAATCAGATCATTCAACTAATGATGTGACCTCATTAATCAAATAACAACACTTTGTTCATGGTTAGGAAACATAACCATCTTTGATTAACGAGCTAGTCAAGTAGAGGCATACTAGTGACACTTAGTTTGTCTATGTATTCACACATGTATTATGTTTCCGGTTAATACAATTCTAGCATGAATAATAAACATTTATCATGATATAAGGAAATAGATAATAACTTTATTATTGCCTCTAGGGCATATTTCCTTCAGTCTTCCACTTGCACTAGAGTCAATAATCTAGATTACACAGTAATGATTCTAACACCCATGGAGCCTTGGTGCTGATCATGTTTTGCTCGTGGAAGAGGCTTAGTCAACGGGTCTGCAACATTCAGATCCGTATGTATCTTGCAAATCTCTATGTCTCCCACCTGGACTGGATCCCGGATGGAATTGAAGCGTCTCTTGATGTGCTTGGTTCTCTTGTGAAATCTGGATTCCTTTGCCAAGGCAATTGCACCAGTATTGTCACAAAAGATTTTCATTGGACCCGATGCACTAGGTATGACACCTAGATCGGATATGAACTCCTTCATCCAGAATCCTTCGTTCGCTGCTTCTGAAGCAGCTATGTACTCCGCTTCACATGTAGATCCCGCTATGATGCTTTAGAACTGCACCAACTGACAGCTCCACCGTTTAATGTAAACACGTATCCGATTTGCGATTTAGAATCGTCCGGATCAGTGTCAAAGCTTGCATCAACGTAACCTTTTACGGTGAGCTCTTTGTCACCTCCATATACGAGAAACATATCCTTAGTCCTTTTTACGTATTTCAGGATGTTCTTGACCGCTGTCCAGTGATCCACTCCTGGATTACTTTGGTACCTCCCTGCTAAGCTTATAGCAAGGCACACATCAGGTGTGGTACACAGCATTGCATACATGATAGAGCCTATGGCTGAAGCATAGGGAACATCTTTCATTTTCTCTCTATCTTCTGCAGTGGTCGGGCATTGAGTCTGACTCAACTTCACACCTTGTAACACAGGCAAGAACCCTTTCTTTGCTTGATCCATTTTGAACTTCTTCAAAATCTTGTCAAGGTATGTGCTTTGTGAAAGTCCAATTAAGCGTCTTGATCTATCTCTATAGATCGTTATGCCTAATATGTAAGCAGCTTCACCGAGGTCTTTCATTGAAAAACTCGTATTCAAGTATTCCTTTATGCTATCCAGAAATTCTATATCATTTCCAATCAATAATATGTCATCCACATATAATATCAGAAATGCTACAGAGCTCCCACTCACTTTCTTGTAAATACAGGCTTCACCGAAAGTCTTTATAAAACCAAATGCTTTGATTACACTATCAAAGCGTTTATTCCAACTCTGAGAGGCTTGCACCAGTCCATAAATGGATCGCTGGAGCTTGCACACTTTGTTAGCTCCCTTTGGATCGACAAAACCTTCCGGTTGCATCATATACAATTCTTCTTCCAGAAATCCATTCAGGAATGCAGTTTTGACATCCATCTGCCAAATTTCATAATCATAAAATGCAGCAATTGCTAACATGATTCGGACAGACTTAAGCATCGCTACGGGTGAGAAGGTCTCATCGTAGTCAACCCCTTGAACTTGTTGAAAACCTTTTGCGACAAGTCGAGCTTTGTAGACAGTAACATTACCGTCAGCATCAGTCTTCTTCTTGAAGATCCATTTATTTTCAATTGCTTGCCGATCATCGGGCAAGTCAACCAAAGTCCATACTTTGTTCTCATACATGGATCCCATCTCAGATTTCATGGCTTCAAGCCACTTTGCGGAATCTGGGCTCACCATTGCTTCTTCATAGTTCGTAGGTTCATCATGATCTAGTAGCATGACTTCAAGAACTGGATTACCGTACCACTCTAGCGCGGTTCTCACTCTGGTTGATCTACGAGGTTCAGTAGTATCTTGTTCTGAAGTTTCATGAGCATTATCATTAACTTCCTCACTTATTGGTGTAGGTGTCGCAGAAACAGTTTTCTGTGATGTACTACTTTCCAACAAGGGAGCGGGTACAGTTACCTCGTCAAGTTCTACTTTCCTCCCACTCACTTCTTTCGAGAGAAACTCCTTCTCCAGAAGGTTTCCGAATTTAGCAACAAAAGTCTTGCCTTCGGATTTGTGATAGAAGGTGTATCCAATAGTTTCCTTTGGGTATCCTATGAAGACACATTTCTCCGATTTGGGTTCGAGCTTATCAGGTTGAAGCTTTTTCACATAAGCATCACAGCCCCAAACTTTCAGAAACGACAACTTTGGTTTCTTGCCAAACCACAGTTCATAAGGCGTCGTCTCAACGGATTTTGATGGTGCCCTATTTAACGTGAATGCGGCCGTCTCTAGAGCATATCCCCAAAACGATAGCGGTAAATCAGTAAGAGACATCATAGATCGCACCATATCTAGTAATGTACGATTACAATGTTCGGACACACCATTACGCTGTGGTGTTCCGGGTGGCGTGAGTTGCGAAACTATTCCACAATTTTTCAAATGTACACCAAACTCGTAACTCAAATA
Organism: Triticum turgidum subsp. durum; assembly: GCA_900231445.1. NCBI lineage: Eukaryota > Viridiplantae > Streptophyta > Magnoliopsida > Poales > Poaceae > Triticum > Triticum turgidum. The sequence continues at coordinate 4,608,585 of LT934115.1, read as the reverse complement.
TTCTCCTCCACGATCAGATCGTAGAAACTTTATTTTCTTGTTACGATGATTTTCAACTTCACTCTGAAATTCTTTGAACTTTTCAAATGTTTCAGACTTATGTTTCATTAAGTAGATATACTCATATCTTCTTAAGTCATCTGTGAAGGTGAGAAAATAATGATATCCGCCACGAGCCTCAATATTCATCGGACCACATACATCTGTATGTATGGTTTCCAACAAATCTGTTGCTCTCTCCATAGTACCGGAGAACGGTGTTTTAGTCATCTTGCCCATGAGGCACGGTTCGCAAGTACCAAGTGATTCATAATCAAGTGGTTCCAAAAGTCCATCAGTATGGAGTTTCTTCATGCGCTTTACACCGATATGACCTAAACGGCAGTGCCACAAATAAGTTGCACTATCATTATCAACTCTGCATCTTTTGGCTTCTACATTACGAATATAAATAGAACAACCATTATTCTCTGATTTAAATGAATAACAGTCTCGCATTAAACAAGATCCAGATATAATGTTCATGCTCAACGCTGGCACCAAATAACAATTATTTAGGTCTAATACTAATCCCGAAGGTAGATGTAGAGGTAGCGTGCCGACCGCGATCACATCGACTTTGGAACCATTTCCCACGCGCATCGTCACCTCGTCCTTAGCCAATCTTCGCTTAATCCGTAGTCCCTGTTTCGAGTTGCAAATATTAGCAATAGAACCAGTATCAAATACCCAGGTGCTACTGCAAGCATTAGTAAGGTACACATCAATAACATGTATATCACATATACCTTTGTTCACCTTGCCATCCTTTTTATCCGCCAAATACTTGGGGTAGTTCCGCTTCCAGTGACCAGTCTGCTTGGAGTACAAGCACTCAGTTTCAGGCTTAGGTCCAGACTTGGGTTTCTTATCTTGAGCAGCAACTTGCTTGCCGTTCTTCTTGATGTTCCCCTTCTTCTTCCCTTTGCCTTTTTCTTGAAACTAGTGGTCTTGTTAACCATCAACACTTGATGCTCCTTTTTGATTTCTACCTCCGCAGCTTTCAGCATTGCGAAGAGCTCGGGAATAGTCTTGTTCATCCCTTGCATATTATAGTTCATCACGAAGCTCTTGTAGCTTGGTGGCAGTGATTGGAGAATTCTGTCAATGACGCAATCATCTGGAAGATTAACTCCCATCTGAATCAAGTGATTATTATACCCAGACATTTTGAGTATATGCTCACTGACAGAACTGTTCTCCTCCATCTTGCAGCTATTGAACTTATTGGAGACTTCATATCTCTCAATCCGGGCATTTGCTTGAAATATTAACTTCAACTCCTGAAACATCTCATATGCTCCATGACGTTCAAAATGTTGTTGAAGTCCCGATTCTAAGCCGTATAGCATGGCACACTGAACTATCGAGTAGTCATCAGCTTTGCTCTGCCAGACGTTCATAACATCTGGTGTTGCTCCAGCAGTAGGCCTGGCACCCAGCGGTGCTTCCAGGACGTAATTCTTCTGTGCAGCAATGAGGATAATCCTCAAGTTACGGACCCAGTCCGTGTAATTGCTACCATCATCTTTCAACTTTGCTTTCTCAAGGAACACATTAAAATTCAATGGAACAACAGCACGAGCCATCTATCTACAATCAAACATAAACAAGCAAGATACTATCAGGTACTAAGTTCATGATAAGTTTAAGTTCAATTAATCAAATTACTTAAGAACTCCCACTTAGATAGATATCCCTCTAATCCTCTAAGTGATCACATGATCCAAATTAACTAAACCATGTCCGATCATCACATGAGATGGAGTAGTTTCTTTGGTGAACATCACTATGTTGATCATATCTACTATATGATTCACGCTCGACCTTTCGGTCTCCGTGTTCCGAGGCCATATCTGTATATGCTTGGCTCGTCAAGTATAACCTGAGTATTCTGCGTGTGCAACTGTTTTGCACCCGTTGTATTTGAACATAGAGCCTATCACACCCGATCATCACGTGGTCTCTCAGCACGAAGAACTTTCGCAACGGTGCATACTCAGGGAGAACACTTCTTCATAATTTAGTGAGAGATCATCTTATAATGCTATCGTCAATCAAAGCAAGATAAGATGCATAAAAGATAAACATCACATGCAATCAATATAAGTGATATGATATGGCCATCATCATCTTGTGCCTGTGATCTCCATCTCCGAAGCACCGTCATGATCACCATCGTCACCGGCGCGACACCTTGATCTCCATCGTAGCATCGTTGTCGTCTCGCCAATATTATGCTTCCACGACTATCGCTACCGCTTAGTGATAAAGTAAAGCATTACATCGCGATTGCATTGCATACAATAAAGCGACAACCATATGGCTCCTGCCAGTTGCCGATAACTCGGTTACAAAACATGATCATCTCATACAATAAAATTTAGCATCATGTCTTGGCCATATCACATCACAACATGCCCTGCAAAAACAAGTTAGACGTCCTCTACTTTGTTGTTGCAAGTTTTACGTGGCTGCTACGGGCTTAAGCAAGAACCAATCTCACCTACGCATCAAAACCACAACGATAGTTTGTCAAATAGACTCCGTTTTAACCTTCTTAAGGACCGGGCGTAGCCACACTAGGTTCAACTAAAGTTGGAGAAACAGTCACCCACAAGCCACCTTTGTGCAAAGCACATCGGGAGAACTGGTCTCGCATAAGCGTACGCGTAATGTCGGTCCGGGCCGCTTCATCCAACAATACCGCCGAACCAAAGTATGACATGCTGGTAGGCAGTATGACTTATATCGCCCACAACTCACTTGTGTTCTACTCATGCATATAACATCAAACCATAAAACCTAGGCTCTGATACCACTGTTGGGGAACGTAGTAATTTCAAAAAAATTCCTACGCACACACAAGATCATGGTGATGCATAGCAACGAGAGGGGAGAGTGTTGTCTACGTACCCTCGTAGACCGACAGTGGAAGCGTTAGCGCAACGCGGTTGATGTAGTCGTACGTCTTCACGGCCCGACCGATCAAGCACCGAAACTATGGCACCTCCGAGTTCTAGCACATGTTCAGCTCGATGACGATCCCCGGACTCCGATCCCCGGACACCCGATCATCACGTGGTGTCTGGGCACGACGAACTTTGGCAACGGTGCATACTCAGGGAGAACACTTCTTGATAATTTAGTGAGAGATCATCTTATAATGCTACCGTCAATCAAAGCAAGATAAGATGCATAAAAAGATAAACATCACATGCAATCAATATAAGTGATATGATATGGCCATCATCATCTTGTGCTTGTGATCTCCATCTCCGAAGCACCGTCATGATCACCATCGTCACCGGCGCGACACCTTGATCTCCATCGTAGCATCGTTGTCGTCTCGCCAATCTTATGCTTCCACGACTATCACTATCGCTTAGTAATAATGTAAAGCATTACATCGCGATTGCATTGCATACAATAAAGCGACAACCATATGGCTCCTGCCAGTTGCCGATAACTCGGTTACAAAACATGAGCATCTCATACAATAAAATTTAGCATCATGCCTTGACCATATCACATCACAACATGCCCTGCAAAAACAAGTTAGACGCCCTCTACTTTGTTGTTGCAAGCTTTACGTGGCTGCTACGGGCTTTAAGCAAGAACCAATCTCACCTACGCATCAAAACCACAACGATAGTTTGTCAAATAGACTCTGTTTTAACCTTCTCAAGGCCTGGGCGTAGCCACACTCGGTTCAACTAAAGTTGGAGAGACAGTCGCCCGCAAGCCATCTATGTGCAAAGCACGTCAAGGGAACCGGTCTCGCGTAAGCGTACGCGTAATGTTGGTCCGGGTCGTATCGTCCAACAATAACGCTGAACCAAAGTATGACATGCTGGTAGGCAGCATGACTTATATCACCCACAACTCACTTGTGTTCTACTCGTGCAAATAACATCAAACCATATAACCTAGGCTCGGACGCCACTGTTGGGGAACGTAGTAATTTCAAAAAAATTCCTACGCACACATATGATCATGGTGATGCATAGAAACGAGGGGGAGAGTCTGATCTACGTACCCTTGTAGATCGCAACGAAACGTTGACACAACGTAGAGGAAGTAGTCGTACGTCTTCTTCCCGATCCGACCAATCCAAGCACCGTTACTCCCGCACCTCCGAGTTCTTAGCACACGTACAGCTCGATGACGATCCCCGGGCTCTGATCCAGCAAAGCTTCGGGGAGGAGTTCCGTCAGCACGACGGCGTGGTGACGATCTTGATATTCTACCGACGCAGGGCTTCGCCTAAGCACTACAACGATATGATCGAGGTGGAATATGGTGGCAGGGGGCACCGCACACGGCTAAGGAACGATCACAATGATCAACTTGTGTGTCCAGAGGTGCCCCCTGCCCCTGTATATAAAGGAGCAAGGGGGGAGAGGTGCGGCCAGCCTTGGGGCACGCCAGGAGGAGTCCTACTCCTACCGGGAGTAGGACTCCCCCCACCCCAAATCCTAGTTGGAATAGGATTCATCAAGGGGGAAAGAGAGAGAGAGGGGGGGGGGGCGGCCACCTCTCCTAGTCCTAATAGGACTAGGGGAGGGGGGAGGCGCGCGGCCACCTTGGGCTGCCCCCTTCTCCTTTGCACTAAGGCCCACTATGGCCCATATGATTCCCGGGGGGTTCCGGTAACCTCCCGGTACTCCGGTAAAATCCCGATTTCACCCGGAACACTTCCGATGTGCAAACATAGGCTTCCAATATATCAATCTTTATGTCTCGACCATTTCGAGACTCCTCGTCATGTCCGTGATCACATCCGGGACTCCAAACAACCTTCGGTACATCAAAATGCATAAACTACAAATAACCGTCATCGTAACGTTAAGCGTGCGGACCCTACGGTTCGAGAACAATGTAGACATGACTGAGACACATCTTCGGTCAATAACCAATAACGGGACCTGGATGCCCATATTGGTTCCTACATATTCTACGAAGATCTTTATCGGTCAGACCGCATAACAACATACGTTGTTCCCTTTGTCATCGGTATGTTACTTGCCCGAGATTCAATCGTCGGTATCCAATACCTAGTTCAATCTCGTTACTGGCAAGTCTCTTTACTTGTTCCGTAATACATCATCCCGCAACTAACTCATTAGTTGCAATGCTTGCAAGGCTTAAGTGATGTGCATTACCGAGAGGGCCCAGAGATACCTCTCCGACAATCGGAGTGACAAATCCTATTCTCGAAATACGCCAACCCAACATCTACCATTGGAGACACCTGTAGTACTCCTTTATAATCACCCAGTTACGTTGTGATGTTTGGTAGCACCCAAAGTGTTCCTCCGGCAAACGGGAGTTGCATAACCTCATAGTTATAGGAACATGTATAAGTCATGAAGAAAGCAATAGCAACATACTAAACGATCGGGTGCTAAGCTAATGGAATGGGTCATGTCAATCAGATCATTCAACTAATGATGTGACCTCGTTAATCAAATAACAACTCTTTGCTCATGGTTAGGAAACATAACCATCTTTGATTAACGAGCTAGTCTAGTAGAGGCATACTAGTGACACTCTGTTTGTCTATGTATTCACACATGTATTATGTTTCCGGTTAATACAATTCTAGCATGAATAATAAACATTTATCATGATATAAGGAAATAAATAATAACTTTATTATTGCCTCTAGGGCATATTTCCTTCACCGTGAATTTTGGAAACGGAGCTGTCGCCTCGGTTATTGCGGATCTATTAAACAAGAAGGTATCATGGATATTCTCTTTATGACAGATGACGTCACTCCGGTTTACAGCGACCAGAGAAGGTGACATCACGGTGGTTCAACCAACTACAAGAAGATGTTGAAGACGAAGATTTTTCCTAAGGATTGACGTGAACTTGTTCAAATCAATCTGGGGCCTAATGTTGGGGATATTACTACTGGGAGTAAACAGGCCAGGACAGGCCGGGTTAACTTCATCAGTAGTTGAGCATGTTGAATCCCATGAAGGAAGAACAGGGCTTAAGGCCCACAGTCGGTTTAAAGCTTATAGTCGTAAACCGGCGTTGGTATGTAAACTTGTATTGTAAGTTAGGAATAAGTAGAGACCAAACCGGACACGTCTATGAGCCGGTCTGGGACTCTGTAAACCGATGGGCATCACCCATGTATATAAGGGGACGACCCGGCGGCGGTTCAAGGACAACAGACAACAACTCGAGACTTAGGCGAAGCTTGTTTGCTCCCTAGTCATCGAAACCCCATCAATTCCATCACAACTAGACGTAGGCTTTTACCTTCATCGAAGGGGACGAACTAGTATAAATTCTCTCGCGTCCCTGTGTCCGTTTTAACCCCTTCAAGCTAACCCATTGCGATGGCTCCACGACTAAGTCCTTTCATGAGGACATCTGTCGTGACAAAACCACGATAGATATGGGCCTCGAAACACTGGAGACCGAAAGGTCGAACGTGAATCATATAGTAGATATGATCAACATAGTGATGTTCACCATTGTAAACTACTCCATCTCACATGATGATCGAACATGGTTTAGTTGATTTGGATCACGTGATCAATTTAGATGACTCGAGGGATGTCTATCTAAGTGGGAGTTCTTAAGTAATATGATTAATTGAACTTTAATTTATCATGAACTTAGTACCTAATAGTATTTTGCTTGTCTATGTTGTTGTAGCTAGATGGCCTGTGTTGTTGTTCCGTTGAATTTTAATGCGTTCCTTGAGAAAGCAAAGTTGAAAGATGATGGTAGCAATTACACGGACTGGGTTCGTAACTTGAGGATTACCCTCATTGCTGCACAGAAGAATTACGTCCTGGAAGCACCGCTGGCTGCCAGGTGGTGACCCACAAGTATAGGGGATCTATCGTAGTCCTTTAGATAATTAAGAGTGTCGAACCCAACGAGGAGCAGAAGGAAATGATAAGCAGTTTTCAGCAAGGTATTCTCTGCAAGCACTGAAATTATCGGTAACAGATAGTTTTGTGATAAGGTAATTTGTAACGGGTAGCAAGTAACAAGTGTGAATAAAGTGCAGCAAGATGGCTCAATCCTTTTTGTAGCAAAGGATAAGCCTGGACAAACTCTTATATAGAGAAAAGCGCTCCCGAGGACACATGGGAATTATCGTCAAGCTAGTTTTCATCATGCTCATATGATTCGCGTTCGGTACTTTGATAACTTGATATGTGGGTGGACCGGTGCTTGGGTGCTGTCCTTACTTGGACAAGCATCCCACTTATGATTAACCCCTATTGCAAGCATCCGCAACTACAAAAGAAGTAGTAAGGTAAACCTAACCATAGCATGAAACATATGGATCCAAATCAGCCCCTTACGAACCAACTCATAAACTAGGGTTTAAGCTTCTGTCACTCTAGCAACCCATCATCTACTTATTACTTCCCAATGCCTTGCTCTAGGCCCAAATAATGGTGAAGTGTCATGTAGTCGACGTTCACATAACACCACTAGAGGAAAGACAACATACATCTCATCAAAATATCGAACGAATACCAAGTTCACATGACTACTAATAGAAAGACTTCTCCCATGTCCTCAGGAACAAACATAACTACTCACAAAGCATATTCATGTTCATAATCAGAGGGGTATTAATATGCATAATGGATCTGAACATATGATCTTTCATCAAATAAACCAACTAGCATAAACTACAAGGAGTAATCAACACTACTAGCAACCTACAGGTACCAATCTGAGGCTTTGGGACAAAGATTGGATACAAGAGATGAACTAGGGTTTGAGAGGAGATGGTGCTGGTGAAGATGTTGATGGATATTGGCCCCCTCCCAATGAGGGGAGCGTTGGTGATGGTGTTGGCGATGTTTTCCCCCTCCCGGAAGGAAGTTTCCCCGGTAGAACAGCTCTGCCGGAGCCCTAGATTGGTTCCACCAAGGATCCGCCTTGTGGCGGCGGAGTTTCTTCCCGAAATCTTGCTTATGATTTTTTCTTGGACGAAAGACTTCATATAGCAAAAGATGGGCACCGGAGGGCCACCAGGGGGGCCACAAGGCAGGGGGCGCGCCCGGCGGGTAGGGCGCGCCTCCCACCCTCGTGGCCAGGGTGTGGCCCCCCTCTGGTAGTTTCTTCGCTCAGTATTTTTTATTAATTCCAAAAATGGCTTTCGTGAAGTTTCAGGACTTTTGGAGATGTGCAGAATGGTCTCTAATGTTTGCTCCTTTTCCAGCCCAGAATCCCAGCTGCCGGCATTCTCCCTCTTCATGTAAACCTTGTAAAATAAGAGAGAATAGGCATAAGTATTATGACATAATGTGTAATAACAGCCCATAATGCAATAAATATCAATATAAAAGCATGATGCAAAATGGACGTATCAACTCCCCCAAGCTTAGACCTCGCTTGTCCTCAAGCGGAAGCCGATAACAATAAATATGTCCACATGTTTAGAGGTAGAGGTGTCGATAAAATAAAATACGGACATGGGGGCATCATGATCATTCTTATAACATCAACATATATATATATATATTGTTTTTCAGTAGTAGCATAATTTCTCTGGGCATTGTCTAGAGTTTTACTAGCATACTAAATAACATTTAATTTCTTATCAACTCTTTGCCCTAGAACAACACCTATAGCATAGTCACTAGCGTCACACATGATTTCAAAAGGTAAATTCCAATCAGGTGGCTGAACACTAGGTGCAGAAATTAATGCTTTCTTAAGTATTTCAACTGTTTCTACAAAATCATCATCAAAGACAAAAGGGATATCTTTTGTAATAGATTAGTCAGAGGCTGATAAATTTTTGAGAAGTCCTTAATGAACCTCCTATAAAAACTGGCATGACCGAGGAAACTTCTTATACCTTTAATGTCCTTGGGACACGGCATATTTTCAATAGCATCAACTTTAGCTTTATCAACTTCAATACCTCTTTCAGAAATTTTATGCCCCAAGAAAATTCCTTCGTTAACCATAAAGTGGCATTTCTCCCAGTTCAAGACAAGGTTAGTTTCTTCACATCTCTGCAAAACTCGACCAAGGTTGCTCAAGCAATCATCAAAAGAGGATCCATAAATGGAGAAATCCTCCATGAAAACCTAATAGATCTTTTCACAAAAATCAGAGAATATAGCCATCATGCATCTATGAAACGTAGCAGGTGTATTAAATAAACCAAAAGGCATACGTCTATAAGCAAAGGTACCGAAAGGGGAAGTAAAAGTGGTCTTTGCTTGATCATCAGCTGACACAGGTATTTGAGAGAAACCAGAGTAACCATCTAGAAAGCAAAAATGTGTATGTTTGGATAATCTTTCTCGCATTTGATCAATGAAAGGCAAAGGGTAATGATCTTTTTTAGTAGCTCTATTTAATTTGCGAAAATCAATTACCATCCTATAACCTGTAATAATTCTTTGCGGAATCAATTCATCTTTATCATTAGGAACGACGGTAATACCTCCCTTCTTAGGAACATAATGAACATGACTTACACACTGACTATCAGCAACGGGATAAATTATACCTACTTCAAGAAGCTTTAATATTTCATTTCTTACCACTTCTTTCATCTTAGGATTTAATCGTCGTTGATGATCAATAACTGGTTTGGCGTCTTTCTTCAAATTTATTTTGTGTTGACATAGAGTGGGACTAATGCCCTTAAGATCATCAAGAGTATATCCAATAGCAGCATAGTGCTTCTTCAGAGTTTTCAATTAATTTTCTTCTTCATGCTCTGAAAGGTTAGCACTAATAATAACAGGATATGTCTTCTTTCCATCAAGATAATCATATTTAAGAGTATCAGGTAATGGTTTAAGCTCAAACACGGGATCACCCTTGGGTGGAGGAGGATCTCCTAGGATTTCAATAGGCAAGTTGTGTTTCAGAATAGGTCCCTGTTTAAAGAATACTTCATCTCTTTCCCCTCTTTCATTCATAAACATATCATTTTCATGGGCTAAAAAATATTGTTCTAAAGGATCACTAGGAGGCACGACAATAGAAGCAAGACCAATAATTTCATCTTTACTAGGCAATTCCTCATCACGGGGTTTTCTACGAAATTTAGAAAAATTAAACTCATGAGACATATCATCCAAACCAATAGTAAAAACATCCTTTTTGCAGCCTATCTTAGCATTAACAGTGTTCAAGAAGGGTCTACCAAATATAATGGGACAAAAGCTATCTTGTGGGGAACCAAGAACAAGAAAATCAGCAGGATATTTAACCTTCCCACACAAGACTTCAACATCTCTAACAATCCCAATCGGTGATATAGTATCTCTATTGGCAAGCTTAATGTTAACATCAATTTCTTCTATCTCAGCAGGTGCAATATCATGCATAATTTCTTGATATAAAGAAATAGGTAATGCACTAGCACTAGCACCCATATCACACAAGCCATGATAACAATGGTCTCCTATTTTAATAGAAATAACAGGCATGCCTACCACAGGTCTATGTTTATCTTTAGCACCAGGTTTAGCAATTTTAGCAGTCTCCTCACAGAAGTAAATAACATGCCCATCAATATTATCAGGCAAGAGATCTTTAGCCATAGCAATATTAGGTTCAACTTTAACTTTCTCAGGGGGTTCATAAGTTCTAATATTACTTTTACGAACCACAGTTGAAGCTTTAGCATGATCCTTTATGCTAATAGGAAAAGGTGGTTTCTCAATATAAGCAGTAGGAACAATAGGATCATTATAAGTGATAGTCTTTTCTTCAACTTTAATAGGTTCAACTACTTTTACTTCTACGGGAGGATGATATTTAAACCACTTCTCCTTAGGGAGATCAACATGAGCAGCAAAAGATTCACAAAAAGAAGCTACTATCTCATAGTCAAGTCCATATTTAGTGCTAAATTTACGAAAAACATCTGTATCCATAAAAGATTTAACACAATCAAACTTAGGTGTTATACCTGACTCCTTACCTTCGTCGATATCCCAATCTTCAGAGTTGCGTTTAATTCTCTCCAATAAATCCCATTTGAATTCAATAGTCTTCATCATAAAAGAAAGAGTACAAGAAATATCGAGCATGGAGCGATTGTTGTGAGAAAACCGAGCATATTTTTTTGGATAATCAATTCTCTAGAGAGCTTATGATTGGGGCATGAATATATCATTGACTTAAGCCTCCCCCAAGCTTGAGCAATGCTTTCTCCTTCGCGAGGCCAAAT
>LT934115.1:4586870-4597211 GCA_900231445.1 Triticum turgidum subsp. durum | reverse complement strand
TGGATAAATGGATAAAACTTCTGATGAAATTCCAATTTCAATCGTTTGTAGTTCCATGTTCCCATATCATCACATAGCCTATACCATGTCAATGCCTCTCCCTTAAAAGATAAAGGGAAGACCTTCTTATTGATAACATCATCGGGCATACCTGCAAGCTTAAATAATCCACAAACTTCATCCACATAGATTAAGTGTAAATCGGGATGCAATGTTCCATCTCCTGCAAAAGGATTAGCTAGCAGTTTCTCTATCATACCTGAAGGAATTTCAAAGTAAACATTTTCAATAGGTTCAGTAGGTTGAGGAGGAACTCTTTGCTCTAATGGTCTGGGTGAAGATACCCCGAACATGCCCCTTAGAGGATTACTTTCCATAGTAACAAGTGACAGTAAATTTCAGCACACTATATAAATGTTTCCTTACCAAATTCCACCTACCGAAGGCGCTTCTCTCCCCGACAACGGTGCCAGAAAAGAGTCTTGATGACCCACAAGTATAGGGGATCTATCGTAGTCCTTTTGATAAGTAAGAGTGTCGAACCCAACGAGGAGCAGAAGGAAATGATAAGCGGTTTTCAGCAAGGTATTCTCTGCAAGCACTGAAATTATCGGTAACAGATAGTTTTGTTATAAGGTAATTTGTAACGGGTAGCAAGTAACAAGTCTAAATAAAGTGCAGCAAGATGGCCCAATCCTTTTTCTAGCAAAGGACAAGCCTGGACAAACTCTTATATAGAGAAAAGCGCTCCCGAGGACACATGTGAATTATCGTCAAGCTAGTTTTCATCACACTCATATGATTCACGTTTGGCACTTTGATAATTTGATATGTGGGTGGACCGGTGCTTGGGTGCTGTCCTTACTTGGACAAGCATCCCACTTATGATTAACCCCTATTGCAAGCATCCACAACTACAAAAGAAGTAGTAAGGTAAACCTAACTATAGCATGAAACATATGGATCCAAATCAGCCCCTTACGAACCAACTCATAGACTAGGGTTTAAGCTTCTGTCACTCTAGCAACCCATCATCTACTTATTACTTCCCAATGCCTTCCTCTAGGCCCAAATAATGGTGAAGTGTCATGTAGTCGACGTTCACATAACACCACTAGAGGAAAGACACAATACATCTCATCAAAATATCGAACGAATACCAAATTCACATGACTACTAATAGCAAGACTTCTCCCATGTCCTCAGGAACAAACGTAACTACTCACAAAGCATATTCATGTTCATAATCAGAAGGGTATTAATATGCATAATGGATCTGAATATATGATCTTCAACTACAAGGAGTAATCAACACTACTAGCAACCTACAGGTACCAATCTGAGGCTTTGGGACAAAGATTGGATACAAGAGATGAACTAGGGTTTGAGAGGAGATGGTGTTGGTGAAGATGTTGATGGAGATTGTCCCCCTCCCGATGAGAGGAGCGTTGGTGATGATGTTGGCGATGATTTCCCCCACCCAGAGGGAAGTTTCCCCGGCAAAACAGCTCTGCCGGAGCCCTAGATTGGTTCCGCCTCGTGGCGGCGGAGTTTCTTCCCGAAAGCTTGCTTATGATTTTTTTCTCCGACGAAAGACTTCATATAGAAGAAGATGGGCATCAGAGGGCCACCAGGGGGCCCACAAGCCCTGGGCGCGCCTCCCACCCTCGTGGCCAGGGTGTGGCCCCCCTCTGGTAGTTTCTTTGCTTAGTATTTTTTATTAATTCCAAAAATGACTTCCGTTAAGTTTCAGGACTTTTGGAGCTGTGCAGAATAGGTCTCTAATATTTGCTCCTTTTCCAGCCCAGAATCCCAGCTGCCGGCATTCTCCCTCTTCATGTAAACCTTGTAAAATAAGAGAGAATATGCATAAGTATTGTGACATAACGTGTAATAACAGCCGATAATGCAATAAATATCAATATAAAAGCATGATGCAAAATGGATGTATCACCAGGCCTGCTGCAGATGCAACTGACGACGTTAAGAACGTCTGGCAGAGCAAAGTTGATGACTACTCGATAGTTCAATGTGCCATGCTTTACGGCTTAGAACCGGGACTTCAACGACGTTTTGAATGTCATGGAGCATATGAGATGTTCCAGGAGTTGAAGTTAATATTTCAAGCAAATGCCGGGATTGAGATATATGAAGTCTCCAATAAGTTCTACAGCTGCAAGATGGAGGAGAACAGTTATGTCAGTGAACATATACTCAAAATGTCTGGGTATAATAATCACTTTATTCAACTGGGAGTTAATCTTCCAGATGATAGTGTCATTGACAAAATTCTTCAATCACTGCCACCAAGCTACAAGAGCTTTGTGATGAACTATAATATGCAAGGGATGGATAAGACAATTCCCGAGCTCTTCGCAATGTTAGAGGCTGCGGAGGTAGAAATCAAGAAGGAGCATCAAGTGTTGATGTCAACAAGACCACCAGTTTCAAGAAAAAGGGTAAAGGGAAGAAGAAGGGCAACTTCAAGAATAATAGCAAACAAGTTGCTGCTCAGGAGAAGAAACCCAAGTCTGGACCTAAGCCTGAGACTGAGTGCTTCTACTGCAAACAGACTAGTCACTGGAAGCGGAACTGCCCCAAGTATTTTGCAGATAAGAAGGATGGCAAGGTGAACAAAGGTATATGTGATATACATGTTATTGATGTGTACCTTACTAATGCTCGCAGTAGCACCTGGGTATTTGATATTGGTTCTGTTGCTAATATTTGCAACTCGAAACAGGGACTACGGATTAAGCGAAGATTGGCTAAGGACGAGGTGACGATGCGCGTGGGAAATGGTTCCAAAGGCGATGTGATCGCGGTCGGCACGCTACCTCTACATCTACCTTCGGGATTAGTTTTAGACCTGAATAATTGTTATTTGGTGTCAGCATTGAGCATGAACATTATATCTGGATCTTGTTTGATGCGAGACAGTTATTCATTTGAATCGGAGAATAATGGTTGTTCTATTTTTATGAGTAATATCTTTTATGGTCATGCACCCTTGAAGAGTGGTCTATTTATATTGAATCTCGATAGTAGTGATACACATATTCATAATATTGAAGCCAAAAGATGCAGATTTGATAATGATAGTGCAACTTATTTGTGGCACTGCCGTTTAGGTCATATTGGTGTAAAGCGCATGAAGAAACTCCACACTGATGGACTTTTAGAATCACTTGATTATGAATCACTTGGTACTTGCGAACCATGCCTCATGGGCAAGATGACTAAAACGCAGTTCTCCGGAACAATGGAGCGAGTAATAGATTTGTTGGAGATCATACATACTGATGTATGTGGTCCAATGAATATTGAGGCTCGCGGCGGGTATCGTTATTTCCTCACCTTCATAGATGATTTGAGCAGATATGGGTATATCTACTTAATGAAACATAAGTCTGAAACATTTGAAAAGTTCAAAGAATTTCAAAGTGAAGTGGAAAATCATCGTAACAAGAAAATAAAGTTTCTACGATCTGACCGTGGAGGCGAATATTTGAGTTACGAGTTTGGTCTACATTTGAAACAATGCGGAATAGTTTCGCAACTGACGCCACCCGGAACACCACAGCGAAATGGTGTGTCCGAACGTCGTAATCGTACTTTACTAGATATGGTGCGATCTATGATGTCTCTTACTGATTTACCGCTATTGTTTTGGGGTTATGCTTTAGAGACGGCTGCATTCACGTTAAATAGGGCACCATCGAAATCCGTTTACACGGCGCCTTATGAACTGTGGTTTGGCAAGAAACCAATGTTGGTTTTTCTTAAAGTTTGGGGCTGTGATACTTATGTGAAAAAGCTTCAACCTGATAAGCTCGAACTCAAATCGGAGAAATGTGTCTTCATAGGATACCCAAAGGAAACTGTTGGGTACACCTTCTATCATAGATCTGAAGGCAAGACATTTGTTGCTAAGAATGGATCCTTTCTAGAGAAGGAGTTTCTCTTGAAAGAAGTGAGTGGGAGGAAAGTAGAACTTGTTGAGGTAACTGTACCTGCTCCCTTATTGGAAACTAGTTCATCACAGAAACCGGTTTCTGTGACACCTACACCAATCAGTGAAGAAGCTAATGATATTGATCATGAAACTTCGGATCAAGTTACTACGGAACCTCGTAGGTCAACCAGAGTAAGATCCACACCAGAGTGGTACGGTAATCCTATTCTGGAAGTCATGTTACTTGACCGAGGCGAACCTACGAACTATGAAGAAGCGATGGTGAGCCCAGATTCCGCAAAATGGCTTGAGGCCATGAAATCTGAGATGGGATCCACGTATGAGAACAAAGTGTGGACTTTGGTTGACTTGCCCGATGATCGGCAAGCCATAGAGAATAAATGGATCTTCAAGAAGAAGACTGACGCTGACGGTAATGTTCCTGTCTACAAAGCTCGACTTGTTGCAAAAGGTTTTCGACAAGTTAAAGGAGTTGACTACGATGAGACTTTCTCACTCGTAGCAATACTTAAGTCTGTCTGAATCATGTTAGCAATTGCCGCATTTTATGATTATGAAATTTGGCAAATGGATGTCAAAATTGCATTCCTGAATGGATTTCTGGACGAAGAGTTGTATATGATGCAACCAGAAGGTTTTGTCGATCCAAAGGAAGCTAACAAAGTGTGCAAGCTCCAGCGATCCATTTATGGACTGGTGCAAGCCTCTAGGAGTTGGAATAAACATTTTGATAGTGTGATCAAAGCATATGGTTTTATACAGACTTTTGGAGAAGCCTGTATTTACAAGAAAGTGAGTGGGAGCTCTGTAGCATTTCTAATATTTTATCTGGATGACATATCGCTAATTGGAAATGATATAGAATTTCTGGATAGCGTAAAAGGATACTTGAATAAGAGTTTTTCAATGAAAGACCTCGGTGAAGCTGCTTACATATTGGGCATTAAGATCTATCGAGATAGATCAAGACGCTTAATTGGACTTTCACAAAGCACATACCTTGACAAAGTTTTGAAAAAGTTTAAAATGGATCAAGCAAAGAAAGGGTTCTTGCCTGTGTTACAAGGTGTGAAATTGAGTCAGACTCAATGCCCGACCACTGCAGAAGATAGAGAGAAAATGAAAAGTGTTCCCTATGCTTCAGCCATAGGCTCTATCATGTATGCAATGCTGTGTACTAGACCTGATGTGTGTCTTGCTATTAGCTTAGCAGGGAGGTACCAAAGTAATCCAGGAATGGATCACTGGATAGCGGTCAAGAACATCCTGAAATACCTGAAAAGGAATAAGGATATGTTTCTCGTTTATGGAAGTGACAAAGGGCTCGTCGTAAATGGTTACGTCGATGCAAGCTCTGACACTGATCCGGATTCTAAATCGCAAACCGGATACGTGTTTACATTGAACGGTGGAGCTGTCAGTTGGTGCAGTTCTAAACAAAGCGTCATGGCGGGATCTACGTGTAAAGCGGGGTACATAGCTCCTTTGGAAGCAGCAAATGAAGGAGTCTGGATGAAGGAGTTCATATCCGATTTAGGTGTCATACCTAGTGCATCGGGTCCAAGAAAATCTTTTGTGACAATACTGGTGCAATTGCTTTGGCAAAGAAATCCAGATTTCACAAGAGAACCAAGCACATCAAGAGACGCTTCAATTCCATCAGAATTTTTTTCTTAATCTTGGGTGACTATGACTTAATCTCAAGTCAAATCGCACTCTGTGGTCAAAATTACCGGAAGGTCACCCATCCTTACACTACTCCAGCCCGAGCATGCTTAACTTCGCAGTTCTATCCAACCCCAGCACCAGCTCACTTCACAGGCACTTGTTGATATATCTATCATATCAATCCTATTAAACCTTATTGATGTCTAGGACTTTCTTCATGTTCATGAGTGTGATGAAATTTTGAAAAATATTTCAAACTTCCCGGTCCTATTACGTATCATATTTTGAAAAAAATTCCAAATTATTTTTTGAAACCAAACTTTTTTTTTTGTTACTAGTGGCGCACCTAGCAAATGGTGCGCCACTAGTAATTTTGATTTTTTTCATTTTCCCCCCTCTAGATCTTAAAAGCCCCATATCTTTGTGCTCAGGAAGGTCATATTACGTATCACTCCATATTATTTCATTTTTCAAACTTCACGGTCATATTACGTATCACTCCACAAGCAAGTAATACTCACAAAGGACAACTTACTTAAGAGGCGATAGGTCGGCAATTCATGGTGTTGTTTTTGTGCTCAGGATGAGACAATACAACATTTATTCCTTGAATGCCCACTTGCTAAGTTACTTTGGAGAACGATTCATATAGCCTTTAATATCAATCCTCCAGTAGATATTGTGTCTTTGTTTGGGACGTGGTTAGCTGGGGTTGAACAGATCATGGCAGCTCGTATTCGGATTGGAATATGTCGTTATTATGGGCTATATGGAACTGCAGAAATGATATGATTTTTAACAGACAACACAGCTTAACTTTTTTGCAGGTTATCTTCAGAGCTACAACTTGGATCCGTATGTGGTCCTTACTCACTCCTATGGACTCCAGGGAGCCTTTGGTTACTCGATGCAACCAATGGGAGATAGTGGCTCGGGTTATATTCAACCGGTTCGGATGGCGTTCGCATAACAGGATAGGAGTCTAGAGAGCTTATCCTTACTATTACCGTATCGGTTGTCTTTGTCCGCTTGTAATTTTCCGGTTTATGTACTTTGTTTTGCTCCGTTTGCGAGTTGTAAGACCTTTACGTTGATACTTTCTGAATTTTTAATAAAAGGGCCGCATGCATCATCATGTTGTAGAGGTCGGGGGTATACCTCCATTTCCAAAAAAAAACTTTATCTTTCCCTAATATTAAAGGGAGGATTGTTTCTCCACCTTTTTTCGTTTACGGTGGGACCAGAATAATTTTTCGTCCGTCGGTACCCAGGCGATTTCTGGTTCGGGAGTTTTCTCGTCCTCCTGCTTTGTTTCCGCCAAAAAAGAAATCATAGGACGCACAGCGCCATCATGAGCCGGCCCATTAGCGTGCCTCCTCGCGCCAGTGAAAATGTCCAAGGAAAAAAATACTACGCCGTAGGAATCAAACCCTAGGCGCTCACGCTGGACCTCTAGGAATGCTACCAGCAGGACTAAACGAGACTTGGTGTCTAAGTATGTGTTTTGATTTTCGGCCGAAAAACGAATTTCGTGTATCTCGCCTGGGCCCGGTAAGTGTTTGTGTCGGCCGAAATTTTTGGCCCAGTTTGAAGTTTTCTTTTGGCCCAATCCAACTTCAGGGGCCTCCACACAGTGTGCCTATCGAAGCACGACTGAACCCTAAACAAATCACGATCCCCGCTCGTCCTGTGTGCGGCGGCGGTGGCGCGGCGCCCAGACTCGGCTTCTCCACACTTTGCCTCCTGCCTCCTCGCTCGAGCCTACCGCTCCTGCCCCGTTTAAGCCTTCCCGACGGCCCGGCCCCTGCTGCGGACCTCTGCCGGCTGCGGGCTGCAGCTGAATCCATCGGCAACTCCTCAACTCTGCAGCACATCTTACTGTCCTTGTTTCAATCTTGTCTTCTAGAGCTGATGGCGATGTTGGACTGATGCAAAGTTTGGTAAACAATTACGTATATACGTACTCCTCAGTGCTGTTCTACTGCTACACTTTTGCTCTGCTGGTTTTCAATTTTTCGGCCGAATTTTGGCCAGATTTCGGTTAAATTTCATTTAAAATTCAAATTTTGGTTTTGTAATTTCGTCCGAGATTTGGCCAATTTTTTTGAAATGGCCGAATTTCGGCCATCTCGTCCAGGGGCAAAAAAATGCAAACAGAGAACCAAAACACAGGTCTAAGTGGCAGCACAACATCTAAAATTAAGCTAATAGTCCTGCCGGATACTGAGAGCAAAAGATTATTTTTGGAAAAACTAAATTTATTTTCTGAACGCGAATATTTTACAAAATTGAAACTCGATTTTTTTTAAAAAGGGAACAATATTTCATTTTTTATCTTTTTGAAACATGAATATTATTTAACACGAACAATTTCTAAAAACTAGGAGGTACTGTAGTGATTTTTTTTGTATTGCGGACATTTATTCTAAACACAAATATTTTATGAACTTTCAATTTGAAAAGGCAATCATTTTACAAAACATGACTTTTTTTTGGAAAACTGAGAGGTACTATAGCTAACATTTTTCTAAATCTATACCTATTAATAAAACTAGGTGAATTTTCATGATATATCTGACACAAACTACTCAACTTACATGATAATAACATGGACATATATTATGTGCAATGCTTTTGCCTATTATATTGGCTGGATGATATTTTTTTTCTTTGTTCAACGTTCTTGATCTCACCGGACACAAAGGAGGCTCAACTGTCTAGCTATTGGATCTCGCCAACCTTGGTTAGTGACAACTGGTACTGCGACCACCGATGACATATACGACAAAGAGGACAAGCGGAAGCATGGGCTGGTGTTATACAAAAATAGAGGATGTGGACCTGAGGACGAGGTATTAGTCATGTTTATTATATTAGGGGCATGAGGGTGAGGTGTTTAGCCATGCTTAGTGATACTCTCCCGTTGCAACGCACGGACATGTTTGCTAGTAATATAAAGCCGGGAAACCTTTTTCTTCTTAATTAGGCCTTGTGACTTTATTTATGAATCAGGGCGAAATTTTATTTCGAGGAAGAGAAACAGAGGCTTTGCATGCGTGAGAAGAAGCTAGCTCGGGGAGGAGGCAGTGTACATGGTGGACAAGCGCACGGAGGGAGAGAGGAAAATCAGAGGAAGGGAGCGATGTGACAGGGGAAAATCGGACGACTACATACCGATAGATTACTTTTTCTTTTTTAGGCAAACCTGTAGATTAGCTGAAGTATCTTGTGTGGCTGGCCAACCACCTCTTATCCGCGTTTACTTGGACTGCTTCCGTCTGGGCCTTTGGTTTTCGATTCTCGGGTAGGGAAACGTCCCCGCCTCTCCGGCTCCATTTCCACCTTTCCCGGTTGCTTCACCTCCGAATCCCCGATTCATTGCCCACCGGCACTCCTCCAGATTCCAGAGTAGCAGTTGTTCCAGCCTCCACTCCTGGGATCTGTAGAGCTTAATTACCTGGTGAGCAAAATTTCGCATCTGCATCTGTATTCTGTAGAAAGTAGTACTAGCGAAATTTTACTTCTGATGATCTGTGTTTTGGTGACATAGCGAGATGGAGCTGAGTCCAATAAGTGCCTCGCTAGGTGCCTTGCGCTCCCTTCCACGGAAGCTCGATGAGCTCCTGGCGACCAAGCACCGGACTCTGCGGGGGATTGTGATGGACGAGATCGAGCAACTCACAGCTGATCTTCGCATCCAGTACAGCTTCATGCTGGTGCTCTCAACTGCGCAGGACCCTCCTATGAGTGCGAGGTACTGGATGAGGGACGTGCGCGAGCTTTCCTATGACATGGAGGACTTTGCCGACCAATTCATCCAGGCTCATGGCCGTTCGAAGATTTTTTCTTTAAAGAGAAGGCATCATGCTCATGGCCGTGCCAAGATCCGTAGAGCTATTTTGCGCAAGCTTATTTATCGGATGAAAGACATGTGCGAGCCGTCCTATGACATGGTGAAATTTGTTGACCAATTCATCCATGCTCATGGCCGTGCCAAGATCCGGCGAGCTACTTGCCGCAAGCTTGTTTCTCGGCTCAAGATTAGCCGCCTTCCAGGCAGGCGGAGGTGGCGCTCATGGATCACCAACATGGTCTCGGAATTCAGGACTCGAGCGCAGGAGGCGACTCGGCGATGCCAGAGGTACAAGTTGGATGATTGCGTCTCCAATTCTGGATATTCTCGTGTTGGCCATGAGCTTCCAACTATGTTGCAAGATCCTAGTGATCTTGTTGGCATAGAAGACGCGATGGATGAGCTTGAACGATGGTTGACCGATGGAAAAAAGCCCCTCAAGGTGGCGTCCATCGTCGGTGTCGGGGGAATCGGTAAGACCACTCTTGCCCAAAAATTGTGGGGTAAACTCCATGTACAATTCGAGTGTGGGGCATTTGTGAGGACAGCCCAAAAGCCCGATATGAGGGGTATTCTCAGGAACATACTCTTGCAAGTTCGCCCCCACCAACCACCGAACGCTGGAGAGATGCACCACCTGATCAACGACCTTAGACAATACCTACAAGGCAAGAGGTAATAATTCTCTTTAACCATTTATTTTTCTGCTATATTATAGTACTAGCTTCATATTCATAGATCTTTACTTCGTGGAGCAAACCATGTATTATATGGTTGACCAATTAGATGCATATTTTGTTTCGCAACGTAGATCCACTTTCATGGGAGTTACCGCTTCGTCATG
>LT934115.1:4566316-4586711 GCA_900231445.1 Triticum turgidum subsp. durum | reverse complement strand
CGAAAATAATATTTGTTGGTAGCGAAAATACATAGTTCAAACATAAAATTTATTTGAAGTCCAAAGTTCTTTGCTTTTCATCGTGGGTCCACATATGCTTCACAAGATCACTGAGTAGCTGAGATTCTGATGGATCTGTAGAAAATTGATAAGTTGATTTGCATCTTATTGTTCCGGGATTTGGATTTATTCTCCAGGCTTTCAAAACATGGGTTTGGGCTGCCCCATCACCCTCGTCCTCGACAATCGTATCAATTATCTATTATATACTAAAAGGAAAATATGGCTAAAACATCGAGAATTAGCTTCAAAATCCCGCGTTAATCAGAAACATCTGATTATTAATCTGGTGGGCCCTTACTTAAATAACAATTTGAAAAGCTTAGATCTGACGTGGGCCCTAGAGATATAACACGGGTACTACTATTAACACAACGAATCAATCCTATCATGATTTGTTATGATGCATCTACTACATGAGGTAAGAAAACACCTCTGTACAAACTCGGTCCGGCCAATCAAAATTGGGAGAACTGCAGAAAAAAGCTTTAAAAAAATTTATAAGTACAATATTTATTTGATACCATATAAGTCAATTAAATGCAAAACAAATATGAAAAATGAGGAAATAGAACAACAGCTAATTTAAAATAAATCGGAGCGACATCTGATAAATTTTACAAGTTGACGCAGAACAATATGAAATTGATTGAGCAAAACTAAAAACTTAAGATCAATTATTATATTATTGAAGGAGATATATTCTTTGAGCTTTAGGTTTACCAACCTGTCAACACATAGATCACAATTTGTATCTAACTTATTATAGAAATGTGCTTTTCTTATGTAAATATGCATTAGAACTAATATTGTTTCGTTCCAAATAAAAGGCCTTTTGACTCCGTGTGGTCTCCATGATACAACCCTAACCGTTACCTATGTCTCTACATTATGATCTTTTTGGTATATACGATAGGTATATAACTCGAAATTGATCAAAACAACTAATTATGTTATATATCACGATAATCCTTATAGTGCCACTTCTGCTAAACTAATTTAGTTAATGTTGTATTAGTCTGTATCTTCTATCTGTTATATACTAAGAGAAAACTAAGGGCCTGAGTACCCACTTCTGACACTCGGTATAGCCTTTGCCGAGTGACTGCTTTTCCCAAAAGTGAGTGTGTCAAGTAGGATTTTCTGAATGTAACACTCAGCAAAGCCTTTGTCGTGTAATTTTGGCCCTGCTCCATAATTCATAGCAGTCGCCAAATAATACAATTACAGTAGTGATAGAGGATACTACGTTAAGCCATATCATCGAAATTATTTTCATCTTTGGATCTTAAATTGGTAGCCAGATTTTAATGCAAGATTATTAGTCATCTAATTGTGTCTATGTAATCATGTTCATAATTTATACTAAGAAGGTTACATTTCATATACTTATTAGTTGTAAGACGTATTTCACTATGATATTGTAAGACTTAGGATTTTGGGGGAACTGGCTCGACCCTCTATGGGGTGGCCTATCACACATATATAATGGTGACGTACAAGTCCTATACCAATACGGTATGGATTACACAGTGGGGCTACAATACAAAGTCTAACACTCTCCCTCAATCTCAACTCACTCCTGAAGCATCTAGAAGGTTGAGATTGCGCCTACAGACCTCAAACAAGGGAGAAGGTAAAGGCTTGGTGAAGATGTCTGCAAGTTGATCTTTCGAATAGATAAACCTGACTTGTAGTAGCTTCTATGCAACACGCTCCCTCACAAAATGATAGTCAATCTCAATGTGTTTAATCCGTGCAAGGAACACCGGGTTTGATGACAGAAACGTAGCACCGATGTTGTCACACCAAAGGACCGGAGGATGTGGCTGAGAAACTCCTAGCTGTCTAAGTAGGGACTCAATCCATATAAGTTCGGCAGTCGCATTGGCAACCGATTTGTACTCATCTTCTGTGCTGCTGCGGGAAACAGTGGCTTGCTTGCGTGCACTCCAGGCGATCAGATTAGGACCCAAGAACACAGAATGTCCCCCTATAGATCGCCTGTCATCTGGACATCCAGCCCAATCAGCATCTGAGAATGCAGAAAGAACTCCAGAGGAACTAGCGCGCAGGTGAAGACCGTAGGAGACAGTGAGACGCACATAGCGCAATATGCGCTTCACAGCAGACCAGTGCACATCAGTAGGAGCATGAAGATACTGGCACACCCTGTTAACCGCAAAAGAGAGATCGGGACGTGTGATCGTCGGATACTGCAGTCCACCAACAACACTCCTGTACTCAGTCGCATCCTCAGGAGATAGAAGAGCACCATCAGCAGCTGGAAGTTTGTCGGTGGAGGACATGGGCGTAGGTGATGTCTTGCACTTGAGCATACCAGCACGGTGCAAGAGATCAAGAGAGTACTTCTTCTGGGTGAGAACCAAACTGCCACGAGACTAATGAGCGACTTCAATACCCAAGAAGAAGTGAAGCTATCCCAAATCCTTAACTGCAAAATCTCGGCCAAGCGCAGTCACAAGAGCATCAGCAGCCGTCGGAGAAGAGCAAACCAGGACAATATCATCCACATACACAAGGAGATACATGGTCACACTCGGTCGCTGAAACAAGAACAATGAAGTATCAGCCGTCGAGGGAATGAAGCCATGAGTACGTAGAGCTGAAGCCAGACGAGCATATGCCAGGCACGAGGCGCCTGCTTCAGTCCATAGAGAGCCTTCGTCAGATGACAGAGATGAGAAGGTTGACTATGATCAACAAATCCAGGCGGCTGCTGCATGTAAACCTCTTCCTCGAGTAATCCATGAAGAAAAGTGTTATGTATGTTAAGTTGGCGAAGAGAACATCCACGAGAAATTGCCAGAGACAGAAGAAGCCAAATAGTGGTGGTTTGACAACTGGGCTGAATGTATCTTCGTAATACAATCCATGACGTTGTTTAAAACCCTTAGCCACGAGACGCGCTTTGTAGCGCTCAATGTAACCATTTGCATGTTTCTTCACGTTGAAAACCCACTTTGAATCAATGATGTTGACACGAGGCGGAGGGGGAACAAGTGTCCCGATCTCATTCTGCATAAGAGCATGGTATTCTTATTCCATAGCAGCCCTCCAGTGTGGGATACTCCTAGCGGCTTGATAACTGCGTGGTTCGGCGGTTGGATCGTCCACAACATGAGCCAGACAAGCAGCAAGGTAGGTGACCGTGCCATCGATGCATTCCTTGGGACGAATGATGCCACTGCGATTGCGTGTGTGCGGACACCACGGAGCAGTGAACACCGGGGCAGGAGGGATGTCCGGAGCAGGCGAGGCCAGTCCAGGGGACTCCGGCGATGAGGGACCGGGCGATGGTGGGCTGGGCGAACGAGGCCCAGGCGTCATGTGTGTTGCTGCAGACCCAGGCGAGGTGGGCGGCAGGGACGCTCGCGCAAACGACGTGGGTGACGACAAAGGCGAGGCCGGGCGAGGAGGCGGCGACATGGGCCGCTCAGAGGAGGCTGGCGCGGGCTCCGGCCCAGTCGAAGAAGCCGGCGTGGGCTCCGACCCAGTCGAAGAAGCCGACGTGGGCTCCGGCCCAGTCGCAGAAGCCGGCGCGGGCTCCTGCCCAGTCGGCGTGGTAGACGGGGCTCCTGAGAT
The DNA here is from genome assembly GCA_900231445.1 of Triticum turgidum subsp. durum. Classification (NCBI taxonomy): domain Eukaryota; kingdom Viridiplantae; phylum Streptophyta; class Magnoliopsida; order Poales; family Poaceae; genus Triticum; species Triticum turgidum. The sequence goes on along the minus strand of LT934115.1, from coordinate 4,583,045 downwards.
GGGGTTGAGGGCAGGAGGCGATGCATGCACATGCACCGGCCGATCGACATGCGCTACGGGCGGCGCAGTGGGTGCGTGAGGGAGAAGTTCCAGCCAAGCTCCACATCCAATTCCTGCACCATGATTAGGTAACAACATAGGCGAATATGCAGCATCTTCAAATTGGCCAGGCATAAGAGGAGATGAATGCATAGATGGTGCTGTGGTGGGATGCTGAGGCATGGAAGAAAAAGGAAAAGATGTTCTCGTCAAAAACAACATCCCTAGATATGTAGACTCGATCGGTTGGCACATGGAGACACGTGTAGCCTTTATGGAGAGAACTATACCCTAAGAACACACATTTTTTGGACCAAAACTCAAGCTTATGATTGTTATATGGACGAAGATAGGCCAGCAAGCACACCCGAACACCTTAAAAAAGGTATAGTCAGGAGTTTCATCCAAGAGAAGCTTAATAGGATTTTTCATATTATGGACACGCGTAGGTAATCTGTTAATGAGAAAACACGCGGTGGCAAAGGCATCACTCCAAAAGATAAAAGGTACATTTGCGCTCAACGACGCCATTCTGTTGATGTGTATGTGGGCATGACAAACGATGGGAGATGCCAAGCTTATTAAAGAAAGTGTTGAGGTTGCGATATTCGCACCCCCAATCTGGCTGAACATGAATAATTTTATGCTTGAGGAGACATTCGACATGCAATTGAAATTGAATGAATATATCAAACTGAAAGATCGTGGATGTCGCCTAGAGGGGGGGTGAATAGACGTTTTAAAATAATTACGGTTTAGGCTTGAACAAATGCGGAATAAACCTAGCGATTAATTTGCCAAGCACAAAGCCTAAAACAACTAGGCTCACCTATGTGCACCAACAACTTATGCTAAGAAATATAAGCAACTATGTGATAGCAAGATATATGACAAGAAACAATATGGCTATCACAAAGTAAAGTGCATAAGTAAAGGGCTCGGGTAAGAGATAACCGAGGCACGAGGAGACGACGATGTATCCCGAAGTTCACACCCTTGCGGATGCTAATCTCCGTTTGGAGCGGTGTGGAGGCACAATGCTCCCCAGGAAGCCACTAGGGCCACCGTAATCTCCTCACGCTCTCGCACAATGCAAGATGTCGTGATTCCACTAAGGGACCCTTGAGGGCGGTCACCGAACCCGTACAAATGGCAACCCTTGGGGGCGGTCACCGAACCCGTACACTTTGGCAACCCTTGGGGGCGGTCAGCGGTACCCGTCAAATTACTCGGGGCGATCTCCACAACCTAATTGGAGACCCCGACGCTTGCCCGGAGCTTTGCACCACAATGATTGAGCTCCGAACACCAACAACCGTCTAGGGCGCCCAAGCACCCAAGAGGAACAAGCTCAAGGGTACCAAGCACCCAAGAGTAATAAGCTTCTCAACTTGTAACTTCCACGTATCACGTGGAGAACTCAAACCGATGCACCAAATGCAATGGCAAGGGCACACGGAGTGCCCAAGTCCTTCTCTCTCAAATCCCACCGAAGCAACTAATGCTAGGGAGGAAAATGAGAGGAAGAACAAGGAAGAGAACACCAAGAACTCCAAGATCTAGATCCAAGGGGTTCCCCTCACATAGAGGAGGAAGTGATTGGTGGAAATGTGGATCTGGATCTCCTCTCTCTTTTCCCTCAGAAACTAGCAAGAATCCATGGAGGGATTGAGAGTTAGCAAGCTCGAAGAAGGTCAACAAAGGGGGAAGAACACGAGCTCAAAGGATTAGGTTCAATTGGAAGAAGACCCCCTTTTATAGGAGGGGGAAAATCCAACCGTTATCCCCCACTCAGCCCCGCAGAGAGCGGTACTACCGCGGAGGCAAGGCGGTACTACCGCTCGTAAGCGGTACTACCGCTCCCCCTCAGCGGTACTGCCGCGCCAGAAGAAAAAGGGCTGGGGCTGGGACCCAAAGCGGTACTACCGTGGAGGCAGGGCCGTACTACCGCAAATAAGCGGTACTACCGCCACTACTACCGCAGCTAGTGCCGCAAATCCCGACACGAGAAAAAGCGCACTCGAGTCGAGGCGGTAGGAGCACGGAGCCGCAGTGGTACTACTGCTGAGACCATCAAGCGGTACTACCGCTCCGAGGAGCGGTACTACCGCTGTGGCCCGCGGTACTACCGCTGGGTCCAGGACAAAAACCACACTAAGAAAACCAGAACTGTCATAACTTCTGCATATGAGCTCCGAATTGAGCAAACTCAAGCTTGTTGGAAACAAGACGACGAGTAGCATCAAAACAAGCTTGGTTATAGTAAGAAGAGGCAGGGGAGGTATGCCTAACAAAAAGAGGAGTGAAACCTCCAACCGACAAGAACCGGCAAAACCTCCAACATCGAAAACATCATAGAAGATGCATGCGAACTCCGTTTTCGATGAACTCAAGCTTGTCATCAAGATGACCATAAGCTCTAAGACTCACAAAGAGAACCAAACAAGAACCAAGAAAGATGATGCAAGGATGCAATGGTTTGAGCTCTCTACGAACGATACGATCAAGCTACTCATCGAGAGCCCCCCTTGATAGTACGGCAATCGATCCTATAACCCGGTCTCCCAACTACCATCATGAGACCGGTAAAATAGAAAACCTATCAAGGGAAAACCTTTGCCTTGCACATGGTCCACTTGAGCTAGATGATGACGATCTTGACTTCCTCAAGTTGGACCACCTTTCTTGATTGTGTTTGCTCGATGAAGACTAGTTGATTGCTCCCCCATACTCCACTATGGGTGAGCCTTTCTTCTGCACATCTTCACAAGTCCATTGTCACCACAAAGGACGGCAAGCTTCAAGCATTTGATCTCTTCGTGATGCTCCACTTGAACTTGGACACCGCAACCTAACCCCACAAAGAACCCTCACGAAGACCATGGGTTAGTACACAAAGCGTAATTGACAATGCTTACCATACCATGGGATCACTTGATCCCTCTCGGTACATCTTCTACGCTTTGTGGGTTGATCAACTTGATTCACTCTTTAACTTAGTCTTGATCAACCTCTCACAAGACCAATCTTTAGGTAATTCCTTGAATATCACCTTGGTCGACACCAACTCTCCTTGAAACCGACACATGTACTCCAAGAACAGTCTATGGACAAAACCTTCAAATATAACTCAAGGCAACCATTAGTTCATAGAGATTGTCATCAATTACCAAAACCAAACATGGGGGCACCGCATGTTCTTTCACAAACACATCAGATTTGCACTTAAGAAGACAAAGTCATGTAAAACGACTATAGGCATCAACAAAACTGACATAGTAGTTGTGACCACTAACAGATGTTTGTGCCGGAGCCCACACATCAGAAAACACAAGTTCAAGAGGACTCTTTACTTCTCTAGTAGATGAAACAAAAGGTAGTTAATGACTTTTGCCTTGTTGACAGGCATCACACACGGACATCTCTTTAGTGCTAGACTCTAATGGTAGCTCATGGCAGTGGAGTATGTGGAGAACGATGGGTGTGGCGGGGTGACCAAAGCGAGAGTGCCACTGGGATGGCGACACACGAACACCGCTGAAGACGCGCGGGGCGGATGGATCCTCCAAGTGGTACAGACCTTGGCTCAAGTGGCCACTAAGCAGAACGTCCCGGGTTGCTCGGTCCTTCACAAAAAGATTAAAAGGGTGAAATTCACATAGGACATTATTATCAAGGGTGAGCTTAGGGGCGGATAAAAGATTACGAGTCACCGAGGGTACCCACAAAACATTACGAAGGCGGAGCTTCCTAGAGGGATGACTAGTTAAAAGAGATGCTTGGCCAATGTGAGAGATGGGCATACCTACACCATTGGCGGTGTGAACCTGATCGTGCCCGTAGTAGGGCTGGTAGGTGGAGAGCTTGTTGAGCTCGTTCGTCATGTGATCTGTGGCGCCGGTGTCCATGTAACATGCTAGATCAATAGGATAGGATGGCGTGTCCCACTGCTCGACGCGCGGGTTCTTGCCCTTGGCGGCGATGTGGGCAGCCGGGGTGGCGGCGATGAGGGCAGCCGGGGCGGCAGCGGTGGGGGGGGGGCAAAGTCTACCATGGCAAATTGGCGCTCCTCGGCTTTGCCGTCGTTGCCGATGCTAAGGAAGCTCCTCTGAAAGCGACAATGACACTTGGAAGCGACGTGTCGTTCACGACCACAAAACTGACACACCGCCTGAGTAGTAGGGTCCCCACCCATGGTCGATGCAGGGGGAGGGGCTGCCTTGCCAGCCGACGGGGCAGGTGAGCGCTGGCCGCGAGAGGCCCAGTAGGTCGTCGGCTGTGCGACGATGGTGGTGGAGGAGCGACGAGCCTCGACGCGCTGCTTGGTGAAGAGGAGGCGTGAGTAGAGATCGTGAGGAGGCATCGCTGGCTTGGCGTAGTGAACGGCCTTAGTGAGATTGTCTTACTCGGCGTCAAGGCCTTTGATGACGAAGCCAGTGAACTCCTTGTCGCTAAGCGGCCGACCGATAGAGCTGAGCGTGTCAGCCAGCACCTTCATATTGTTGAAGTAGGTCATGGCGGAGAAGTCCAGCTTCTTGATGTCGGCGAGCTCACTGCGAAGGGCCATCGAGCGGGAGGTAGAGACCTGGGCAAAGGCGTGCTGCAAAGTCGTCCAGGCGTCCATGGACGTTGCGGCGAAGAGATAGAGGAAGGCGACCCCGTCGCTGAGGGAACCCCTGGATGGCGGAGAGGATCGCCTGGTCCTGCTGCACCCACATATGGTGTTCCGGATTGATGGCCGGGCCGTGGATGGTAGGGATGACCTGTGACGAACACGGTAGCGAACCATCAACAAACCCAAGGAAGGACCTACTGCGGAGCAGTGGTAGGACCTTGGCGCGCCAGAACAAGTAGTTATCCAGCGTGAGCCCGATGGAGATCAGGTTGTCCAAGTGGAATGGCTCGGTTGGCGTGACAGCATCAGCGACCGGGGCGGCGGACGGCAGAGCAGCGATGGGGGCCACAACCACGGGCGAGGCCGCGGGTGGCACCGCGGGCGAGGCCGTGGGTGGCGCCATGGGCAGAAACTCCCCCGAGACCGCCCGGAGGATGGCAAGCGTCTGGTAAGAGCCAGAAGAGGCCGCGGGTGGCGCCGTGGGCAGGATCGTCGGCGTGGCGACGGTGGTTGCAGGCGGTGGCGGCAGGATTGGAGTCGAGAACATGGATCCCACGGGGTGGTGCCGAAAAACTGGGGCACCGGCGGAGCCAGGGGCGAGGTGGGAGGTTGAGGAGGGCGGCAAGCGACGCGGGGATGGACCCGAAGCTGGCGGCGCCCGAGGCGGAAGCGGTCATGGCGCAGGCGGCGGCTACCCTAGGGTTTAGGGTCTTGGCGTGACGGCGGCGGCGGGTGAGGAGTAGAAGGACCTAGGTTAGGCTCGATACCATGTAAGACGTAGGATTTTAGGAGAACTGGCTCGACCCTCTATGGGGTGGCCTGTCACATATATATAATGGTGACGTACAAGTCCTATACCAATACGGTATAGATTATACAGTGGAACTACAATACGAAGTCTAACAGATTAACTCCATTCATAAAAAAGAGCCAAGGAAACTACCTATCCATTTAGGACAGTAGCTGGCGCATGCAGAAATCATTCAGATAAACATGACAGTACCTAATTTTTTTTTATCCGTTAGTACTTCATACTATACTAAATATACCTTGTGAATTTTGAATTTGCTAACCACATGTCCCAGGTGGTTACCTAAATATACCTTAGTAGGTAAAAAAAACATGATCTCTCATAGTTGCACTTAGATATATCTCACACTGAAAATATTTCAGAGCACACGAAACAATCTATATCTATACCTACTATTAAAGGAGGTGATATTCTTGGTTTCGTCCCGCTTCGTTTGGTCCCGCTTCAATTAATTTTACGTACACTATTTAGTTTCATTACTTGTCATCCATTTTGGACCAACGGAGGAAGCCCATCTGGCGGCGCATTGTGGCTCAGGTCCGGAGAAAAATAAAATTGCCGATAGGAGGGTTCGATTTCATAACCTGCCAACCGACATAGTTTGTCCAACTGACCGAGCTAGAGATATGGATGGATTTTTTTCTCCCATTGTAACGCATAGGCCTTTTTGCTAGTTATTAGTTAAAAAATTTAAACGGCAGCAGCCCAACCAGCAGCGCACAAAACGTACAGGGCTGTATGTCCCTCTTTTCCAGGTTGGGCTTGAGCATGGACATAGAATAAGACGATGGTATTGCAGCTAATTCCAGGGAGCTGAGGGACATACAGCCCTGTACGTACTTAGTTGGTCAATCCAAAAATATAATGAGATCAAAGTTACGCATAGATAGCCATATAGTGTTTAGGGCATGTTTGGTTCCAATAAGTCATCTGACTTATAAGTCAGGTGACTTAAAACCAGTGACTTATAAGTCATGTCTGTTTGGTTGTTACCTGACTTATAAGTCACCTGAGCACATCTTCCCATCTTGTTTTTTAATGTAAAGGTGGTGGGACCCATGCAAAAGGGGGTGACTTATAAGTTTTAAGTTGGGGTGGAGCAACTTATGACTTATAAGTTGGGATGACTTATAAGTTAGGTCTGTTTGGCAAAATAAGTCACTTTTTGCATTTTTCGACTTATAAGTTGGTGACTTATTTGAAACCAAACAGGGCCTTAGCAACGTACAATGTAGCCGTTCATGCGAGGTGAAAGTGCAAAGTAATCATCAAGATATGGTTATGCATGGCAATCTAATCTGCATCAAAACTATATTTTAGGAGAATGTGGCATGGACAATTCTTTTTCTCAAAATCTCACAAACATATTTTTCTTCCTAAAAAATCCGGCCTTTGAAACATATTTGTACTTTTCACACAATGTATCAATTAGAAAACTGAACTGAGTATTTTTCATAGACGACCCTGGATTTATCAAGAATATGGAATGGGAGAACCACCGGGTATGACCGTGAATCTTCAAGCACCGCGTACAAAAAAAGATACATGTTGTCACCCTTGGAAAATAAAATCAATATAGTTGGTTAGCAAAGAGAGGAACCGATGGTGACGTACATTCTTCGAGCCATCTCCCTAATGCAATGCTCGATTCGCTACTAAGAGCCGTTGTTCACTGAATGTGGAAGAGTTTGGAACACCGAAGCTAATAGAAATGATTTTGAGGGCAAAGACACGTAGTAAAATCAACGACTAATTAAAGAAAAAAATTGTTGGAAATATGTTTTCCAAGCAAGTGTGGTGATCCTGTCACATCACCCGAGAAACACATGTGTCAGAGGGCACAAGATGTGCAGAATGGAGAGCGGTGGAGGGATGAGAGAGCCGAAGCGATAGATAAAAACAATAATACATGTGTAAGTGCGTTCGAACATATATAACAACGATACGTGTGTTAATAAATAGTTATCAACACAGTTTGAAGAAACTTACTTTTCAACGATATATTCATGTAGAAAATAAAGATCATAGTTAGTTCTCGCTGATTCTAACCATTCTAGAACGTCATACATTTTCGAACATGTGAGTACATTAGAAGAAGGAGATAAACAAAACACCATTTTTTTATTTGTCCAAACAATGACCATGGAGTGATTCCTTTGTTTATTCACTTCATTAATCAATTTCTTTTGTTATTTGATACAAAATATTATGCAAATATTTATATATACTATAAGCACCGAGAAAAACATTCACATATGGAGATATTATAATCTTACAATTTGTCATCATATATATGATAACATGCCATATTTATTGTAAATTATAAACACGTATGATGACATAGAAAAGGAGAATCATCCTAGGTATCTCACGGTAATTCAAAACACAAAGAAAATAATTTTCTAGACCACATGAGCAATATAGGTCTTCACAATTGTATCTACTATTATCCAACTCACCTTACTTTTAATTACAACCAATAGATCAAGTGAAGACGTCAACTAGGGTTGGTATGTTGTACATGCACATCCTTAATCAAGTGAACTACGCTCACTTCTTTGGCTTACACTATTTTAATAATAGATTGCACTACATAAATATTCATATTTATCACATCTAATATGACATAGAAACTATCAATTGTAGAAACTATCAATTCTAACTTGAGTCTTTGCTCCAGGTACTGATCTAATATTTTTCACATAGCGAAATATCGGCTAGCTCAATATGTAACTTGAATTATTTGAATGAATGTGGTATTATGCACAAATGACACATACACTGTTATGGTGTTCTTAACAATCATCACTCCACAAATTATATATGTTTTAATGATTTTCATATTTCTTGATATTCACGATGCCTATAGTATTATCAAACCTATAATATGGACCCTACTTTCAGCACGCTAAAGACGACACCCTCGCATCTTGCGAGGGCCACTCTGCTAGTTGTGCAAAATAAAACAACATGTCATCAGCTACCATAAAGTCCCAGATTCCCACATCATTGCAGCGCCATGAACAATTCCTCAATGAGCTTGGAGCACCTCGAATGCCATCCCCTCATCCTTCCTAGTTGCTTCTTGCATTGATGCAAAGTAGCTTTGTTTGTTACCTTGGGAATTAGATGGTCTTCACAAACGCCGCGCACTGACGATAGATACCGTCGGCAAGGTAGTGCCCCATTTTGTAGTCGCGAACAGTGGTTGTTCACAGATTAATTGCATGGTAGTGATTCCTCATTACTAAGTCTCCTGAACAAGGGAGATTGTTGCAGCACATTAATGTCCTTATGAGAACCTGACACTCCAAAGAAAGCATGCCAAATCCACAAGTCATGTGATGCCACTACTTCCAATATGCACTTCACCGCCACTACCTATGATGTTGGGGAGCTACATGCAACACCGCCATTGCCGTCGCAGCCTGGAGCTTGACGTCATCGGCGGTAGTGGTCATCGGGTTGCTCCTTTCTAGACTATTGTTGATGTCGATGGCGTCCTCTTTATTTTTGTTCCATGACTTTGCTGAGTGTGATAGTCCGCCGTCTGCATCATGCCGTCATACATTATTATTATTTTGTCGAGAGTGTAACAATATGTTGTTTGGTCATCCGATATATTTTTCTTGAGTATGAATCTTTGTCGAGTGTCTGTGAAAAAATACTCCGCAAAATCGAATTTTCCTCAAGTGTGTGTCGGAATGTGGTTCACCGAGTGTAACATTCAGTGAAACCTTTCGCTAATGTGTTTCGGCCATCGCCCAGTGTTCCTGGCCAAGCTTGTCCGAATCGCGATTTGAATCGGATCGGAGCTCCGATTGCCGCATCGCAAATTATAGGGGTTAGTTTGGATCATAATTAAAGTCGTAGGATCATACAACAGAATCGTGATTCTGACAACCTTGTTCCTGGGACTCGACAAAAAAGCAAGTTCTAGTAGTGTTGCAAGTTTCAATCAATATATATGGAAGAAATTAACAATGTGGTAGTTCCTGGGTGTCCCTACTCCTGGATGTATAGTAAATGAAAAATAAATAGAAAAACCCAAAATTTGTTGACAATTGCTCGAAAGTATTTGGTGCTTGCAAATTTTCGTGAGAAATATCATCCGATGAGCTCTGTACATGAGAAAAAAATTGGTGGTCAAGAGTGCTCAAAACTTTAAGCACTGAAATGCTCTGCAAATGAGAAAAAAATGGTGGTCAAAAGTGCTCAAAACTTTTAGCACTGAAATCCTTCTCTTCTGTAGAGCTCCTCGAATGTTTTTTTCTACTGGAAATCTTGCAAACACCTAAGTTTGAGCAAATTTGATGTCATGAAATTCCAGAATTTTTTTACTATGATTTCTATTTTTTGTTGAATCTACTGTTTATGAAGTGTGAAGAGAAGGGTCAAATTAGAGCAACTCCAATAGCTCCCCTAAAAACCTCTGGTAAAAGTCGTTTTACGGCATGCATTTATAGTTTAGGGGATGTTTTTTGAAGACAACTTTTCTCAGTTCCCGTAAACATCTTCCCTTAAAATCTTTTTTATATAATTTTTCACTATGGCCCGCAAGTCAGTGACACATGCAACGGGGGCTGGCAAGGTGGCATGGTGACGGCGGCGACGGCTCGGCGGTGGCCGGCGAGGTGGCATGGCAGTCCAATGAGATGGCGTGGTGGCGGCACGAGGGTGTCCGCGCGTGATAGTTCAGGTGGTTAAAGCCTGCCAAAATCATATGGCAAGGTCATCTTCCCGTAAACATCAGGGGAGTTGGGGGCATATTCGCATGTTGTTGTTTTTTACCTGAGCATATTTTTAAAATGGAAGCTCTCAGTGATAAAGACTCATAGAAATTACTTCTCCAAAGAATTCTCATCCCAGGAAATCAAAGTCCCAAGCAGTTTGATGATGTTATACCTCAGATTGTGAAAAAAATCTGTGCTTCCGGAAGTTGTTAGAGGTCTATTTTTGTCTCAAGTTTTCATAAACGGTAGTTTTTTCAAGGATACGGGAGCTATTGAAATTGCTCTTAAGGCTCTTCCCATTGTACTCAGAAAGGAAACAGCAAAAGTAAGAAGAGTCGACATTAAGGAATTTTGTGGCTGCCGTTTGCTATGGTTTTCTTGGTTGAAGTTTCTCCGATCATCCATCAGTGCCAACACAAAAATTCTTCAGGTTGACTGTACTATCCAAGGAGTGACAATGCGCCAAAAGGAGTATGTATTCATAAAAATGATTGATATTCCATGAAACAGATGTCCTGACACCACATTGGAAAATCACAGAAGTCTAATCAACCTGAATCACCTTAAGTAACTAACGCTCTTAATAAAATACCAAGTTTTTTATTCTGTTTTATATTGTCTTTTGTCGTTTGGCTAACAACCATGCTATGTACAAAATATTTGTCAGGTACTTTGTTATAATTGATGGCTTATGGGCTACGTCAGTATGGGATGTAGTTAGTCGTGCTTTTCCACAGAATGGTCGTTGTAGCAGAATAATAACTACGACAGAAGTAATGGAAGTAGCTCTCGCATGCTGTTGTTTTATACCTGAGCATATTTTTAAAATGGAAGCTCTCAGTGATAAAGACTCAGAGAAATTATTTCTCCAAAGAATTCTCGTCCCAGGAAATCAAAGTCCCAAGCAGTTTGATGGTGTTATACCTCAGATTGTGAGAAGTTGTGGTGGCCTGCCACTAGCAATCATCATTGTAGCCAGAATTTTAGGAAGTCAACCTGAGAAACTAGAACAATGGGGCAGTGCACACAATTCTTTTGAGTCCAATTTTGGGGTAAATCCTACCATGGAAGGGTTATTGGGACAAATATTGAACGTTTGCTTCATTAGTCTGCCACGCTATTTGAAGACATGTCTGCTATATCTTAGTACATATCCAGAGGGCTACCTATTCTTGAAAGAAGATTTGGTGAAGCAATGGGTAGCCGAGGGTTTTATATGTGCAAACGAAGGTGAAGACATGGAGGAAGTTGCCAAGAGATACTTTGATGAGCTCGTCAGCATGGGACTGATTCAAGTTATGGACATCAACTGCAATTATGAGTTGTTTTGTTATTCAGTACACCAGCTGGTACTTGATCTCATTACATACAAGTCTATTGAAGAGAATTTCATCACTGTGGTGGATTATTCACAAACAACAATACCATTTAATGATAAAGTTCGTCGATTGTCACTCCACTTCGGCAGTGCAACATATGCAACTACACCAACAAGTAGCAGATTATCACAAGTTCGATCACTCTTCTTTTCTGGCCTGTTTGATTGCATGCCTTCATTTGTGGTGTTTAAGTTTCTCCGAGTTCTAAACCTTCATGTTTGGGATGATAGTGGAACCACGGAGTTGAACCTTACAGAAATTTGTGATCTCTTGCAGTTGAGACATTTGCAGGTCACATGTGATGTCATTGTAAAGCTACCAGATAGGATTGCAGGGATGAAACACTTGGAAACATTGGAAATAAACGCACGATCATGTGATGTTCCACCGGACATTGTCAGACATTCAAGCTTGTTGCATCTCCGTCTTCAAGGTGCAAATCTACCCAGTGGAATTGGGGGCATCAGATCTCTGCGTACACTCATGTACTTTGACCTTGGCAATAGCTCTGAAGACAGCCTAAGGGGCCTTGGTGAGCTGATAAACCTGCAGGACCTTCATCTCACCTATTCTTCGTCACCCTCTCGTGAACATTTGAAGAGAAATCTGATAGCTCTGGCTGCTTCAGTCGGAAAACTGTGTAACCTCAAATATCTCACTCTGGCTCCTGGTGGTACTGCTACTGCAAGGGTTATTCTTTTTGATGGCTCGAGTGACATCTCTATGCCAATGTTTCTTGAGAGACTTGAGTTGTTGCCGCCCATTTGCATCCTTTCCAGACTTCCAAAGTGGATCGGACAACTCCGCAAAATCTGCATTGTTAAAGTTGCTGTCAGGGAACTACCGACTACTGATATTGCTATCCTCACGGGATTACCTTCCCTCACAGTTCTCTGGTTGTCTGTTCAGACTGCTCCTGAGGGAAGGACCGTCTTCAACAATTACGCATTCCCAGTTCTCAAGTATTTCAAGTTTTGTTGTGGTGTACTTTGCATGTCTTTCATGGCAGGAGCCATGCCTGATCTTCGTAGGCTCAAGCTGGTTTTCAACACCCATACCGGGGAGGCGTACGACAATATGCTTGCTGGAATTGAGCACCTTTTAAAGCTCCAGGACATTGCTGTACAAATTGGAGTTACCACCGGATCTGACTGGAGGGCTGCAGAGTCAGCGATTAACGAGGCCATTGACAAGCACCCAAGGTCTCCTGGACGTAACTTTCAATGTGTGGATCCGGTTGCAGAAGAGTTCCGTCCTTCAGGGAAACATCAGTGGAGCAACGAAAAGAGCTCATTAGATGAAAAACCCCAGGATACTGTTGTACAAATTGGAGCTGCCGCTGGATCTGACTGGAGGACTGCAGAGTCAGCGATTAATGAGGCCATTGACGAGCACCCAAGGTTTCCTAGACGTAACTTTGAATGTGTGGATTCGGCTGCGGAAGAGTTCTGCCCTTCAAAGAAACATAAAAAAAACTCATTAGATGAGAAACTCCAGGATACTATTGTACAAATCGGAGCTACCACCGGATCTGACTGGAGGGTTGCAGAGTCAGCAATTAACGAGGACATTGATAAGCACCCAAGGATTCCAAGACGCAACTTACAATGTGTTGATCCGGTTGTGAAAGAGTTCCGTCCTTCAAAGAAACATCATTGGAGCAGCGAAAAAAGCTCATTAGATGAAAAACTTGGGGTTCTAGAGAAATCTAATGATATGACCAAGTGTGCTGATAGTGGGTACGAATCTTCTTTATCCAAGCAGCAATTTCTTGCAACCTTGCTTTTATTCATGAGTTCATTCTTTTCTTTTCCTCTAATATTACCATTAACCAAAAGACCAATAGCGCTATAACAAATCTTTTTTCGCCATTTCACAGCACTGTAAAAGGTCTCACATTCAATGTGTTTTTTGTCAAACCAAAGCTTGCTGTAGTATATTGTCATTTCCTCCTCTTGTCTTGTAATATTTTGACGATTTTTTTGTTATGTCCAGGCCGTCTCAACTTCTGAATCTGCTAGCAACTGTCGCTTCATGTTGCCAGGAGTCAAGTAGTTCAGTTGAGGAATCAAAAGAGTTGCCAGCACCATTATCGCAAGTGAGTTCCCTCAGACAAGTCGTAATATGAGCCTATGATTATTCTAAGTACTACTTTCACCTAAAAAAAATCTTAGTTCCATCAATCTGTTATATCCACTACCGGAATCGCCCCCTATGCCGACGGCCAGGGCCGTCGGCAGAGGCCTGAGTCCCGTCGGGATAGGCCTATGCCGACGGCCCCCGTCGGCATAGGGCCGTCGGCAACATATGCGTCGGCACAGCCAGGGAGGCCGTCGGCATATATGATACGCCGACGGGGGCCGTACATCTATGCCGACGGCCCTGGCCGTCGGCAACTATCACGCCTAACGGCGGCCGCCGTCAAGTCTGCCCAACGAATGGTCGCCACGTGGCACCACTATGCCGACGGCCAAGCCGTCGGCTTAGTCAAAAACTATGCCGACGGCTAGACTGTCGACATAGGTATGCCACGTGGCGGCCAGCCGCTGCTCTAGGACCAGGGCTATGCCGATGGCTGGGCCGTCGACATAGTTTGAAACTAAGCCGACGGCCGGGCCGTCGGCATAGTCCTTCATACAGAGCTCCCAGTAGCTGACACGTGGGCGCCTATGCTAGGCCGTCGGCATAGGTGCCACGTGTCAGCTACTGGGAGCTCACGCTAGCCCTATGCCGACGGCTAGGCCGTCGGCATAGTTTGCTTTTGCTTTTTTTTCTTTTTTCTGTTTGTTTTCAGATCAATTCAATTCAAATAGTAGCACATATCAGCAGATATATATGATGGGATAAACATATAAAACACAATGGGATATCATCCGGCACCATCACAACAATATATGCATAAGCATCATCACACACAAGTCTCTAAATGAACATCATCACAACCAACATAAGCATAAGCATATAGAGAAGCACACAAGTCATCTAAATGATCATCACCACACACAAGTCATCTCAAGCATCATCACCACACAAGGATCATCGAGCACCGCGGAGGTCGTCACCGCCAAGACGGCCAAAGCCCAGGTCGTCATTGCTAGCGGCAGCGCTACCGCCAAGACCGCCTCCGCCTCCACCTCCGCCTCCGCCTCCATGGATCGGAGTGGTCGGGCTCCGTGTCTCCGGAGTGCTGCGAAGACCACCGCCAATGGTAGATCCACCTGTTCCCTGGATGTTGAAAAGACATATGCACGAGATATATGACTGTGTTGAAAGGCATGACATGCTTTGGCTGAATAGATTGGGGATGAACTAACCGGCGAGGGGCCAGCGTTCTGTGCCACAAACTCCTCAAAGCTCATCAGCACTGGTTGTGCTGGAGGGCATTGTGCTGGAGGGAACTGAGGACACCTGTCGGTCGCCATATCCTGAAAAGCCTGCTGCATCTGGCTATCCCTCTGCACTTGGTGTTCATAAAGCCTCTGATGCCACGCCATGGTCTCTTGGCGTGTGTACTCCATGTAGGCCTACGGTATGACATGATGGAACTCATAAAACTACTAAATGCGGAAAATGAAGTGAGCAATGAAGATAAGAGGGAAAATACTTACAGATTGTTGCTCCTGAAAGAGGGACTGTGTACTAGCCACTGGCTGGCTCGTGCGCTGGCTCAGGGTCGGGTCGATCCGACGAAGCTGTGTGTAGGAGATACTAGGAGTGATCACAACATCGAGAACCGCCTCCCGACCGTGCTCCTTGGGCCCCATCCTCACCACCGCCATGTCCTCCAGAGGCGCCGCAATGGGGTCAGGTGTGTCAGGATGTAACTTTAGATACGCTTCGGAGTAGGCCTTCTTCCTCCCTGCGGTCTTCTTGCCGTAGTACTTGGGCTCGCCAGGCTTGGGGTCCTTCCGCGTATGGGCGATCTCCCACGCCTGCATATGTGAGAGCGGCCGCTTCAGTTTCTCCTCCTGCACCACCAAACAGAGGTTAGTCATACATAACAAAGTGATGGTAAATAGAAGAAGAAGAATGTTTAATGGGGTTAGTCATACATTAACTGCCTTGTGGAGATAGTGGTTTCGGTTTCCCTGAGCATGTACTCCCTCCGTCCCTCGGTTAGCCTTATTTTTGGTTCTCATAGCCGCCCAGGCTCCAGCCTCATCACACCAAAGATCCACCAATGCCGCCCAGGACTCGTCTTTTCCATAACACCAATTTGGACACACCTACATAATAAAAGCATAATGGCATGTAGGTGTGTCCAAATTGGTGTTATGGAAGCATAAAGCATAAAGCATAATGTACCACAAGGTAATGAAAGCATAATGAAAGCATAATATATGAAAGCATAATGAAAAATCTTTTATACTTACCGCCAAGAACTCGGGCCTCTCCAAGGTGATGCCCATCCTCCGCGCTTCTTCCTTGGTCATCTTCACACCAAGAACATCGTGGTAGTATGTGGAGATGGCCACATAGCGCACCTCGTACTGCATCTGGTGGGCCTTCTTCTTGCATTGGCGCAACACGATCTGGTCCGCTCTAGCCCTGTGCTCCGGAAGAACTCGATAGAATTTCTACAATCATGCATGAAACAAGAATGGAAGAAGCCATGAGTTAAATCATTCATGAAACTAGAATGGACTTGTGCTTCTGAAGAGAACTCACCAAGAAAGTAGTGATCACGGCCTTGGCATGGGTCTCATGGTCCGCGTGGCGGGCCGCTTCCCAGTGGTCCCAGCTCGTGGCCAAAACCCGACGGTCCGGCTGCCTGACTGGATCAGGACAGTACAACCCCGGCCAATATAACTTCAGCAAGACGGTGATGAGGCCGTTGGGAATACGGACCCCTTTAGAATATATCCAGTTGCTGCAAAAGAATGAACTATTAGCATGTGACAAGCAAAATAAATAACAACCGGAATAAGCATGTGATAAGCAAAATAATGAACCACTTACTTTTTCCCCGTGGGCTCAATGAGCCACTTCTGCTCCTCAGTAGCAGGAACCTGCTTTGGTAGCTTTGCGTTGCCACGCAGCCACCCCTTCTTGTCAACCCCCTTCCCGTCACCACCATCATCCCCGCCACCACCCTCCTCCTCGCCTGCCTTCCCCTCCCCAACCTCCTCCCCAACCTCCTCCTCCTCCTGCT
>LT934115.1:4506182-4557180 GCA_900231445.1 Triticum turgidum subsp. durum | reverse complement strand
TGCCGGGCGTTTGCAACCGCCACAACACTTCCAGACTTGTGAGAGGCCGCCTACGCAAGATTTGGCGGCATGCTAGCCCCCGGAGGCCGCCGGCCACAGCCGTAGACGCGCGAAGGGCAATCCGCGTAGAGGGAATTTTTCGGATACTTCTCCATCACCAAAAATTATGAAAAAATACCATCGTTCCTATAGCACATGTGCCCGCGTCGTGCAAAAAAAAACTCAAGATTTTATCGCGCTCCGAGTATTTAGTAATATTGACGCCGCATCGTTACCATAGAACATCTACTACCGTATCATCGCCGTCCATGAGGGGGGCCACGCCCCGGAGACGCGTCCCGCCTCTTCGGACATGCCACCACACCACCCCGCAAGTATGAGGGGCCGGTGCGACGCTCCGGTGGCATTGCTACCCCCCAGTACCCCCGTCCCGCCTAACCCTGTAGCGTTTGACCACGGGATCTAGCCCTTTGACTTTGCACGGACGGGCTTTGACCAGTGGACCTCCCCACCCGGTTGTGTTAGGTCAGCCCATAGGAACACTTTGGAGCAACATCCGGGCCAGACCCACAGCAAGATCCCTTCCGTGTAGACCCCACGCGTCCGTTTCCCCCCTCCAGGTGCCGGCGGCGGCGCCGTCCGTGAGGGCGGGCACACCCCGGACACGCGTGCCGGGCGTTTGCAACCGCCAAAACACTTCCAGACTTGTGAGAGGCCGCCTATGCAAGATTTGGCGGCATGCTAGCCCCGGAGGCCACCTGCCACAGCCGTAGACGCGCGAAGGGCAATCCGCGTAGGGCGAATTTTTCGGATACTTCTCCATCACCAAAAATTATGAAAAAAAATACCATCGTTCCTATAGCACATGTGCCCGCGTCGCGCAAAAAAACTCATGATTTTATCGAGCTCTGAATATTTAGTAATATTGACGCCGCATCGTTACCGCAGAACGTCTACTACCATGTCATCGCCGTCCGTGAGGGGGGGGCACGCCCCGGAGACGCGTCCCGCCTCTTCGGACATGCCACCACACCACCCCGCATGTTTTACGTGGTTGCTACGGGCTTAAGCAAGAACCAATCTCACCTACGTATCAAAACCACAACGATAGTTTGTCAAATAGACTCCGTTTTAACCTTCGCAAGGACCGGACGTAGCCACACTCGGTTCAACTAAAGTTGGAGAGACAGTCGCCCGCAAGTCACCTATGTGCAAAGCACGTCGGGGGAACCGGTCTCGCGTAAGCGTACGCGTAATGTTGGTCCGGGTCGTCTCGTCCAACAATACTGCCGAACCAAAGTATGACATGCTGGTAGGCAGTATGACTTATATCGCCCACAACTCACTTGTGTTTTACTCGTGAATATAATATCAAACCATAAAACCTAGGCTCTGATACCACTGTTGGGGAACGTAGTAATTTCAAAAAATTTCCTACGCACACGCAAGATCATGGTGATGCATAGCAACGAGAGGGGAGAGTGTGATTTACGTACCCTTGTAGACCGACAGCGGAAGCGTTATGACAACACGGTTGATGTAGTCGTACGTCTTCACGGCCCGACCGATCAAGCACCGAAACTACGGCACCTCCGAGTTCTAGCACACGTTCAGCTTGATGACGATCCCCGGACTCCGATCCAGCAAAGTGTCGGGGAAGACTTCCGTCAGCATGACGGCGTGGTGACGATCTTGATGTACTACTGTCGCAGGGCTTCCCCTAAGCACCGCTACAATATTATCGAGGACTATGGTGGCAGGGGGCGCCGCACATGGCTAAGAATAAGATCACGTGGATCAACTTGTGTCTATGGGGTGCCCCCTGCCCCTGTATATAAAGGATGGAGGAGGAGGAGGCCGGCCAAGGCTAGGTGCGGCCAGGATGTGGAGTCCTACTAGGACTCCAAGTCCTAGTAGGAGTCCACCAAGAGGGGAGGAAGGAAGAAGGAAGTGGAGGAGAAGGAAAGGTGGCCGGCCACCTTTTCCCTAGTCCAATTCGGATAGAGGGGAGGGGGGGCGCAGCAGGCCCTTTCTCCTCTTCCCACTAAAGCCCATCAAGGCCCAATACTTCTCCCGGCGAATTCCTGTAACTCTTCGGTACTCCGAAAAATACCCAAATCACTCGGAACCTTTCCGATGTCCGAATATAGTCGTCCAATATATCGATCTTTATGTCTCGACCATTTCGAGACTCCTCGTCATGTCCCCGATCTCATCCGGGACTCCAAACTCATTCGGTACATCAAAATTCATAAACTCATAATATAACTGTCATCGAAACCTTAAGCGTGCGGACCCTACGGGTTCGAGAACAATGTAGACATGACCGAGACACGTCTCCGGTCAATAACCAATAGCGGGACCTGGATGCCCATATTGGCTCCTACATATTCTACGAAGATCTTTATCGGTCAGACCGCATAACAACATACGTTGTTCCCTTTGTCATCGGTATGTTACTTGCCCAAGATTCGATCGTCGGTATCCAATACCTAGTTCAATCTCGTTACCGGCAAGTCTCTTTACTCGTTCTGTAATACATCATCTCACAACTAACTCATTAGTTGCATTGCTTGCAAGGCTTAAGTGATGTGCATTACCGAGAGGGCCCAGAGATACCTCTCCAACAATCGGAGTGACAAATCCTAATCTCGAAATACGCCAACCCAACATCTATCTTTGGAGACACCTGTAGAGCACCTTTATAATCACCCAGTTACGTTGTGACGTTTGGTAGCACACAAAGTGTTCCTTCGGCAAACGGGAGTTGCATAATCTCATAGTCATAGGAACATGTATAAGTCATGAAGAAAGCAATAGCAACATACTAAACGATTGGGTGCTAAGCTAATGGAATGGGTCATGTCAATCAGATCATTCATCTAATGATGTGATCCCGTTAATCAAATAACAACTCTTTGTCCATGGTTGGGAAACATAACCATCTTTGATTAACGAGCTAGTCAAGTAGAGGCATACTAGTGACACTCTGTTTGTCTATGTATTCACACATGTATTATGTTTCCGGTTAATACAATTCTAGCATGAATAATAAATATTTATCATGAAATAAGGAAATAAATAATAACTTTATTATTGCCTCTATGGCATATTTCCTTCAGTCTCCCACTTGCACTAGAGTCAATAATCTAGTTCACATCGTCATGTGATTTAACAGCAATAGTTCACATCGCCATGTGATTAACACCCATAGTTCACATCGCCATGTGACCAACACCCAAAGTGTTTACTGGATTCAGTAATCTAGTTCACATCGCTATGTGATTAACACCCAAAGAGTACTAAGGTGTGACCTTGTTTTGCTTGTGAGAGAATCTTAGTCAACGGGTCTACCACATTCAACAATGCTCTGCATGGAGCTACTCTAGCTAATTGCTCCCACTTTCAATATGTATCTAGACCGAGACTTGGAGTCAACTAGATTAGTGTCAAAACTTGCATCGGCGTAACCCTTTACGACAAACCTTTTTTCACTTCCATAATCGAGAAACATATCCTTATTCCACTAAGGATAATTTTGACCGCTGTCCAGTGATCTACTCCTAGATCACTATTGTACTCCCTTGCCAAACTCAGTGGTAGGGTATACAATAGATCTGGTACACAGCATGGCATACTTTATAGAACCTATGACCAAGGCATAGGGAATGACATTCATCCTCTTTCTATCTTCTGCCGTGGTCGGGCTTTGAGTCTTACTCAATTTCACACCTTGTAACATAGGCAAGAAACTCTTTCTTTGACTGTTCCATTTTGAACTACTTCAAAATCTTGTCAAGGTATGTATTTATTGAAAAAACTTATCAAGCGTCTTCATCTATCTCTATAGATCTTGATGCTCAATATGTAAGCAGCTTCATCGAAGTCTTTCTTTGAAAAACTCCTTTCAAACACTCCTTTATGCTTTACAGAATAAGTCTACATTATTCCCGATCAACAATATGTCATTCACATATACTTATCAGAAATATTGTAGTGCTCCCACTCACTTTCTTGTAAATACAGGCTTCACGGCAAGTCTGTATAAAACTATATGCTTTGATCAACTTATCAAAGCGTGTATTCCAACTCTGAGATGCTTGCACCAGTCCATAGATGAATCGCTGGAGCTTGCATATTTTGTTAGCACCTTTAGGATTGACAAAACCTACTGGTTGCATCATATACAACTCTTCTTTAAGAAATCCATTAAGGAATGCAGTTTTGTTTATCCATTTGCCAGATTTCATAAAATGCGGCAATTGCTAACATGATTCGGACAGAATTAGGCATAGATACGAGTGAGAAACTCTCATCATAGTCAACACTTTGAACTTGTCGAAAACCTTTTGCGACAATTCTAGTTTTGTAGATAGTAACACTACTATCAACGTCCGTCTTCCTCTTGAAGATCCATTTATTTTCTATGGCTTGCCGATCATCGGGCAAGTCAACCAAAGTCCATACTTTGTTTTCATACATGAATCCCATCTCAGATTTCATGGCCTCAAGCCATTTTGCGGAATCTGGGCTCATCATCGCTTCCTCATAGTTCGCAAGTTCGTCATGGTCTAGTAACATGACTTCCAGAACAGGATTACTGTACCACTCTGGTGCGGATCTCACTCTGGTTTACCTACAAGATTCGGTAGTAACTTGATCTGAAGTTACATGATCATCATCATTAGCTTCCTTACTAATTGGTGTAGTAGTCATAAGAACAGATTTTTTTTGATGAACTACTTTCCAATAAGGGAGAAGGTACAATTACCTTATCAAGTTTTCTACTTTCCTCCCACTCACTTCTTTCGAGAGAAACTCCTTCTCTAGAAAGGATCCATTATAAGCAACGAATGTCTTGCCTTAGGATCTGTGATAGAAGGTGTACCCAACAGTCTCTTTTTGGGTATCCTATGAAGACATATTTCTCTGATTTGGTTTTGAGCTTATCAGGATGAAACTTTTTCACATAAGCATCACAACCCCAAACTTTAAGAAACGACAACTTTGGTTTCTTGCTAAACCACAGTTCAGATTGTGTCGTCTCAACGGACTTAGATGGTGCCCCTTTTTTAACGTGAATGCAGCTGTCTTTAATGCATAACCTCAAAAACGATAGTGGTAATCGGCAAGAAACATCATAGATCGCACCATATCTAGTAAAGTACGATTACGACGTTCGGACACACCATTACGCTGTGGTGTTCCGGGTGGCGTGAGTTGCGAAACTATTCCACAATTTTTCAAATGTACACCAAACTCGTAACTCAAATATTCTCCTCCACGATCAGATCATAGAAACTTTATTTTCTTGTTACGATGATTTTCAACTTCACTCTGAAATTCTTTGAACTTTTCAAACGTTTCAGACTTATGTTTCATTAAGTAGATATACCCATATCTGCTTAAGTCATCTATGAAGGTGAGAAAATAATGATATCCGCCGTAAGCCTTAATATTCATCGGACCACATACATCAGTATGTATGATTTCCAACAAATCTGTTGCTTGCTTCATTGTTCCGGAGAACGGCGTTTTAGTCATCTTGCCCATAAGGCATGGTTCGCAAGCATCAAGTGATTCATAATCAAGTGATTCCAAAATCCCATCAGCATGGAGTTTCTTCATGCGCTTTACACCAATATGACCTAAACGGCAGTGCTTTAAATAAGTTGCACTATCATTATTAACTTCGCATCTTTTGGTTTCAATATTATGAATATGTGTATCACTAAGATCAAGATCCAATGAACTATTTTCATTGGGTGTGTAACCATATAAGGTTTTATTCATGTAAATAGAACAACAATTTATTCTTTTACTTAAATGAATAACCGTATTACAATAAACATGATCAAATCATATTCATGCTCAACGCAAACACCAAATAACACTTATTTAGGTTCAACACTAATCCCTAAAGTATAGGGAGTGTGCGATGATGATCATATCAATCTTGGAACCACTTCCAACACACATCGTCACTTCACCCTTAACTAGTCTCTGTTCATTCTTCAACTCCCGTTTCGAGTTACTACTCTTAGCAACTGAACTAGCATCAAATACTGAGGGGTTGCTATAAACACTAGTAAAGTACACATCAATAACATGTATATCAAATATACTTATGTTCACTTTGCCATCCTTCTTATCCGCGAATCACTTGGGGTAGTTCCGCTTCCAGTGACCAGTCCCTTTGAAGTAGAAGCACTTAGTCTCCGGCTTATGTCCATACTTGGGCTTCTTCACTTGAGCAGCAACTTGCTTGCTGTTCTTTTTGAAGTTCCCCTTCTTCCCTCTGTCCTTTTCTCGAAACTAGTGGTCTTGTCTACCATCAACACTTGATGTTTTTCTTGATTTCTACCTTCATCGATTTCATCATCATGAAAAGCTCGGGAGTCGTTTTCGTCATCCCTTGCATACTATAGTTCATCACGAAGTTCTACTAACTTGGTCATGGTGACTAGAGAATTCTGTCAATCACTATCTTATCTGGAAGATTAACTCCCACTTGATTCAAGCGATTGTAGTACCCAGACAATCTGAGCACATGCTCACTAGTTGAGCGATTCTCCCCCATCTTTTAGCTATAGAACTTGTTGGAGACTTCATATCTCTCAACTCGGGTATTTGCTTGAAATATTAACTTCAACTCCTGGAACATCTCATATGGTCCATGACGTTCAAAATGTCTTTGAAGTCCCGATTCTAAGCCGTTAAGCATGGTGCACTAAACTATCAAGTAGTCATCATATTGAGCTAGCCAAACGTTCATAACGTCTGCATCTGCTCCTGCAATAGGTCTGTCACCTAGCGGTGCATGAAGGACATAATTTTTCTGTGCAGCAATGAGGATAAACCTCATATCACGGATCCAATCCGCATCATTGCTACTAACATCTTTCAACATAGTTTTTCTCTAGGAACATATCAAAATAAACACAGGGAAGCAACAACGCGAGCTATTGATCTACAACATGATTTGCAAAATACTACCAGGACTAAGTTCATGATAAATTCAAGTTCAATTAATCATATTACTTAAGAACTCCCACTTAGATAGACATCCCTCTAATCCTCTAAGTGATCACGTGATCCAAATCAACTAAACCATGTCCGATCATCACGTGAGATGGAGTAGTTTCAATGGTGAACATCATTATGTTGATCATATCTACTATATGATTCACGCTCGACATTTCGGTCTCCGTGTTCCGAGGCCATATCTGTATATGCTTGGCTCATCAAGTATAACCTGAGTATTCCGCGTGTGCAACTGTTTTGCACCCGTTGTATTTGAACGTAGAGCCTATCACACCCGATCATCACGTGGTGTCTCAGCATGAAGAACTTTCGCAACGGTGCATACTCAGGGAGAACACTTCTTGATAATTTAGTGAGAGATCATCTTATAATGCTACCGTCAATCAAAGCAAGATAAGATGCATAAAAGATAAACATCACATGCAATCAATATAAGTGATATGATATGGCCATCATCATCTTGTGCTTGTGATCTTCATCTCCAAAGCACCGTCATGATCACCATCGTCACCAGCGTGAAACCTTGATCTCCATCGTAGCATCGTTGTCGCTCGCCAATCTTATGCTTCCACGACTATCGCTACCGCTTAGTGATAAAGTAAAGCATTACATCGCGATTGCATTGCATACAATAAAGCGACAACCATATGGCTCCTGCCAGTTGTCGATAACTCGGTTACAAAACATGATCATCTCATACAATAAAATTTATCATCATGCCTTGACCATATCACATCACAACATGCCCTGCAAAAACAAGTTAGACGTCCTCTACTTTGTTGTTGCAAGTTTTACGTGGCTGCTACGGGCTTAAGCAAGAACCAATCTCACCTACACATCAAAACCACAACGATAGTTTGTCAAATAGACTCCATTTTAACCTTCGCAAGGACCGGGCGTAGCCACACTCCGTTCAACTAAAGTTGGAGAGATAGTCACCCGCAAGCCACCTATGTGCAAAGCACGTCGGGGGAACTGGTCTCGCGTAAGCATACTCGTAATGTTGGTCCGGGTCGTCTTGTCCAACAATACTGCCGAACCAAAGTATGACATGCTGGTAGGCAGTATGACTTATATCGCCCACAACTCACTTGTGTTCTACTCGTGCATATAACATCAAACCATAAAACCTAGGCTCTGATACCACTGTTGAGGAACGTAGTCATTTCAAAAAAATTCCTACGCACACGCCAGATCATGGTGATGCATAGCAACGAGAGGGGAGAGTGTGATTTATGTACCCTTGTAGACCGACAGCGGAAGCGTTATGACAACACGGTTGATATAGTCGTACGTCTTCACGGCCCGACCGATCAAGCACCGAAACTACGGCACCTCCGAGTTTTAGCACACGTTCAGCTCGATGACGATCCCCGGACTCCGATCCAGCAAAGTGTCGGGGAAGAGTTCCGTCAGCACGACGGCGTGGTGATGATCTTGATGTACTACTGTCGCAGGGCTTCGCCTAAGCACCGCTACAATATTATCGAGGACTATGGTGGCAGGGGGCGCCGCACACGGCTAAGAATAAGATCACGTGGATCAACTTGTGTCTATGGGGTGCCCCCTGCCCCTGTATATAAAGGATGGAGGAGGAGGAGGCCAGCCAAGGCTAGGTGCGGCCAGGATGTGGAGTCCTACGAGTCCTAGTAGGAGTCCACCAAGAGGGGAGGAAGGGAGAAGGAAGTGGAGGAGAAGGAAAGGTGGCCGGCCCCCTTTTCCCTAGTCCAATTCGGACTAGAGGGGAGGGGGGCGCAGCAGGCCCTTTCTCCTCTTCCCACTAAAGCCCATCAAGGCCCAATACTTCTCCCGGCGAATTCCCGTAACTCTTCGGTACTCCGAAAAATACCCGAATCACTTGGAACCTTTCCGATGTCGGAATATAGTCGTCCAATATATCGATCTTTACGTCTCGACCATTTCGAGACTCCTCGTCATGTCCTCGATCTCATCCGGGACTCCGAACTCATTCGGTACATCAAAACTCATAAACTCATAATATAACTGTCATCGAACCCTTAAGCGTGCGGACCCTACGGGTTCGAGAACAATGTAGACATGACCGAGACACGTCTCCGGTCAATAACCAATAGCGGGACCTGGATGCCCATATTGGCTCCTACATATTCTACGAAGATCTTTATCGGTCAGACCGCATAACAACATACGTTGTTCCCTTTGTCATCGGTATGTTACTTGCCCGAGATTCGATCGTCGGTATCCAATACCTAGTTCAATCTTGTTACCGGCAAGTCTCTTTACTCGTTCTGTAATACATCATCTCGCAACTAACTCATTAGTTGCATTGCTTGCAAGGCTTAAGTGATGTGCATTACCGAGAGGGCCCAGAGATACCTCTCCGACAATCGGAGTGACAAATCCTAATCTCGAAATACGCCAACCCAACATCTACCTTTGGAGACACCTGTAGAGCACCTTTATAATCACCCAGTTACGTTGTGACGTTTGGTAGCACACAAAGTGTTCCTCCGGCAAACGGGAGTTGCATAATCTCATAGTCATAGGAACATGTATAAGTCATGAAGAAAGCAATAGCAACATACTAAACGATCAGGTGCTAAGCTAATGGAATGGGTCATGTCAATCAGATCATTCATCTAATGATGTGATCCCGTTAATCAAATAACAACTCTTTGCCATGGTTGGGAAACATAACCATCATTGATTAACGAGCTAGTCAAGTAGAGGCATACTAGTGACACTCTGTTTGTCTATGTATTCACACATGTATTATGTTTCTGGTTAATACAATTCTAGCATGAATAATAAACATTTATCATGAAATAAGGAAATAAATAATAACTTTATTATTGCCTCTAGGGCATATTTCCTTCAGCCACCACACCACCCTGCATGTATGAGGGCCCGGTGCGACGCTCCGGTGGCATTGCTACCCCCAGTGCCTCCGTCCCGCCTAACCCTGTAGCGTTTGACCACGTGATCTAGCCCTTTGACTTTCCACGGACGGGCTTTGACCAGTGGACCTCCCCATCCGGTTGTGTTAGGTCAGCCCGTAGGAACACTT
Source organism: Triticum turgidum subsp. durum (assembly GCA_900231445.1). Lineage (NCBI taxonomy): Eukaryota > Viridiplantae > Streptophyta > Magnoliopsida > Poales > Poaceae > Triticum > Triticum turgidum. The sequence goes on along the minus strand of LT934115.1, from coordinate 4,547,090 downwards.
TGGAGCAACATCCGGGCCAGACCCACAACAAGATCCCCTCCGTGTAGACCCCACGCGTCCGTTTCCCCCTTCCAGGTGCCGGCGGCGGCGCCGTCCGTGAGGGGGGGCACACCCCGGAGCCCCAAGACGGGCGTCTACGCATGCATGAACACTTTCACATATGCATCGGGACCCGTGCGATGTTTCGGTGACATAGCTACACCCCGAACCCCCCCACCAACCAGAATTCCTTCCGTGTCGACTGTTTCCCCCCTCCGTGAGACGGCGATAGCGACGTTCGTAACGGGGGGCAATCGATATACCATCGGGTATGTTTTTTTAGATAAGGCATAATTATCTTATGCAAAAGCAAAAACTAAAATAAAGTAAAAATAACAAAACAAAGTAAAAATAAAAAAATAAAGTAATGCCCATGTATGCCGTCGGCATACCTGCGCACACACGGATCGATGACGTGGCGTGGCACACGGATCGTTGACGTGGCAGAGGGGCCTATGCCGACGGCTGTGCCGTAGGCATACCTCTGCCACAGATATGCCGATGGCCGCCGTTACCACCCGTCGGCGTAGGTTCAACGCCGTCAAATGGTCAGCGCTGACCGGGCAGGTGGGCCCGTGCTATGCCGACGGCCTGACCTATGCCGACGGGCCCCGTAGGCGTATCTCGGGCGGTCCCGACGGCCTCGTCTATGCCGACGGCTTTTCTACGCCTACGGCCTATCCTTGGCCGTCGGCATAGGTCCGGCAATGCCGACGGGGGCCGTCGGCAACCCCAGTTTTTCTGGTAGTGATCCCCACTCGACGAGCTTTTGTCGATAGGATTAGGCTAACCCTTGCTTTGATATTCGTGTGGACATGTTTCTTGATATTCATATATAGGGCAATATTTTTTTAGCTTACCTAGTTGAATTAATATAACGGTGTATCCTGTACACTTTTAAGCATAAATTTAGTAAAACATTCATTTTTTGTGTAGGTCGTCCATGATTTTCATTTTTGTTTTTTTTTTGTTTTTTTATTTTGTCATAAACACCTAGTCAAATGATATTTTAGACAACTGAGATGTAGCTAGACCCATAAAGTTCTGGAAAACGACTTTTCATACAGTAATTTTCGAGAGAAAACCTGCACACTAACATATAACCTCGTAGCATTCTGTTTCGGTGACCACCTTAATATTAAAAGAGAGGGATAGAGCTCTCTCTCTCTCTCTCTCCCCGATTTCGTTATGAGAAACCACGTTGTCTTTTTACAGATACTGAACAGGAAATAAAAGAACCACGTTGATTTCCGGTTCAGTAGCACAACGTGGTTTTTGATAAATGAAGTCGGAGAGAGCTCTCTTTATTTTTCTTTCTTTATAAAAATGGTGTGCTAATTTATCTGTTTCTTCCATCGCAAAAAAAAAAATTTATCTGTTTCTTGATGGCTCACGTGTAGGTGCAGGAGGAGAAGCGGACGGGGCTGGTGCGCAGCCCGCAGTACATTGAGAGGTCGTCGCTGGAGACGCCGCCGGCAGCAGAGCGGCCGGTGTGGAGGCTGGCGTTCCTCAACCCACCGGCGCTGCCGATCTTCACCCGCAGCAAGATCGAGGACATCGACGGCGAGCCCCTCCAGGTAATCCTCGTCGAGGCGAACACTGGCTCGCGCTGCGGCGTGCTCCCGCAATTCATGTGCGTCCAGCTGGTGCCGCTCAACGGGGACTTCCCCCCGAGAGGCCGCGAGGAGTGGACGGCCGGCGAGTTTGCCCGGGCCATCGCCAAGGAGCGCGCCTGGAAGTGGCCGCTCCTCATCGGCGACGTCGAGCTCACCATGCGGAACGGGCGCGCGGTCGTGGACGACCTCCAGTTCACGGACAGCTCCGCCTGGGTCCGCTGCGGCAAGTTCCGCATCGGCGCACGCGTGGTGCCGGGCGGCTACGAGGGCGCTAGGGTCGCCGAGGCCATGACCGATGCCTTCCACGTCCGCAACCACCGCGGCGGACGGCTACGAGGGCGCTAGGGCCGCCGAGACCATGACCGATGCCTTCAACGTCCGGGACAACCGCGGCGACAGTATGTGACATGAACCCCGACGCCTCTCTGTTTTATTGCTTAAATTTGACCAGAACGGCGCGTGCTCATCATCTCTGTAGGGATGCAGTGTACCGGAAGCAGTACCCTCCGGCGCTCCGCGACGACGTGTGGCGGCTGGAGAAGATCAGCAAGTTATGGCCGTTCCACGAGAAGCTGTGGCAGCACGGCGTGGAGACCGTTCAGGAGTTTCTGCGGATGCTCATGGTGAAGCCTGACGTGCTGCGCGAGATAATGGGCGACGGCATGACGGACCGCATGTGGGAGGTGTGCACCAGCCACGCCAAGACGTGCGACGCCGGCGACAAGGTGTACGCGTATGCCGGGCAGCACGGCGCCACCGTCTACGTCAACTCCATCTGGCAGCTCGTGAAGATCGAGTTTGCCGGCGTCGAGTGCGCCGCGCAGGAGCTGGCAGGGACCAGAGGGCGTACGTGTACCAGCTGTACGTGGAGGCGTTCGAGCAGCGGGAACACCTCGAGGAGGCGGAGCCTGCCACCATGCTCCAGTGCTGCACAGTAAGTAAACATCCGACCAGAATTCTTCATCCTTTTGAAAATGCTCTGTTCCTCTGAATTCCAACGTCTTATGTTCCAAACCTTCTCTTTCAGACACGGCGCCGGTCGCCCCACCTCCTCTTCCGGCGATCCCGATCTCGTTCCAGGGCAACTCGGAGCTAGACTTCCAGATTGTCGCAGGCGGTACGCGTGGCAATCCGATCGAGGAAGATGCTACAGCTGTTGGAATTAACCACGATGAGACTATGTTTGGCTCAGACTAGTACAATCACCGTATAGGATTTGTATTACAGTGTTGCCACTCTTGAAGAAGGCGGCAAGGCTGGGCACCAGAAGTCCATGACATAAGGCGTCTCGGTATGGTCATGGGAAGCGAGGCACGCCAATGTCCATGACGCAAGGCGGACTGATATGATCGTGCTGGGAGACGCTGCTGCGTCGCTCGGAACAAGAGACGAAGAGCACAAATTTTCTTTTCTTTTCAATTTGAGCCATATACAATTTCAGCCACGCATAATTAGTATGGAGTTGCATACTTGTTCTCATTGATTACAAGATGCACACGCGTATTACATACTTTTGTACATATATACTAGTACTCCCTTCGGTCAAGATTTGTGATTTGTCTGAAGTCAAGGTATCTCTATTTTGACCAAACTTATGGGAAAAAGTACCAACATTCACAATGCTAAAATCAATATTGATTCATTATGAATTGTAGTTTCATAGTATATATATTTGGTGTTGTAGATATTGTTATTTTCTAATATAAATTTGATCAAACTTTGCGAAGTTTGACTTGATACAAATCTAATACGCGGAGTAAAAAAGGTCTCGAGAGAGTACTAAACAAAAGATGCCATACTAGTTTACCATTAGTCATGGTCATCATGGTGTTACATATACTACAAATCAGGTTTCTGGTCTGCCATGCTTCTAAAATCGTCAATGATACCTTCATAGTTGTATTTTTCTTCATAATTTCACCCTCTATGTTAACTAGCAAGTTGTTGGCAAGATGATCATCTTCCATCTTTTTCTGCAACCTTGTTCTAATAATCTTCATACTAGAAAATGCACGTTCAACACCCATTGTAGAAACTGGGAGGGTAATGAGCAAACGAAGTAGCCTTTCAATCAAATTAAAGATATTACATCTTCCTGTCTCCACAAGGAATCAACAAAGATCAATTAAGGTTGATTTTTTTTCATATGTTCATCCTTAGAAACATCCAAAACATAGTATTTTAGTTGCAGTTCTAATCCACAGATATCTTGTTGCGATAAATCAGGTAAGGAGAGCGGGACAAGGGAAACAGATAAAACATATGAAAAATGGGAATGGAGGGCATGGGGAATGGTGGTCAAGCCACAAGTCATAGTGAACTACGAAGAAATTTATGTTATTGATATTGGTGAGAGCGCGACGTTGCAACTTCCTATCGGTTGATACCTCTGTTGTTTTTTGTGCTGCTATGATTGAAGATGAAAAGATTGGAAGTTTCTTGCAAAAAAAAAGTTGAATTGCTAACAAGCGTGTATGACATCCCTGACCTGTCCGCTAAACTCACATTATTGTGGATAGTAATGTGCCCAAAATCGATGGTATGGAGTGTGTGACAACATATTCTTTCACGTTGGTGTGGAATTCTCGGTAGGAATACTATTTCATTTTAAGCGGATGCATCTGGACCATCACAAACATAATTCGTTGTCAGGAAAATTTTGTGGGAGTGCATGCTTGCTGAGCTTGTGAAGTATAGGATTCCCAAACTCGCCACCACGTAGTTAGTCCCTTTCTTAAGAACCTCCCATTTTGTTCGCCCCCATTTGTTTCCTCAAGTAACATTTAAAAAAGTGTATTTTTGGATAATGAAAATTGCACGTGACCCAGGTTAATACGAGGTACAAATCTCTCATGCACTTAACGGCTTAAGACGAAAATCTTATCTTGTATGTTGTTTATTTCCTTCATTTAACGTTGGAGGCGAGGAAAGACAATCTAACGGTGGAGGCATAACAATTAATTGTCATGAACTGAACTTGGATGAAAGGAAATCACCTAACTAGGCATAGTTAGTTTTTGGATTGTGAAACTTCCCATTGCTTTATGGAGATATGCTCAACTCTTTCTTTGCCTTTGCAGATAGAGCAAAATTTCAGTATTAATTCACAACTTGCAAAATAATGTTTCACTTTTACACTTATTTGCATGGTCACAAAGAACATGTTGAAGCTTATAATTGATATTGCTTAACATTATCATCAAGCTTTCACGGCAGCTAGAATTATTTTGCATCTCGAGTCGCGCAAGACATGCATTGGTCTGACACGATGTGAATAAGGATCACAAATCATGTAATACCAGCTGATATGTGTTGGCAGGTATGTTTCTGGTACCATACCAAACATCCTCCTGGCACAACATGCATTATGATCCAGGTCTTTGTGTTGAACTTAAAAGTCAAAACGCACACACGTATTCATGTAAATACTATACACACAACGACAGTCTTGTGTTTGAAGTGGCTATTACATATGTGTCTATCGCACGAAGTTGCAATTTTGTTTCCTATGTGAGGGAAATATTGGAAGCTCTCACTGAAGCCATCTTTGGAAAATGGGCACATTGGGTCTAACTTAAGAGCCGGCCTTGCTATACGTACGACCGAGTGTCTGTCCAACACTGTACGATAATACACACCACCTGCATCGGCCGAAAACCAACACTAGTAGAAAAAGGGCCTATTGTCCCGGTTCGTAAAGGCCTTTTGTCCCGGTTTAGGAACCGGGACTAAAAGGTCGTTACTAATGCCCTAGGCCTTTAGTCCCGGTGACAGATGGGCCTCCACGTGGCCGCTGCGGCCAGCCCAGGCAGGAGGGCCTTTGGTCCCGGTTGGTGGCACCAACCGGGACCAAAAGGCATCCACGCGTCAGCATTTCAGGGGCTGGGTTTTTTTAAAGGGGGAGGGTTTAGGGGGTAATTTAGGGTGTGTAAACTAGCTAACAGAGAGAAGTATCCTCTCTTATTTCCGTGCTTGGTTTACCAACGCTACTGCTATGCCTAAACATGGCTTAGATTAAAGTGAAGGCAACATGTGGTGCATGTCGAAAGTAATATTAATCCTAACTTGATCGAGTTTGGATTAGTACTACTTTCGACATGCAGCACATGCTTGTAGCCTTCACTTCATTCCAATCCATATTCATTTCACTCACTAATATATAATAACTCTTCATGCCCGCATCATGCATCATCATAATAACAAGTCCTACTAATCATCATCATACAACTTCTACTCGTTATTAATAACAAGTCATACGATCATCATCCTCATAGTCATGAAACCAACCCTACTTAATTATTCTAGGCGCATGATCATCAGTATTAGGTAGGACCTAAATACCCTCTTTAAGATAAAATAGCATAAAACAATATAGACCCTGACTCTCCATTATGAAGAATGGAGATCATCCTGTCTCCAATTCTTGCGCTTCGCTTAATTTTGCTTCCAAGAACCTCCTTACGACTGTCCATACATTTTTTCCATTCCTTGATTTTCATGTCTCCACTTCTTTTAGAAATCCGGTATCGACAGTTCAGATTCGTAGGATGACCTGGACGTTGTTGGAAATATGCCCTAGAGGCAATAATAAAAGCATTATTATTATATTTCCTTGTTCATGATAATTGTCTTTATTCATGCGATAATTGTGTTATCCGGAAATCGTAATACATGTGTGAATAACAGACACCAACATGTCCCTAGTAAGCCTCTAGTTGACTAGCTCGTTGATCAGCAGATAGTCATGGTTTCCTGGCTATGGACATAGGATGTCATTGATAAAGAGATCACATCATTAGGAGAATGATGTGATGGACAAGACCCAATCCTAAACATAGCATAAAGATCGTATAGTTCGTTTGCTAGAGTTTTGCAATGTCAAGTATCTTTTCCTTAGACCATGAGATCGTGTAACTCCCGGATACCGTAGGAGTGCTTTGGGTGTACCAAACGTCACAACGTAACTGGGTGACTATAAAGGTAGACTACGGGTATCTCCGCAAGTGTCTGTTGAGTTGACACGGATCAAGACTAGGATTTGTCACTCCGTATGACGGAGAGGTATCACTGGGCCCACTCGTTAATGCATCATCATAATGAGCTCAAAGTGACCAAGTGTCTGGTCACGGGATCATGCATTACGGTACGAGTAAAGTGACTTTCCGATAACGAGATTGAACGAGGTATTGGGATACCGACGATCGAATCTCGGGCAAGTAATATATCGATTGACAAAGGGAATTGCATACGGGGTTGATTGAATCCTCGACATCGTGGTTCATCCGATGAGATCATCGTGGAGCATGTGGGAGCCAACATGGGTATCCAGATCCCGCTATTGGTTATTGACCGGAGAGCCGTCTCGGTCATGTCTACATGTCTCCCGAACCCGTAGGGTCTACACACTTAAGGTTCGGTGACGCTAGGGTTGTGAAGATATGTATATGCAGTAACCCGAATGTTGTTCGGAGTCCCGGATGAGATCCCGGACGTCACGAGGAGTTCTGGAATGGTCCGGAGGTAAAGAATTATATATAGGAAGTGCTGTTTCGGCCATCGGGACAAGTTTCGGGGTTACCGGTATTGTACCGGGACCACCGGAAGGGTCCCGGGGGTCCACCGGGTGGGGCCACCTATCCCGGAGGGCCCCATGGGCTGAAGTGGGAACGGACCCAGCCCATAGTGGGCTGGGGCGCCACCCCCTAAGGGCCCATGCGCCTAGGGTTTAGGGGAAACCCTAAAGGGGGGCGCCCCCTTGCTTGGGGGGCAAGCCCCCCACCCCTTGCCCCCCCCCTAGGAGATCCATCTCCTAGGGCCGGCGCCCCCCCTTAGGCACCCCTATATATAGTGGGGGAGAGGAGGGACTTGAGGCTACGGCTTTTGGTGCATCCCTCTCTCCCTGTTACGTCTCTCTCTCTTGTAGTAAAGGCGAAGCCCTGCTACTGTGACGCCCTGCATCCACCACCATGCTGTCGTGCTGCTGGATCATCATCAACCTCTCCTTCCCCCTTGCTGGATCAAGAAGGAGGAGACGTCTCCCGTCCCGTACGTGTGTTGAACGCGGAGGTGCCGTCCGTTCGGCACTTGGTCATCGGTGATTTGGATCACGTCGTGTTCGACTACATCATCCCCGTTCTTTGAACGCTTCCGCACGCGATCTACAAAGGTATGTAGATGCATCTGATGACTCGTTGCTAGATGAACTCCTAGATGGATCTTGGTGAAACGAGTAGGAAAATTTTTGTTTTCTGCAACGTTCCCCAACAGTGGCATCATGAGATAGGTCTATGCGTAGTTCTTCTTGCGCGAGTAGAACACAATTTGTTATGGGCGTGGATTTGTCAACTTTCTTGCCGCTACTAGTCTTTTCTTGCTTCAGCGGTATTGTGGGATGAAGCGGCCCGGACCAACCTTACACGTACGCTTACGTGAGACCGGTTCCACCGACTAACATGCACTAGTTGCATAAGGTGGCTGGCGGGTGTCTGTCTCTCCTACTTTAGTTGGAGCGGATTCGATGCACAGGGTCCTTATGAAGGGTAAATAGAAGTTGACAAATCCCGTTGTGGTTTTCACGTAGGTAAGAAAACGTTCTTGCTAGAACCCTAATTCAGCCACGTAAAACTTGCAACAACAATTAGAGGACGTCTAACTTGTTTTTGCAGCAAGTGGTTTGTGATATGATATGGCCAAAGTTGTGATGAATGATGAATGATCTATATGTGATGTATGAGATGTTCATGCTATTGTAATAGGAATCACGACTTGCATGTCGATGAGTATGACAACCGGCAGGAGCCATAGGAGTTGTCTTTATTCTTTTATATGACCTGCGTGTCATTGAGAAACGCCATGTAAATTACTTTACTTTATTGCTAAACGCGTTAGCCATAGTAGTAGAAGTAATAGTTGGCGAGCAACTTCATGGAGACACGATGATGGAGATCATGATGATGGAGATCATGGTGTCAAGCCGGTGACAAGATGATCATGGAGCCCGAAGATGGAGATCAAAGGAGCTATGTGATATTGGCCATATCATGTCACGTTTATTATTTGATTGCATGTGATGTTTATCATGTTTTGCATCTTGTTTACTTAGAACGACGGTAGTAAATAAGATGATCCCTCATAACAATTTCAAGAAGTGTTCTCCCCTAACTGTGCACCGTTGCTAAAGTTCGTCGTTTCGAAGCACCACGTGATGATCGGGTGTGATAGATTCTTACGTTCACATACAACGGGTGTAAGACAGTTTTACACATGCAAAACACTTAGGGTTAACTTGACGAGCCTAGCATGTGTATAGACATGGCCTCGGAACACAGAAGACCGAAAGGTCGAGCATGAGTCGTATAGAAGATACGATCAACATGAAGATGTTCACCGACGTTGACTAGTCCGTCTCACGTGATGATCGGACACGGCCTAGTTAACTCGGATCATGTAATACTTAGATGACTAGAGGGATGTCTAATCTAAGTGGGAGTTCATTATATAATTTGATTAAATGAACTTTATTATCATGAACATTTGTCTAAAATATTTTACAATATGTCTTGTAGATCAAATGGCCCACGTAGTCCTCAACTTCAACGCGTTCCTAGAGAAAACCAAGCTGAAAGACGATGGCAGCAACTATACGGACTGGGTCCGGAACCTGAGGATCATCCTCATAGCTGCCAAGAAAGATTACGTCGTACAAGCACCGCTAGGTGAAGCTCCCGTCCCACAGAACCAAGACGTTATGAACGCTTGGCAGACACGTGTTGACGACTACTCCCTCGTTCAGTGCGGCATGCTTTACAGTTTAGAGCCGGGGCTCCAAAAGCATTTTGAGAGACATGGAGCATATGAGATGTTCGAAGAGCTAAAAAATGGTTTTCCAAGCTCATGCCCGGGTCGAGAGATATGAGGTCTCCGACAAGTTCTTCAGCTGTAAGATGGAGGAAAATAGTTCTGTCAGTGAGCACATACTCACTATGTCTGGATTACATAACCGCTTGACTCAGCTGGGAGTTAATCTCCCGGATGATGCGGTCATTGACAGAATCCTCCAATCGCTTCCACCAAGCTACAAGAGCTTTGTGATGAACTTCAACATGCAGGGGATGCAAAAGACCATTCCTGAGTTGTTTTCAATGCTGAAATCAGCGGAGGTAGAAGTCAAAAAGGAACATCAAGTGTTGATGGTCAATAAAACCACTAAGTTCAAGAAAGGCAAGGGTAAAAAGAACTTCAAGAAGGACGGCAAGGAAGTTGCCGCGCCCGGCAAGCAAGCTGCCGGGAAGAAGCCAAAGAATGGACCCAAGCCCGAGACTGAGTGCTTTTATTGCAAGGGAAGCGGTCACTAGAAGCGGAACTGCCCCAAATACTTAGCAGACAAGAAGGCCGGCAAAACAAAAGGTATATGTGATATACATGTAATTGATGTGTACCTTACCAGTAATCGTAGTAGCTCTTGGGTATTTGATACCGGTGCAGTTGCTCACATTTGTAACTCACAGCAGGAACTACGGAATAAGCGGAGACTGGCAAAGGACGAGGTGACGATGCGCGTCGGGAATGGTTCCAAAGTCGATGTGATCGCCGTCGGCACGCTACCTCTTCATTTACCTACGGGATTAGTTTTAAACCTCAATAATTGTTATTTAGTACCAGCTTTGAGCATGAACATTGTATCTGGATCTCGTTTAACTCGAGATGGCTACTCATTTAAATCCGAGAATAATGGTTGTTCTATTTATATGAGAGATATGTTTTATGGTCATGCTCCTATGGTGAATGGTTTATTCTTTATGAATCTCGAACGTAATGCTACACATGTTCATAGTGTGAGTACCAAAAGATGTAAGGTTGATAATGATAGTCCCTCATACTTGTGGCACTGCCGCCTTGGTCACATAGGTGTCAAACGCATGAAGAAGCTCCATGCAGATGGACTTTTAGAGTCTCTTGATTATGAATCATTTGACACGTGCGAACCATGCCTTATGGGTAAAATGACCAAGACTCCGTTCTCAGGAACAATGGAGCGAGCAACCAACTTAATGGAAATCATACATACTGATGTGTGCGGTCCAATGAGTGTTGAGGCTCGTGGTGGCTATCGCTATGTTCTCGCCCTCACTGATGACTTGAGTAGATATGGGTATGTCTACTTGATGAAACACAAGTCTGAAACCTTTGAAAAGTTCAAGGAATTTCAGAATGAGGTTGAGAATCAACGTGACAAGAAAATCAAGTTTCTACGATCAGATCGTGGAGGAGAATACTTGAGTCATGAATTTGGCACACACTTAAGAAAATGTGGAATAGTTTCACAACTCACGCCGCCTGGAACACCTCAGCGTAACGGTGTGTCCGAACGTCGTAATTGCACTCTATTAGATATGGTGCGGTCTATGATGTCTCTTACCGATCTACCGCTATCTTTTTGGGGCTTTGCTTTAGAGACTGCTGCATTCACTTTAAATAGGGCTCCGTCAAAATCCGTTGAGACGACACCGTTTGAATTATGGTTTGGGAAGAAACCTAAGTTGTCGTTTCTGAAAGTTTGGGGATGCGATGCTTATGTCAAGAAACTTCAACCTGAAAAGCTCGAACCCAAGTCGGAAAAATGCGTCTTCATAGGATACCCAAAAGAAACTATTGGGTATACCTTCTACCTCAGATCCGAAGGCAAGATCTTTGTTGCCAAGAATGGATCCTTTCTAGAGAAAGAGTTTCTCTCAAAAGAAGTAAGTGGGAGGAAAGTAGAACTTGATGAAGTGTTACCTCTTGAACCGGAAAATGGCGCAACTCAAGAAAATGTTCCTGAGGTGCCTGCACCGACTAGAGAGGAAGTTAATGATGATGATCAAGAAACTTCTGATCAAGTTGCTGCTGAACTTCGAAGGTCCACAAGGACACGTTCCGCACCAGAGTGGTACGGCACCCTGTCTTGGAAATCATGTTGTTAGACAGCGGTGAACCTTCGAACTATGAAGAAGCGATGGCGGGCCCGGATTCCGACAAATGGCTAGAAGCCATGAAATCCGAGATAGGATCCATGTATGAAAACGAAGTATGGACTTTGACTGACTTGCCCGTTGAACGGCGAGCCATAGAGAATAAATGGATCTTTAAGAAGAAGACAGACGCGGATGGTAATGTGACCATCTATAAAGCTCGGCTTGTCGCTAAGGGTTATCGACAAGTTCAAGGGGTTGACTACGATGAGACTTTCTCACCGGTAGCAAAGCTAAAGTCCGTCCGAATCATGTTAGCAATTGCCACATTTTACGATTATGAAATATGGCAAATGGACGTCAAAACGGCATTCCTTAATGGTTTCCTTAAGGAAGAATTGTATATGATGCAGCCGGAAGGTTTTGTCGATCCTAAGAACGCTAACAAGGTGTGCAAGCTCCAACGCTCGATTTATGGGCTGGTGCAAGCATCTCGGAGTTGGAACATTCGCTTTGATGAGATGATCAAAGCGTTTGGGTTTACACAGACTTATGGAGAAGCCTGCGTTTAGAAGAAAGTGAGTGGGAGCTCTGTAGCATTTCTCATATTATATGTAGATGACATACTTTTGATGGGAAATGATATAGAACTCTTGGACAGCATTAAGGCCTACTTGAATAAGAGTTTTTCAATGAAGGACCTTGGAGAAGCTGCTTATATATTAGGCATCAAAATCTATAGAGATAGATCGAGACGCCTCATAGGTCTTTCACAAAGCACATACCTTGATAAGATATTGAAGAAGTTCAATATGGATCAATCTAAGAAGGGGTTCTTGCCTGTGTTACAAGGTATGAAATTGAGCTCGGCTCAAAGTCCGACCACGGCAGAAGAAATAGAAGAGATGAGTGTCATCCCCTATGCCTCAGCCATAGGTTCTATTATGTATGCCATGCTGTGTACCAGACCTGATGTAAACCTTGCCGTAAGTTTGGTAGGAAGGTACCAAAGTAATCCCGGCAAGGAACACTGGACAACGGTCAAGAATATCCTGAAGTACCTGAAAAGGACTAAGGAGATGTTTCTCGTTTATGGAGGTGACGAAGAGCTCGTCGTAAAGGGTTACGTCGATGCTAGCTTCGACACAGATCTGGATGACTCAAAGTCACAAACCGGATACGTGTATATTTTGAATGGTGGGGCAGTAAGCTGGTGCAGTTGCAAGCAGAGCGTCGTGGCGGGATCTACATGTGAAGCGGAGTACATGGCAGCCTCGGAGGCAGCACATGAAGCAATTTGGGTGAAGGAGTTCATCACCGACCTCGGAGTCATACCCAATGCGTCGGGGCCGATCAAGCTCTTCTGTGACAACACTGGAGCTATTGCACTTGCCAAGGAGCCCAGGTTTCACAAGAAGACAAGGCACATCAAGCGTCGCTTCAACTCCATTCGTGAAAATGTTCAAGATGGAGACATAGATATTTGTAAAGTACATACGGACCTGAATGTAGCAGATCCGTTGACTAAACCTCTCCCTAGGGCAAAACATGATCAACACCAGAATTCCATGGGTGTTCGATTCATCACAATGTAACTAGATTATTGACTCTAGTGCAAGTGGGAGACTGTTGGAAATATGCCCTAGAGGCAATAATAAAAGCATTATTATTATATTTCCTTGTTCATGATAATTGTCTTTATTCATGCTATAATTGTGTTATCCGGAAATCGTAATACATGTGTGAATAACAGACACCAACATGTCCCTAGTAAGCCTCTAGTTGACTAGCTCGTTGATCAGCAGATAGTCATGGTTTCCTGGCTATGGACATAGGATGTCATTGATAACGAGATCACATCATTAGGAGAATGATGTGATGGACAAGACCCAATCCTAAACATAGCATAAAGATCGTATAGTTCGTTTGCTAGAGTTTTGCAATGTCAAGTATCTTTTCCTTAGACCATGAGATCGTGTAACTCCGGGATACCGTAGGAGTGCTTTGGGTGTACCAAACGTCACAACGTAACTGGGTGACTATAAAGGTAGACTACGGGTATCTCCACAAGTGTCTGTTGAGTTGACACGGATCAAGACTAGGATTTGTCACTCCGTATGACGGAAAGGTATCACTGGGCCCACTCGTTAATGCATCATCATAATGAGCTCAAAGTGACCAAGTGTATGGTCACGGGATCATGCATTACGGTACGAGTAAAGTGACTTTCCGATAACGAGATTGAACGAGGTATTGGGATACCGACGATCGAATCTCGGGCAAGTAATATATCGATTGACAAAGGGAATTGCATACGGGGTTGATTGAATCCTCGACATCGTGGTTCATCCGATGAGATCATCGTGGAGCATGTGGGAGCCATCATGGGTATCCAGATCCCGCTGTTGGTTATTGACCGGAGAGTCGTCTCGGTAATGTCTACATGTCTCCCGAACCCGTAGGGTCTACACACTTAAGGTTCGGTGACGCTAGGGTTGTGAAGATATGTATATGCAGTAACCTGAATGTTGTTCGGAGTCCCGGATGAGATCCCGGACGTGACGAGGAGTTCCTGAATGGTCCGGAGGTAAAGAATTATATATAGGAAGTGCTGTTTCGGCCATCGGGACAAGTTTCGGGGTTACCGGTATTGTACCGGGACCACCGGAAGGGTCCCGGGGGTCCACCGGGTGGGGCCACCTATCCCGGAGGGCCCCATGGGCTGAAGTGGGAAGGGACCCAGCCCATAGTGGGCTGGGGCGCCACCCCCTAAGGGCCCATGCGCCTAGGGTTTAGGGGAAACCCTAAAGGGGGGCGCCCCCTTGCTTGGGGGGCAAGCCCCCCACCCCTTGGCCGCCCCCCCCCTAGGAGATCCATCTCCTAGGGCCGGCGCCCCCCCTTAGGCACCCCTATATATAGTGGGGGAGAGGAGGGACTTGAGGCTACGGCTTTTGGTGCATCCCTCTCTCCCTGTTACGTCTCTCTCTCTTATAGTAAAGGCGAAGCCCTGCTACTGTGACGCCCTGCATCCACCACCACGCCGTCGTGCTGCTGGATCATCATCAACCTCTCCTTCCCCCTTGCTGGATCAAGAAGGAGGAGACGTCTCCCGTCCCGTACGTGTGTTGAACGCGGAGGTGCCGTCAGTTCGGCACTTGGTCATCGGTGATTTGGATCACGTCGTGTTCGACTACATCATACCCGTTCTTTGAACGCTTCCGCACGCGATCTACAAAGGTATGTAGATGCATCTGATGACTTGTTGCTAGATGAAGTCCTAGATGGATCTTGGTGAAACGAGTAGGAAAATTTTTGTTTTCTGCAACGTTCCCCAATAGTGGCATCATGAGCTAGGTCTATGCGTAGTTCTTCTTGCGCGAGTAGACCACAATTTGTTGTGGGCGTGGATTTGTCAACTTTCTTGCCGCTACTAGTCTTTTCTTGCTTCAGCAGTATTGTGGGATGAAGCGGCCCGGACCAACCTTACACGTACGCTTACGTGAGACCGGTTCCACTGACTAACATGCACTAGTTGCATAAGGTGGCTGGCGGGTGTCTGTCTCTCCTACTTTAGTTGGAGCGGATTCGATGAACAGGGTCCTTATGAAGGGTAAATAGATGTTGACAAATCACGTTGTGGTTTTCACGTAGGTAAGAAAACGTTCTTGCTAGAACCCTAATTCAGCCACATAAAACTTGCAACAACAATTAGAGGACGTCTAACTTGTTTTTGCAGCAAGTAGTTTGTGATATGATATGGCCAAAGTTGTGATGAATGATGAATGATCTATATGTGATGTATGAGATGTTCATGCTATTGTAATAGGAATCACGACTTGCATGTCGATGAGTACGACAACCGGCAGGAGCCATAGGAGTTGCCTTTATTCTTTTATATGACCTGCGTGTCATTGAGAAACGCCATGTAAATTACTTTACTTTATTGCTAAACGCGTTAGCCATAGTATTAGAAGTAATAGTTGGCGAGCAACTTCATGGAGACACGATGATGGAGATCATGATGATGGAGATCATGGTGTCAAGCCGGTGACAAGATGATCATGGAGCCCGAAGATGGAGATCAAAGGAGCTATGTGATATTGGCCATATCATGTCACGTTTATTATTTGATTGCATGTGATGTTTATCATGTTTTGCATCTTGTTTACTTAGAACGACGGTAGTAAATAAGATGATCCCTCATAACAATTTCAAGAAGTGTTCTCCCCTAACTGTGCACCGTTGCTAAAGTTCGTCGTTTCGAAGCACCACGTGATGATCGGGTGTGATAGATTCTTACGTTCACATACAACGGGTGTAAGACAGTTTTACACATGCAAAACACTTAAGGTTAACTTGACGAGCCTAGCATGTGTATAGACATGGCCTCGGAACACAGAAGACCGAAAGGTCGAGCATGAGTCGTATAGAAGATACGATCAACATGAAGATGTTCACCGACGTTGACTAGTCCGTCTCACGTGATGATCGGACACGGCCTAGTTAACTCGGATCATGTAATACTTAGATGACTAGAGGGATGTCTAATCTAAGTGGGAGTTCATTATACAATTTGATTAGATGAACTTTATTATCATGAACATTAGTCTAAAATATTTTACAATATGTCTTGTAGATCAAATGGCCCACGTAGTCCTCAACTTCAACTCGTTCCTAGAGAAAACCAAGCTGAAAGACGATGGCAGCAACTATACGGACTGGGTCCGGAACCTGAGGATCATCCTCATAGCTGCCAAGAAAGATTACGTCCTACAAGCACCGCTAGGTGAAGCTCCCGTCCCACAGAACCAAGACGTTATGAACGCTTGGCAGACACGTGTTGACGACTACTCCCTTGTTCAGTGCGGCATGCTTTACAGTTTAGAGCCGGGGCTCCAAAAGCGTTTTGAGAGACATGGAGCATATGAGATGTTCGAAGAGCTAAAAAAATGGTTTTCCAAGCTCATGCCCGGGTCGAGAGATATGAGGTCTCCGACAAGTTCTTCAGCTGTAAGATGGAGGAAAATAGTTCTGTCAGTGAGCACATACTCACTATGTCTGGATTACATAACCGCTTGACTCAGCTGGGAGTTAATCTCCCGGATGATGCGGTCATTGACAGAATCCTCCAATCGCTTCCACCAAGCTACAAGAGCTTTGTGATGAACTTCAACATGCAGGGGATGCAAAAGACCATTCCTGAGTTGTTTTCAATGCTGAAATCAGCGGAGGTAGAAGTCAAAAAGGAACATCAAGTGTTGATGGTCAATAAAACCACTAAGTTCAAGAAAGGCAAGGGTAAAAAGAACTTCAAGAAGGACGGCAAGGAAGTTGCCGCGCCCGGCAAGCAAGCTGCCGGGAAGAAGCCAAAGAATGGACCCAAGCCCGAGACTGAGTGCTTTTATTGCAAGGGAAGCGGTCACTGGAAGCGGAACTGCCCCAAATACTTAGCAGACAAGAAGGCCGGCAAAACAAAAGGTATATGTGATATACATGTAATTGATGTGTACCTTACCAGTAATCGTAGTAGCTCTTGGGTATTTGATACCGGTGCAGTTGCTCACATTTGTAACTCACAGCAGGAACTACGGAATAAGCGGACACTGGCAAAGGACGAGGTGACGATGCGCGTCGGGAATGGTTCCAAAGTCGATGTGATCGCCGTCGGCACGCTACCTCTTCATTTACCTACGGGATTAGTTTTAAACCTCAATAATTGTTATTTAGTACCAGCATTGAGCATGAACATTGTATCTGGATCTCGTTTAATTCGAGATGGCTACTCATTTAAATTCGAGAATAATGGTTGTTCTATTTATATGAGAGATATGTTTTATGGTCATGCTCCTATGGTGAATGGTTTATTCTTTATGAATCTCGAACGTAATGCTACACATGTTCATAGTGTGAGTACCAAAAGATGTAAGGTTGATAATGATAGTCCCTCATACTTGTGGCACTGCCGCCTTGGTCACATAGGTGTCAAACGCATGAAGAAGCTCCATGCAGATGGACTTTTAGAGTCTCTTGATTATGAATCATTTGACACGTGCGAACCATGCCTTATGGGTAAAATGACCAAGACTCCGTTCTCAGGAACAATGGAGCGAGCAACCAACTTAATGGAAATCATACATACTGATGTGTGCGGTCCAATGAGTGTTGAGGCTCGTGGTGGCTATCGCTATGTTCTCGCCCTCACTGATGACTTGAGTAGATATGGGTATGTCTACTTGATGAAACACAAGTCTGAAACCTTTGAAAAGTTCAAGGAATTTCAGAATGAGCTTGAGAATCAATGTGACATGAAAATCAAGTTTCTACGATCAGATCGTGGAGGAGAATACTTGAGTCATGAATTTGGCACACACTTAAGAAAATGTGGAATAGTTTCACAACTCACGCCGCCTGGAACACCTCAGCGTAACGGTGTGTCCGAACATCGTAATCGAACTCTATTAGATATGGTGCGGTCTATGATGTCTCTTACCGATCTACCGCTATCTTTTTGGGGCTATACTTTAGAGACTGCTGCATTCACTTTAAATAGGGCTCCGTCAAAATCCGTTGAGACAACACCGTTTGAATTATGGTTTGGGAAGAAACCTAAGTTGTCGTTTCTGAAAGTTTGGGGATGCGATGCTTATGTCAAGAAACTTCAACCTGAAAAGCTCGAACCCAAGTCGGAAAAATGCGTCTTCATAGGATACCCAAAAGAAACTATTGGGTATACCTTCTTCCTCAGATCCGAAGGCAAGATCTTTGTTGCCAAGAATGGATCCTTTCTAGAGAAAGAGTTTCTCTCGAAAGAAGTAAGTGGGAGGAAAGTAGAACTTGATGAAGTGTTACCTCTTGAACCGGAAAATGGCGCAACTCAAGAAAATGTTCCTGAGGTGCCTGCACCGACTAGAGAGGAAGTTAATGATGATGATCAAGAAACTTCTGATCAAGTTTCTCCTGAACTTCGAAGGTCCACAAGGACACGTTCCGCACCAGAGTGGTACGGCAACCCTGTCTTGGAAATCATGTTGTTAGACAACGGTGAACCTTCGAACTATGAAGAAGCGATGGCAGGCCCGGATTCCGACAAATGGCTAGAAGTCATACCCAATGCGTCGGGGCCGATCAAGCTCTTCTGTGACAACACTGGAGCTATTGCACTTGCCAAGAAGCCCAGGTTTCACAAGAAGACAAGGCACATCAAGCGTCGCTTCAACTCCATTCGTGAAAATGTTCAAGATGGAGACATAGATATTTGTAAAGTACATACGGACCTGAATGTAGCAGATCCGTTGACTAAACCTCTCCCTAGGGCAAAACATGATCAACACCAGAATTCCATGGGTGTTCGATTCATCACAATGTAACTAGATTATTGACTCTAGTGCAAGTGGGAGACTGTTGGAAATATGCCCTAGAGGCAATAATAAAAGCATTATTATTATATTTCCTTGTTCATGATAATTGTCTTTATTCATGCTATAATTGTGTTATCCGGAAATCGTAATACATGTGTGAATAACAGACACCAACATGTCCCTGGTAAGCCTCTAGTTGACTAGCTCGTTGATCAGCAGATAGTCATGGTTTCCTGGCTATGGACATAGGATGTCATTGATAACGAGATCACATCATTAGGAGAATGATGTGATGGACAAGACCCAATCCTAAACAAAGCATAAAGATCGTATAGTTCGTTTGCTAGAGTTTTGCAATGTCAAGTATCTTTTCCTTAGACCATGAGATCGTGTAACTCCCGGATACCGTAGGAGTGCTTTGGGTGTACCAAACGTCACAACGTAACTGGGTGACTATAAAGGTAGACTACGGGTATCTCCGCAAGTGTCTGTTGAGTTGACACGGATCAAGACTAGGATTTGTCACTCCGTATGACGGAGAGGTATCACTGGGCCCACTCGTTAATGCATCATCATAATGAGCTCAAAGTGACCAAGTGTCTGGTCACGGGATCATGCATTACGGTATGAGTAAAGTGACTTGCCGATAACGAGATTGAACGAGGTATTGGGATACCGACGATCGAATCTCGGGCAAGTAATATATCGATTGACAAAGGGAATTGCATACGGGGTTGATTGAATCCTCGACATCGTGGTTCATCCGATGAGATCATCATGGAGCATGTGGGAGCCAACATGGGTATCCAGATCCCGCTGTTGGTTATTGACCGGAGAGTCGTCTCGGTCATGTCTACATGTCTCCCGAACCCGTAGGGTCTACACACTTAAGGTTCGGTGACGCTAGGGTTGCGAAGATATGTATATGCAGTAACCCGAATGTTGTTCGGAGTCCCGGATGAGATCCCGGACGTGACGAGGAGTTCCGGAATGGTCCGGAGGTAAAGAATTATATATAGGAAGTGCTGTTTCGGCCATCGGGACAAGTTTCGGGGTTACCGGTATTGTACCGGGACCATCGGAAGGGTCCCGGGGGTCCACCGGGTGGGGCCACCTATCCCGGAGGGCCCCATGGGCTGAAGTGGGAAGGGACCCAGCCCATAGTGGGCTGGGGCGCCACCCCCTAAGGGCCCATGCGCCTAGGGTTTAGGGGAAACCCTAAAGGGGGGCGCCCCCTTGCTTGGGGGGCAAGCCCCCCACCCCTTGGCCGCCGCCCCCCCCCCCCTAGGAGATCCATCTCCTAGGGCCGGCGCCCCCCCTTAGGCACCCCTATATATAGTGGGGGAGAGGAGGGACTTGAGGCTACGGCTTTTGGTGCATCCCTCTCTCCCTGTTACGTCTCTCTCTCTTGTAGTAAAGGCGAAGCCCTGCATCCACCACCACGCCGTCGTGCTGCTGGATCATCATCATCAACCTCTCCTTCCCCCTTGCTGGATCAAGGAGGAGACGTCTCCCGTCCCGTACGTGTGTTGAACGCGGAGGTGCCTTCCGTTCGGCACTTGGTCATCGGTGATTTGGATCACGTCGTGTTCGACTACATCATCCCCGTTCTTTGAACGCTTCCGCACGCGATCTACAAAGGTATGTAGATGCATCTGATGACTCGTTGCTAGATGAATTCCTAGATGGATCTTGGTGAAACGAGTAGGAAAATTTTTGTTTTCTGCAACGTTCCCCAACAGACGTATGTTCAAAACATCAAGGCGACCACTTTGATACATCAGATGAGGCACACAATCCTCTGGGATTATCTGTTGAAAAACATAGTAATAACTTCATAGTTAGCAATGATATACTAGTTTTAGAAGTACGCAAAAGATGCACGGATGTCGTAATAGTAAGAAATCTTACCAGGGTATCTCCATAGTAGTTACCGTAGTTCAACACTTGCACTAGTGGCACGTATTGACCATAATGTGGAGGAGTTTTACAATAGATATTGTAATTCTCAAGATCAGTACAAAATCCGACCAGATGAGTTTTCTCCTTATAAGTTAACTCAGAGCCATCGGTGTAGTAGGTTCTGTCTACCATGTTCCGCACATTGTTTGAACAATCAAAATAAGCTGTCAATGGAAATAAGCTGTCAACTATTTTGAAATGAACAATATAAATTAGCTAATAACTATGTTTGAGAAACTCACATAGCGGTAGAATTGGAGGCGTATCAACAAGGACCCAAATGTCCATATTGTCTTGCTCGATGTCAGGATCACCAAGATCCATGGTGACAAGCATACCCTCATCAAAACCATACATCTTGCAAAATGCTTCCCAATTTTTGCAACCAAAATGGGTTACGCTTTCAGAATTATATAGATTTACTTCAAAATCTATATCATGATGGGTCCTTAGGTGAATTTTCTTTGTTTCCATACTTTCATAGTCTTCAAAACCCATCCTCTCCAAGACGTAGCATCTTGCATGGCATGGGATAAGCTAGTAGAATTGTAAAAGATGAAAAGTACATGTTGAAATAGTTGAAGTCAGGCTTAATTACGAAAAAATAACACTTGTCGTCGTTGCGTACCGTTTCAACATCGAAGGTCTCCTCCAGCTTAATACCAAAGCGCCGATCTTCGTCCAGGTGAGGCCTGTCGCACAAACCTCGGTTGTCGTGGCACCAGTCACACTCCCCCGGGAGACTTTCGTCGTCCGAGTATGACATTTCCTATGTTCATAATTCAAATATTAAACGTCTACAATTAAATATAAGTACTAAAAAAACCTAAGTTAGATCATTATTATTCATCACGGGTTGACTATCGCTCTGTCGAGTCTTTTCTTGAAAACTCTCAGCTCACGTGGTGTATACATTCGATCGTTGGTGATGCTCGCTCCTCCTTTCATCCCGAGTGCATTACACCAAAATGTCTAGCACACGGGAATGAAGGAGAAGCGACCCCCACGACAACAGTCGGGATTCTTCGTTCTCTCATATATATATGGTGGAACTCTCCCTCACTGATTCATCTCTGACATTTGCGACCGTCGTGATGGTAGCTCCTCCTTTCGTTCCCGAGTGCATTACACCAAATTGTCTAGCACACGGGAATGAAGGAGAAGCTACCCCCACGACAACAGTCGGGATTCTTCGTCCTCTCATATATGGTGGAGACTCGATAGACTTAAAGTCAACCCGAAATATCATTTAATTATCTTTCTAAAAAAGGATTTGCCTGGTCTCACCTCGAGGTCGGAGGGGGCCGGTGACGGGGATGACGGCGGGGATGATGTAGGGGGCTCCTAGATTTCCGTGAAAACAAAAACCCTATAACCTATCAACTAATCATATGCATACGCCTTGCATAGTGCTCTCCAATTTTAGCATTCAAAGTAGGAGTAGTTTTCCAATTTGAGCATTGAATAAGCAAAATCAAATCGCAAAATAAAGTAGTATTCAAATTAGGATGCATTCAATTATAAGCAAAACTACATCATCTCCATGCGTCCATACATCGTCGAATATTATCACTAATACACCTTGAATACTATCATATATATAGCATCGCTAGTACAGCTAGTAGCGCCCGATGGGTATCGGCGCGGGTGGTGGACACCCAAAGAGAAGGAACCATCATAGGATCATAGCTCCAGTGAGATCCCTGAAGAACCTGCCAGCTATTGTCGAACCTGCCCTCCAACGCAACCATGTAGCGACGGACGTGCTCGTCCTCCTCGCTGACACGGTGACGTACCACCTCCGCGGTGTCCGGAAGCCTCAACATCGTCACTAGCCCACGCGGCCGCCATCAAACAAGGATCGGGTCAACGAAGGGCTGGCTCCTCACCAACCTACGCCCCCCGGAAGGTAGCACCTCCCAAAACCAGCCCGGCGGAGCCCAGTCCCGGACATGGCCCCTCTGATCAAGCCGGCCTCCTCCGCCGAGTCGACGACGAGGATGCGGGATAGGCATCGTCGACGTCGATGCGGGAATAATTGCTTTAACTAAAAAATAAACTAGTTCTACTAATTTTCTTGCTAAAAATAAACTACTTCTATAGTAAAATAAACTAGTTTTATTAAATCAACTAGTTCAACTACTAAGCACTTACTATAAATAGAATAAAGTAGTACTTACTAATTAAAAATAAACTAGTTTAACTAGTTCTATTATTTTTCTAACTAATTATATTAAACACTTTCTCTTCTTATTCTATGAACAAAATTAAAACAGAAAAAAAATCATAAAAATTCTATGAACAAAATAAAAATTCAAAAATTCTATGAAAAAATTGACATATTCTTTGCATATATATGAACTGTTGGAAATATGCCCAAGAGGCAATAATAAATTAGTTATTATTATATTTCCTTGTTCATGATAATCGTTTATTATCCATGCTAGAAATTGTATTGATAGGAAACTCAGATACATGTGTGGATACATAGACAACACCATGTCCCTAGTAAGCCTCTAGTTGACTAGCTCGTTGATCAATAGATGGTTACGGTTTCCTGACCATGGACATTGGATGTCATTGATAACGGGATCACATCATTAGAAGAATGATGTGATGGACAATACCCAATCCTAAGCATAGCACAAGATCATGTAGTTCGCATGCTAAAGCTTTTCTAATGTCAAGTGTCATTTCCCTTAGACCATGAGATTGTGCAACTCCCGGATATTGTAGGAGTGCTTTGGGTGTTCCAAACGTCACAACGTAACTGGGTGGCTATAAAGGTACACTACAGGTATCTCCGAAAGTGTCTGTTGGGTTGGCACGAATCGAGACTGGGATTTGTCACTCTTGTAAACGGAGAGGTATCTCTGTGCCCACTCGGTAGGACATCATCATAATGTGCACAATGTGATCAAGGAGTTGATCACGGGATGATGTGTTACGGAACGAGTAAAGAGACTTGCCGGTAACGAGATTGAACAAGGTATTGGGATACCGACGATCGAATCTCGGGCAAGTATCGTACTGCTAGACAAAGGGAATTGTATACGGGATTGATTAAGTCCTTGACATCGTGGTTCATCCGATGAGATCATCGTGGACCATGTGGGAGCCAACATGGGTATCCAGATCCCGCTGTTGGTTATTGACTGGAGAGTTGTCTCGGCCATGTCTGCATGACTTCCGAACCCGTAGGGTCTACACACTTAAGGTTCGATGATGCTAGGGTTATAGGGAAAGTATGTATGCGGTTACCGAATGTTGTTCGGAGTCCTGGGTGAGATCCCGGACGTCACGAGGAGTTCCGGAATGGTCCGTAGGTAAAGATTTATATATGGGAAGTAATGTTTTGGTCGCCGGAAAAGTTTCGGGTTTTATCGGTAATTTACCGGGACCACCGGAGGGGTCCGGGGGTCCACCAAGTGGGGCCACCAGCCCCGGAGGGCTGCATGGGCCAAGTGTGGGAGGGGACCAGCCCCAGGTGGTCTGGTGCGGCCCCCCCACCAAGGCCCAAGGCGCAAGGGAGAGTGGAAGGGGGCAAACCCTATGCTCAGATGGGCCTAAGGCCCACCTGGTGGTGCGCCCCCCTCTATCCCCCCTTGGCCGCCCCCCTAGATGGGATCTAGGGCTGGCCGCCACCCCTAGGGGTGGAAACCTAGGTGGGGGCGCAGCCCCTCCCCTCCCCCTATATATACTTGAGGTTTTCGGCTGCCAGAGACACGATTCAATCTCCTTCTTGGCGCAGCCCTACCCCTCTCCCTCCTCGTCTCTTGCGGTGCTTGGTGAAGCCCTGCTGGAGTACCACGCTCCTCCACCACCACCACGCCGTCGTGCTGCTGCTGGATGGAGTCTTCCCCAACCTCTCCTTCTCCCCTTGCTGGATCAAGGCGTAGGAGACGTCACCGGGCTGTGCGTGTGTTGAACACGGAGGTGCCATCCGTTCGGCACTAGGATCATCGGTGATTTGGATCACGACGAGTACGACTCCATCAACCCCGTTCACTTGAACGCTTCCGCTTAGCGATCTACAAGGGTATGTAGATGCACTCTCCTTCCCTCGTTGCTAGATTACTCCATAGATTGATCTTGGTGATGCGTAGGAAATTTTGAATTTCTGCTACGTTCCCCAACAGTGGCATCATGGGCTAGGTCTATTGCGTAGATTCTATGCACGAGTAGAACACAAAGTAGTTGTGGGCGTTGATTTTGTTCAATATATGCTTACCGTTACTAGTCCAATCTTGTTTCGACGGTATTGTGGGATGAAGCGGCCCGGACCGACCTTACACGTACTCTTACGTGAGACAGGTTCCACCGACTGACATGCACTAGTTGCATAAGGTGGCTAGCGGGTGCTAGTCTCTCCCACTTTAGTCGGAACGGATTCGATGAAAAGGGTCCTTATGAAGGGTAAATAGCAATTGGCATATCACGTTGTGGTTTTGCGTAGGTAAGAAACGTTCTTGCTAGAAACCCATAGCAGGCACGTAAAACATGCAAACAACAATTAGAGGACGTCTAACTTGTTTTTGCAGGGTATGTTATGTGATGTGATATGGCCAAGAAGAATGTGATGTATGAGATTGATCATGTTCTTGTAATAGGAATCACGACTTGCATGTCGATGAGTATGACAACCGGCAGGAGCCATAGGAGTTGTCTTTATTTATTGTATGACCTGCGTGTCATTGAACAACGCCATGTAATTACTTTAGTTTATTGCTAACCGGTAGCCATAGTAGTAGAAGAAATAAGTTGGCGAGACAACTTCATGGAGACACAATGATGGAGATCATGGTGTCATGCCGGTGACGATGATGATCATGGAGCCCCGAAGATGGAGATCAAAAGGAGCAAAATGATATTGGCCATATTTGCTTAGAACAACGGTAGTAAATAAGATGATCCCTCATTAAAATTCCAAGAGAAGTGTTCTCCCTAACTGTACACCGTTGCGAAAGTTCATCGTTTCGAAGCACCACGTGATGATCGGGTGTGATAGATCCTTACGTTCGAATACAACGGGTGTTGACGAGCCTAGGATGTACAGACATGGCCTCGGAACACATGCGAAACACTTAGGTTAACTTGACGAGCCTAGCATGTACAGACATGGCCTCGGAACACAAGAGACCGAAAGGTCGAGCATGAGTCGTATGGTAGATACGATCAACATGAAGATGTTCACCGATGATGACTAGTCCGTCTCACGTGATGATCGGACACGGCTTAGTTGACTCGGATCATGTAATCACTTTGATGACTAGAGGGATATCTATCTGAGTGGGAGTTCATAAGATGAACTTAATTATCCTGAACATAGTCAAAAGGTCTTCGCAAATTATGTCGTAGCTCGCGCTTCAGTTCTACTGTTTAGATATGTTCTGTCGGGACCCCGATTCCAGGTCACATCGATCTAGCCGGTAACACCTCATATCACTTTGCGGCCTCACGCACGGTATCCCACGGGTGTCGCCTTACCAAGGCCCGGGACCGTTTGCGCCTTTTGGCTCGCGTATATGACAATGTCGCTAGCATCCATATGACCGAGAACCCGGGCCGACATGGCTAGTCGTGAACCCAAAGCGGCACAGACCTATGGAGACAGGCATACATGAATCAACCTCGAACATGTCGGTCATCAACGAGTGATTCCGGGCTGTAGCACTGGGCTAACAGGACTCCGGGGATCCCAGGCTGTAGCAGGCTAGGCAAGACTCCGGAAATCACCGTGTGACATTTCCCCAAAGGGACAGACATAGGGACGAAGTGAAACACATGCCGGCCAGTCAAGTGTCCTGAACAGTAGTGCTGGGCTAGCAGGACTCCGGTGATCCGGGCTGTAGCGGACTACTATGGCTCGAGGAACACTAGACTACATTTCCCCATAAGAAAGGTTGCGAAGGATAAACAACTAGATAGTCGGATCCCACACATACCAAGCATTTCAATCATACACACAATATGCTCGATATGGGTGAATACAACATGGCATCACAACATGACTCTACAACTCAAGTATTTATTCATTAGGCTCCGAGGAGCGAGATATTACAGACATGGGTCTCATGACCCAACAATCATAGCATACAATGCAAAGCACATGCGGAAGCTTAACATGTCTGAGTACAGACATCTATAAATGAAAAAGGCTAAGAAGCCTGACTATCTACCAATCCTGCCGAGGGCACAAGATCGTAGCTGAGGTATCAAGCTAAACGTCGAAGTCCACGCGGAACTACTAGCGAGACTGAAGTCTCTCTGCAAAACATAAATTAAGCAAACGTGAGTACGAAGGTACTCAGCAAGTCTTACATCAGAACTAACTACATATGCATCGGTATCAACAAGGGGGGGTGGTGGAGTTTAACTGCAGCAAGCCAGCTTTGACTCAGTGGCTAACCTAAACTACGATTGCGAGCAACTCTTTTGAGGTGGCGCACACGAGTCCACATATTCACCAATCAATACACCACTATGGATCCGCTCCCGTCTCCCTACGAGAAGGCCATCCATAGCACTCACGCTTATCTTGCGAGTTTTAGGGTATCCACTTTCACTTGTCTATGAACTGTTATAGGCAACCCAGAAGTCCTTTACCGCGGACACGGCTATTCGAATAGATCATTTATAACCCTGCAGGGGTGTACTTCGTCACACATGTTTCCACCACTTAGCGTCTGCACACGACATGTGCTCGGCAGACTTCAAGCGAAAGCCGACGTGGGTGTAGACCATGACCTGACTAACCACACAAGTCTCTAGTCCAGGTTTATCGCCTATTCGGGTTCCATCCGCGAGGAGATCCGGCCGGAGTTTCGCTCACAGCCCCAAACGATGTGTGCAGGGTTCCCGAGACACCAAACGGGCGCCCGGTACACCGTGCCACAGTGTATCTACTGCATCATAGCCCACCCCTAGGGTCAGCGCGACGCACGGCCGCCAACACATATCCTATAAACACCAGAAACTAAGTGCAACTCCTGGACAGAGGACGAGAGGGGTCAGTAAGTCGAGCGGGGTCATATTTCAGGGCCCAACGTGTGGTAGTAGCTGTTTCATGGATCACAAACACAGAACTCAGTTCCTGAGGACGGTTTCAATGAGACAACCCACCATGTACTCCTACATGGCCTCTCACCGCTACCTTTACCAAATCGTGTTCACACACTTAGCTCTCAACAGTAGGACATGTTTACACACCTCCGATCCATCCCCGATGAATCAGACCTGACTCAACTCTAAGCAGTAGCAGGCATGACAAACAAGCATGAATGAGTAGGCACATTAGGGCTCAAACAACTCCTACTCATGCTAGTGGGTTTCATCTATTTACTGTGGCAATGACAGGTCATGCAGAGGATAAGGGGTTCAACTACCGCAACAAGTAACAGATGAATCGTTGTTGTCCTAATGCAGTAAAAGAGAGCAGGAGCGTGAGAGGGGGATTGTATCGGAATGAACAAGGGGGTTTTGCTTGCCTGGCACTTCTGAAGATATCATTGGGTCTTCATCAGTGTCAACGATCACATCGTCGGTACAACGTCTATCGAGAGGGGACAAATACCGGCAATAGAGAAAGAAATACAATCAATGCAATGCACAATATGATGCATGATCATGACATGTCAATATGCTGTGGTTTGAGCTAATGCAACTAGCTATGATTTAACTGAGGTTGGTTTGAGCACTAGGTTCAAATTCCAACCCCATATATGATTATTTAAATGCCCTTTATTTGTTTTGTCCAAAACAGAGGACAAACATTGTTCAAACATGCATGAAAATGGTACAGATGGATTCCTTGAATTTTTCTGATAATTTTACATATATGATTTATTTCATTTGGAGTTACGGTTTAATTTCTATGATTTTTTGAAGTTTGGGGTATTTTCTGAAATTTATAAATCATTTCTGATTTATTTTAATTCCAGAAAAGGATTACTGCATCAGCATGACATCGTCATGACGTCAGCAGGTCAATGGGGCAGGGTCCAGGTCAAACCTGACCAGTGGGACCCACTGGTCAGTGACCCAGTGCCGGTTTGTCTCACAGACAGGTGGGGCCAGTCAACTGCCACGTCAGCGTGGTCAACTCTGGCTTGTGGGGCCACTGTGTTTAGATTAAACTTAACTATTTTTGTTAGCTGGTTAGTTAGGCAGTGGGGCCCATCTGTCATTGACTCAGGTGGTAGTTAGTGGGGTAATTAGCCCCTAACAGCCGGGTTAGGTCGGCGGTTAGTCGCCGGCGACGTCCAGAGACGGTGGCGTTGCTCGGGCTTTGCCCTCCGGTGACCAAATGGGCGGAAGAGGGGCTCTACGTGCAGCTGCGGCTCGTCCGCGTCCAACGGTGCGGTTAGCTCGAGCCGGGGTGAACTAGAACGACGGCGGGGAGCACATCCGCGGCGGCGCCCGCACGGGGTTGGCCGGGGCGGCGTTGTGGTGTGCGGGAAGAAGAGTTGGTGGAAGCTACGGGCTCCTGCAGACGCGGGGATAATGATGACGCGTGCGGGGGCGGCTGGTTCGGGCTCTGGCCACGGCGGCGCCATGGCCGGCGGCACGGAGCTCTCGGCTCCGGTGGCTAGACGGCTAGAGGATGGGATTGACCACGGGGAGAGGGGGAACATGCTCGGGGGCTCACCAGGGTTTGAATGGAGAGGAAGGAGAGGGCGGGGACGCTCTGTAGCCGGCGAATTTGAGGACGACGTCCGGCGGCAAAGACGGCGATGGTGGCGCATCTGCAGGGCATCCGGGGACTCAATCTTCGGCGTGGAGATGCGGTGCTCGTCTGCGGTGCTTAAGGCCATGGTGGTTTGGCACGGGAACGGCGGTGGGCGCACTGGCGGCAACGGTGGCCGGCGGTTTCTCTCGGGGCTGCTCGAATTTGGCGCTAGGGGAGAGGCAGAGAGCCAGAGAGGAGTGGGGAAGGAGGGAGGAGGCTGCACGAAGTCTCCAGGCACAGATAGGCTCGAGGGGAGGCCGCCAGCACGAAGCAGGAGGTGGAGGCCTCCCGGCGCGCGCGTCGACACGGCGTCGTCCTCCTGGCAGAAGCTAGGAGACGACTGGCAAGGTGGGTTGGTGCCTTGGTGGGCTGGGCCAACAGCTGGGCCGCCAGGTGGGTTGGCCTCTCTGGTGGGCTTCACAGGTGAGGCCAGGTAAGTCCTTCTCTCTCTCTCTGTTTTTTCTAATTTATGTTCTGTTTTCTATTTTTGCTATTATGTTTTGATTTAGTTCACAGACCAAATCATTTAGTAGCTCCTGAAAATATTTATGTGGCTTGATGCAATATATTCAAAGCCACTCACAGGTTTTCAGGATTTTTAGACCTGCAATTCTTTTATATAAGAATTAAATCCAACTCAAATATTTATTGATTTAAATCCAAATGGCCAAAATAATTCCTCAAAAATGTTCCATATTTTTGGTTTGGACCAAAACCCTTGCCATAAATATTAAACATCATTGGGGAGCATTTTGGAAACATTGGATACATTTCCAGGGTTATTTTCCCTTCTTTTAAATGAAATTTTGAGGCTTTCAATTTTCCTCAATTCAAGTTTCAGAATTTAGACATGATGCATGGATGCTTGTGCAACTATTTGCAAACAAATTCTAGGGCTGTGACATGTTCCTAGAGAAAAATTAGTTGAAAGTTGATAGTAGCAATTATGCAGACAGTAGAAGGCTTATGTCCTTAATGCACCGCTCAGTGTGATGAACCTCGAACGTCGTCTATGGATGTTGCGAACATCTGACATACATGTTTTGATGACTACATGATAGTTTAGTGCATAATGCTAAATGGTTTAGAATTGAGGCACCAAAGATGTTTTTGAAACATCGCAGAACATATGAGATGTTCCAAGGACTGAAATTGGGATTTCAGGCTCACGCCCACGTCAAGAGGTATAAGACCTCCGACGATTTTTTTAGCCCGCAAACTAAGGGAGAAAAGCTCAATTGTTGAGCTTGTGCTCAGATTGTCTGAGTAGAACAATCATTTGAATCGAGTGGGAGTTGATCTTCCAGATGAGATAGTGATGTTTCTCCGAAGTCATTACCACCAAGCTGCTAGAGCTTCGTGATGAACTATAATATATCAGGGACATATATGATGATCCTTGAGATATTCGCGATGTTTGACACCGCAAAAGTAGAAATCAAGGAGCATCAATTGTTGATGGTTGGTGAAACCACTAGTTTCAAGAAGGGCAAGGGCAAAAAGGGATACTTCATGAAACGGCAAATCAGCTGCTGCTCTAGTGAAGAAACCCAAGGTTGAACCCAAACCCGAGACTAAGTGCTTCTGTAATAAGGGGAACAGCCACTGGAGCAGAATTACCCTAGATACTTGGTAGATGAGAAGGCTGGCAAGGTCGACAGAAGTATATTGGATATGCATTATAATCTGTACTTTACTAGTACTCCTAGTAGCACCAGGGTATTAGATACCGGTTCGGTTGCTGAGTGTTAGTAACTCGAAACAAAATGCTACGGAATAAACGAAGACTAGCTAAAAGGTGAAATGACGATATGTGTTGGAAGTATTTCCAAGGTTGATCAAATATTGTACGCTCCCTCTACCATCGAGATTGGTATTAAAACCTAAATAATTGTTATTTGGTGTTTGCGTTGAGCATAGACATGATTGGATTATGTCTATCGCGATACGGTTATTCATTTAAGGAGAATAATGGTTACTCTGTTTATTTGAATAATACCATCCCGATCGTAGTGATACACATTTTCATGCCAAAGGTATAAGATAGTAATGATAGTACCACACAAATGTGGCACTGCAATTTGAGTCATATTGGTATAAAACGCATGAAGAAGCTCCATGTTGATGGATCTTTGGGCTCACTCGTTTTGAAAAGTTTGATGCGAACCATGTCTATTGGTGTATATGCATGAAGAAACTCCATGCAAATGGACCGTTTGGACTCACTTGATTTTGAATCACTTGAGACATGCAAATCATACCACATGGGCAAGATGACTAAAAGCCTCGTTTTCAGTAAAATGGAACTAGAAAGCAACTTATTGGAAGTAATACATTTTGATGTGTGCAGTCCAATGAGTGCTGAGGCATGTAGTGGATATCGTTATGTTCTTACTTCACAGATAATTTGAGTAGATGTTGAGTATATTTACTTGATGAATCACGAGTCTGAATTATTAAAAGGTTCAAGTAATTTCAGGGTGAAGTTGAAAGATCGTCGTGACAAGAGGATAAAAGATCTATGATATAATCATAGAGATGAATATCTGAATTACGAGTTTGGCACAGAATTAAGACATTGTGGAAATTGTTTCACAACTAATACAGCCTGGAACACCATAGTGTGATGGTGTGTCCGAACATCATAACTGCACCCTATTGGATATGATGCATACCATGATGTCTCTTATCGAATTACCATGATAATTTATGGATAAGGCATTAGAGACAACCACATTCACTTTAAATAGGGCACCACGTAATTCCGATGAGATGACACCATATGAACTATGGTTTAGAGAAACCTAAGCTGTCATTTCTTAAAAGTTTGGGGCTGCGACACTTATGTGAAAAAGTTTCAGGCTGATAAGCTTGAACCCAAAGCGGATAAATGCTTCTTCATAGGACACCCAAAACAGTTGGGTATACCTCCTGTCTCAGATCCGAAAGCAATAAGGGATTGTTTCTAGAATCGGGTCCTTTCTCGAGGAAAAGTTTTTCTCGAAAGAATTGAGTGGGAGGATGGTGGAGACTTGATGAGGTTATTGAACCGTCTCTTCAACTAGTGTGTGGCAGGGCACAGGGAGTTGTTCCTGTGGCACCTACACCAATTGAAGTGGAAGCTTATGATAGTGATCATGAAACTTCAGATCAAGTCACTACCAAACCTCATGGGATGACAAGGATGCGTACTACTTCAGAGTGGTACGTAATCCTGTCTTGGAAGTCATGTTGCTAGACAACAATGAACCTACGAGCTATGGAGAAGCGATGGTGGTCCCGGGTTCCGATAAATGGCTCGAGGCCATAAAATCCGAGAGAGGATCCATGTATGAAAACAAAGTGTAGACTTTGGAAGAACTACTTGATGGTCGTAAGGCTGTTAGGTACATATGGATTTTAAAAGGAAGACAGACAATGATGGTAAATGTCACCATTAAGAAAGCTCGACTTGTCGTTAAGATGTTTCCCGACAAGTTCAAGGAGTTGACTACGATGACACTTTCTCACTCGTAGCGATGCTAAGAGTCCGTTGGAATTATATTAGCAGTCGCTGCATTATTTATGAAATCTTGCAGATAGGATGTCAAAACATTGTTTCCTCGACGATTTTCTTGAGGAAAGGTTGTATGTGATACAACCGGAAGGTTTTGTCAATCCTGAAAGATGCTAATAAGTATGCAAAGCTCCAGCAATCCTTCTAAGGACTAGACTAAGCATCTCAGAGTTGGAATGTATGCTTTGATGAGATGATCAAAGATTTTGGGTGTATACAAAGTTTATGAGAAACTTGTATTTCCAAAGAAGTGAGTGGGAGCATTATAGAATTTCTGATGAATATATGTTGTTGATCAGAAATGACGTAGAATTTCTGGAAAGCATATAGGGTTATTTGGAAAATGTTTTTCAATGGAAAGCCTGGATTAAGCTACTTGAACATTGAGCATCAAGATCTATAAGGATAGATCAAAACGCTTAATGGTACTTTCAAATGAGCAGATACCTTGACATGATCTTGAAGGTTTTCAAGATGGATCAGTCAAAGAAGGAGTTCTTGCCTGAGTTGTAAGGTATGAAGTTAAGACTTAAAGCACGACCACGGCAGAAGAAAGAGGAAGGACGAAGGTCGTCCCCTATGCTTTTGTCATAGGCTCTATACGGTATGCCATGCTGAGTACCGCACCTGATGTGTGCCTTGCCACATATCTGGCAAGAGGGTACAAAGGTGATCTAGGAGTAGATCACCAGATAGCGCTCTAAATTATCCTTAGAGGAATAAGGATATGTTTCTCGGTTATGGAGGTGATAAAGAGTTCGACGTAAAGAGTTACGTCGATGCAAGCTTAACACCTATCCGGATAGCTCTGAGTAGAGATACCGGATACGTATAATGGAGCAACAATTTAGAATAGCGCCAAGTAGAATAGTTATTTGAAATGGCTCCAAATGTAGCGTAGTAGTTGCATCTACAAGACGACATAGAAATTTGTGAAGTACACATGGATCTGAATGTTGCAGACCCGTTGACTGAAACCTCTCTCACAAGCATAACATGATCAAACCCAGAACTCTTTGGGTGTTAGTCACATGGGGATGTGACCTTGAGTGTTAATCACATATCGATGTGAACTGGATTATTGACTCTAGTGCAAGTGGGAGACTGTTGGAAATATTCCCTAGAGGCAATAATAAATTAGTTATTATTATATTTCCTTGTTCATGATAATCGTTTATTATCCATGCTAGAATTGTATTGTTAGGAAACTCAGATACATGTGTGGATACATAGACAACACCATGTCCCTAGTAAGCCTCTAGTTGACTAGCTCATTGATCAATAGATGGTTACGGTTTCCTGACCATGGACATTGGATGTCATTGATAACGGGATAACATCATTAGAAGAATGATGTGATGGACAAGACCCAATCCTAAGCATAGCACAACATCATGTAGTTCGCATGCTAAAGCTTTTCTAATGTCAAGTATCATTTCCTTAGACCATGAGATTGTGCAACTCCCGGATATTGTAGGAGTGCTTTGGGTGTGCCAAACGTCACAACGTAACTGGGTGGCTATAAAGGTACACTACAGGTATCTCTGAAAGTGTCTGTTGGGTTGGCACAAATCGAGACTGGGATTTGTCACTCCGTGTAAACGGAGAGGTATCTCTGGGCCCACTCGGTAGGACATCATCATAATGTGCACAATGTGATCAAGGAGTTGATCACGGGATGATGTGTTACGGAACGAGTAAAGAGACT
This sequence comes from Triticum turgidum subsp. durum, assembly GCA_900231445.1. Lineage (NCBI taxonomy): Eukaryota > Viridiplantae > Streptophyta > Magnoliopsida > Poales > Poaceae > Triticum > Triticum turgidum. Next base: position 4,512,173 of record LT934115.1, on the reverse strand, counting down.
TGCCGGTAACGAGATTGAACAAGGTATCGGGATACCGATGATCGAATCTCGGGCAAGTATCGTACCGCTAGACAAAGGGAATTGTATACGGGATTGATTAAGTCCTTGACATCGTGGTTCATCCGATGAGATCATCGTGGAGCATGTGGGAGCCAACATGGGTATCCAGATCCCGCTATTGGTTATTGACCGGAGAGTTGTCTCGGCCATGTCTGCATGACTTCCGAACCCGTAGGGTCTACACACATAAGGTTCGATCACGCTATGGTTATAAGGAAAGTATGTACATAGTTACCGAATGTTGTTCGGAGTCCCAGATGAGATCCCGGACATCAGGAGGAGTTCCGGAATGGTCCGGAGGTAAAGATTTATATATGGGAAGTCCTGTTTTGGTCGCCGAAAAAGTTTCGGGTTTTATCGGTAATGTACCGGGACCATCGGAGGGGTCCGGGGGTCCACCAAGTGGGGCCACCAGCCACGGAGGGCTGCATGGGCCAAGTGTGGGAGGGGACCTGCCCCAGGTGGGCTGGTGCGCCCCCCACCAAGGCCCAAGGCACAAGGGAGAGTGGACGGGGGAAACCCTAGGCTCAGATGGGCCTAAGGCCCACCTGGTGGTGCGCCCCCATCTATCCCCCCTTGGCCGCCCCCCTAGATGGGATCTAGGGCTGGCCGCCACCCCTAGGGGTGGAAACCTAGGTGGGGGCGCAGCCCCTCCCTCCCCCTATATATACTTGAGGTTTTGGGCTGCCAGAGACACGATTCAATCTCCTTCTTGGCGCAGCCCTACCCCTCTCCCTCCTCGTCTCTTGCGGTGCTTGGCGAAACCCTGCTGGAGTACCACGCTCCTCCTCCACCACCACGCCGTCGTGCTGCTGCTGGATGGAGTCTTCCCCAACCTCTCCTTCTCCCCTTGCTGGATCAAGGCGTAGGAGACGTCACCGGGCTGTACGTGTGTTGAACACGGAGGTGCCGTCCGCTCGACACTAGGATCATCGTTGATTTGGATCACGACGAGTACGACTCCATCAACCCCGTTCACTTGAACTCTTCCGCTTAGCGATCTACAAGGGTATGTAGATGCACTCTCCTTCCCTCGTTGCTAGATTACTCCATAGATTGATCTTGGTGATGCGTAGAAAATTTTGAATTTCTGCTACGTTCCCCAACATGAACACACAAACATTTGCATATTCAATAATAATATCACCAAAAAAAATCTATGAACAGGAAAAAATTCTAACTTTTGCATATTCATTTATGAACAAATTACAACAACTCAATTAACTACACATCAAAATTAGGAAAACTCATATGAGCTCACTGTGTGCGGCTAGAGGGGAAGGACCGCCCCGCGATGGCCGACATCGTCGCCAACCTGGAGACGGCGTTCGCGCTCTACGAGGGCAGGGCGGGCGGCAGCCGCGACGCCGGCGGCACCACACTAGTAGAAAATGGGTCAAATGTGAGACACACTAGTCCCTGTTTGTAACAGAACCGGCACTAATGTGTCCATTAGTGCCGGTTCCAACGGCTAGGCGGGAGGAGCTCTTTAGTACCGGTTCGTGGCGAACCTTTAGCACCGGTTCGTGCCTCGAACCGGTACTAATGAAAGTGGTGGCAGGCTGTTGTCAGAGTGGGGCCCCTCCAACACCTTTAGTACCGGTTCGTGGCATGAACCGGTACTAAAGGTCGTCCTATATAAACCCTTCGTCAACCAGCACTCTGTTCTTCCCCCTTTCCCCTCTCCCTCTCCTCTGTTCTTTCCTTCTTCCTCTTGAGTTCATCACAAAATTTGCCCCAAACTTGTCAAGATTTGCAGGCCCCCATCCATTCAAATGATCACAAAGGTTAGCAACATTTAGCCTTTCTTTGTCCTTTCATATCACATGTGATATGATATTCGATCGCGACGACCGAATTGATAAAGTCATGAACTATGATTATGATGATGACGAAGAAAATGTTGATCTTGAAACAACAAAGACCGGTGAGGTATATATATTTATATAAGCAGGCATCTGGTGATCATCACATGTTTTAAATGACTTGAAGATATATTAACGAATCGATCTTTCTTCTTTCAGCCATCCAGATCGAGCAAATCTTCAGGCAACAAGAAACGATGCCCGAACAAAAAGTTGAAGGAGGGCGCAAAGTATAATATCGAGGCCATCAAACCTAATGGCGAACCATTAGCGCCTAAGAAGATTGTGAACATGTTCATTCGTCAGTGTGGAGTTCTTGTGAAGGACCAACTCCCGATCTCCCTTCAAGCATGGAGAGAGCCAGCAAAGCCACGTCCAGATGTTACTTTGTCGACGACAGACAAAAAGGTCTGCTTTGGGAAACTCTCATGGAACATTTCACCCTACCAGATCATTTCACAGATGCAGATGTGGAGAAAGTCAAGGATGCTGCTCTTAGGAAGATGGCGGTTGCATTCAACAACCACAAGAATCGTGTATGGGACAAGTACGTCAAGGGAGGAAGGAAGACTCCAGTATTCGAGGGAACACTAGAGAAGCAAAGTGCTCATTGGGACGATTTCGTGAAATTCAAGGATTCGGAATTAGCTAAGGAACGGTCGAGAATATACAAGAAGAATGCCGAAAAAAAGGATAAGTTCCATAAGCTAGGGCTAGGTGGCTACGCGGTGCCTAAGTGGGATAAGTCTGAGAAAGAGATGGAGGATGCAGGTGTCACTCCGGTTACTAGGAGCTGGCCCTCCAGGTGCAGGACTTGGTTCTATGCGCATGGGGGGAGTTGGACCCGAAGACAGGCAAAGTTTCGACGAAGGCATGTCTGAACGGAGCCGATGATAAGCTACTTGTTGCAATAGAAGAGGCTCGATCAGGGGTGTTCCATCCTAACAGAGAGAACGACGAGCTTAAGCGTGCCCTAAGAAATCCTGAACACCCGGGAAGAACACGAGGCAAGGGCGCTATTCCGTGGTATGAGGGGTTTCCGGACTGGAACGCCGACTACAGAACCCGTGCGAGAAAGAAGATTGCGGAGGAGAAGAAGAGGAAGATGGAGGAGGAGCAGAGGAAGCTGGACTATGAACGCTTTCAAGGCCTAGAATCAGCGCACATGGACTTGGCAGTCAAATTCCAGCGGCAGCAGGAGCAGATCGACTCACTTAGCCAGCAAAGGGGGTCTCAGCAGCTGCAGCAGCTAGCGGATGATCCAACATTGGATAGCACCGTCCCATCCATGTCGAAAAGCAGCGTGGGTTCCGCCCCGGGCGACGCAATGATGGATAGATACCCCGTGGATGACATCATGGTGAACACTAACTGCGAGCTACACTTCAAAATGAAGAACATATCCATGAAGGTGGCGGACGTCGTTGCTTTTACAAATCCCCCCGAGGAAACCTTCCATTGCAACCTGATTCCAGCGGGCTATGCTCGTGTCTTGGTTGATGAGGTGGTGGACCCATATTCGGGGCTACAGCTTGACATTCCTGGAGGTGACGACGAGCACACATTGGGAGAAGCCATACATCGTATCATCCTATGGAGAAAGGATTGCGTCGTCTTTCGAAGGCCATCGACACCGCGTCACCCGACTCCTCGTCGAAGTCTGCCACCGAGTCAGCACACTCCCGCTCCACCAAGTCCACCAACGCGTGAGGCCACTCCTCCTCCTCCAAGTCCGGCAAAGTGTCAGGCCACTCCTCCTCCAAGTCCGACACAGCGTCAGACGTCCACTCCTCCTCCAAGTCCGGCACAGCTTCAGGCCACTCCACCTCATCCAACTCAGCCACGCCAGCCGTCTCCGCTGCCTCAGCAATCACAGAAGAGAGCCGCCGCAGCTATGGTGCGTAGCGGTACAAGTCGAGGTAGTACGGGAGGTACAGGCAGAGGCAAGCGATTTCAATATGGTCCAAGCCTCGCGCCTCTTCCGCAGAGGCCTTACGACAAGTCCGAGGAGGAAAACGCAGCCATATCGAAGGCCGAGGTGGAAGCCCATTTTGCACTGAAACCGCCACCGCCGCCAAGGGAGAAAGTGCCTGAGGAAAAGATTAACCACTTCATTCGTATGGCTGCACCACCAGCTCCCAAGCCTATTGACACAGACTCTGAGTGCCACATCAGGAAGTTAAATCGAGCACGTCTACAGAAAGAGGCGAGCTCGAGCTCGAGCAAATCAGCTGGCAAAAAATGCGGTAAAACCGTTCCCCAGCTGGGAGAACAGGCGGCGCAATCAATCCCCCCGCTTGTTGTGACAACAACACATAAGAGTACACACGCCCAATATTATTGTGGGCAAACCGTTAACGTTTCCCAGCTGGGTGATGTGGTAATAACCGAGGAGCATATAAGGCAGGCTGAAATCCTCAAGATCACTGTTGGACAACTCTTCGAGATCGAGCCCATGCCTCTTCTTACAGAGGAGGAAATAAAACGGAAATATGTCCGGGGCCAACCTTTGGTCGAGCCAGACGAGGTCAAGAAGCTCCCAACGAGAATGTATGAATTGCATCAATGGTACATGAACATTACCAAGATTTCCAATCGAGAGTCCCTCATGGTGAATGTCAAGAAGGATCATTACTACCATGAGAAAGTTGTGGCCGTTGAGTATTCTGAACTGTTCCGGTTATACAATCAAGACACACTCGACAAATCTATCGTCAGTTGCTATTGTCTATAAGTGATTTCTTTCTGTAATTTAAGTCTCAAGCTAGCTGTAGTGATCCTTTTGATCAATCATTACCTGTAATGATCCTCACTATATTCTTTTCTGTGGTATTATGCAGGATGAAGATATATGAAATGAAAAAAGGTGGACGCTATGGCATTGGGTTCATTGACCCAAATACCGTTAATGAATACACATGGAAATTAGATGCATATCATGAAAAAAGTGTAGAGCACAACATGCTAGAGTTCTTGAAGCTCCTCAATGCCAATGAAGATATACTACTTCCTTACAACTTTCAGTGAGTCACACTGTCTTGTACTACAAATTCTCTGTTTTTGCCTATAGTAGCTAGCTACATGTTTTTGCTTACATATGCCCGCTTAATTAAGACATGCAAACGTGTGTGCATGCAGATTTCACTGGATCTTGTGTATCATTAAAGTTGATGAAGGAACAGTTGAAATACTGGACTCACTACTTAAAAAAACTAACTACAACATCTTGTATGGGATAGTCAACAGGTAATTTCAATCATTATTAACTATATATCTCGGCCTATTTAGTTCGTCATTTCCTGATATGAACAATTTAATAACCCCTTTATTCATTTTCTTTGTCGACGGGCAGGGCTTGGGCAAGGTTCATCAGCGTCACTCCAGGTCCATGGAAACGAAAGCTGAAATGGTTTCGACCCAAGGTAAGTAATTAAGTAGTACTAGCTAGCTAGCTAGCTGCCATCTTTTTAATAATCATGCTTGATTAATTATTATCTGATCAAATTCCATTCTCGTAAAGGCCCTTGAGCAGGCGCAGGGACTGATCTGTGTGCATACTGCATTTGCGAGAACATTCGCATGATGGCGTCCGAAAGAAGCAGATCTCAAAGATAGGACTGGGTACGTTTGTCAGAGCACTATTCACAATTTTTACACCATTATCGATATCTAGTCACACAACTAATACACATGCGTATTGATCTCCTTCTTAACAATTCACAGACGTGCGGGAGAAGCTCCTACCAACGGAGCACGTACAAGCACTCTAAAAGGAAATAGCGGGATTTTTGCTCGACCAGGTCATAGATCCGAACGGAGAATACTATTACCCGCTACCGCCCCCATGAACCACTTCCAATTGTTATCGTGCTCCGAAGGCACCAATTAGGCTAATGCCACTGGCTCCGAAGGCAACATGTAGGAGAAATTGTATATAGCTAGCTAATTGTATATATACATGTGTGTATTTGTGAATTAATATGGTGGTTTGTGAGACATTTGATGATATATATATGATCGATTCTACTAGAAATTCTATTTATATATATGCATAACGTGTACAATG
>LT934115.1:4398759-4472334 GCA_900231445.1 Triticum turgidum subsp. durum | reverse complement strand
CCCGCCCAGTCTTTCTTTCGATCAATGCCATCGCGCCCACCCGCCTCTCACTTAGATGCCGGCCACCGTCGAAAACCGCATGCCACCATGATTTTTTTAGGGAATCGGCCACCACAATTAGAATAGGATACGAGGAGCCGGGGAAAGGGGGCTATAGCTACCACGAACAGAAATCGTTTTTTGCAAACATAAACTTTCGTCGGCACCTAAAAGATTTTACCTGATGTGTGGAGTTAAGGTGGAACGTCAGAGGCACAACGTTGGTTGGATCAGACCCAAGAGAAATCTGACGGTCAATCGACAAGGGTGAAGAATTACTTATTCTTCACCATGCGTTATTACTTATTAGTAGAGTTACTACATATATAAATGGCTAAATGACCATCATCGGCGCAATCACAAAGATGAAGTACATGCACCCCTAATTGATGGGCCCGGATCATGATTTGAGTTGAAAATATCGATGCCAAGAATCATGGCATGATGGCAAGCAAGGGAAAATAAACATCCAGTCATCCAACATGAAGAATTCCAGGGGTTCCTTAAACCAACACTATAACAATTTTTAAAATCACAACCTAAAGAAGAGAAGGTTATTGTTTTGTATGACATGGAAAGCAGATCAACCGACAATTAAATTCACCTAACAATAGTATACCTATGCTCTGACAGAAATGCATCATCAAGCCAACAAAAATGAAGAAACTGAATTCACAAATGCAGATAGACCAAGATATGTCTATCAACCCGATACGAAACATTACATGGCATTTGAAAAAAGGAAAATTCTAGGTTTGCAACAATCAAATCAACAATTCTTGTTTGATGACTCTCCAATTATGTCATAAATTAAGGGATTAGTAATATGGGATTTCCAAAATACTTTGAGAATTAGAATGACAGAAATGCTATTGTGGTACAGTAGCTGACTCCTGAATGAAAATAAACTTATACACAGAGCAAATCTAAATGATAATTCTAGCTAGTAAGGAAAGATCTAAGATGGTCAAATAAGATGTAAATTGACTCTTGTCTTTATCACTTTACTAATGCAGCTTCCTACACAATACTTGTCCTGCATAATATGCTAATTAATCTAAGCATCAGTAGCAAAATGAATAATAAGAACACATACGCACGCATGACAGCACCTACAGAGGGAGAGAGGGGAAGAGAGAAAGCGAGAAAACCTGGGAATGGCTTGGTGCCATGTAGGAGACGGAGCCATGGAGCCTGGGCATCTTAAGCGGAGCTCACTGGAGGGTTGGAAGCGACGACCTTAACCTCGTCAGCGCTATGGACCAGTCGTAGGAGTCTCACTCCAATCGGAGCCATCCTGCTGCCATGCATGTCAAAAAGGAAGGAGGGGCGGAGTCCGGCGCATCGCCACAACGAGTGGCCAGGGCAAGGAGCTTCGGGTCGAGGAATGGGAACAGAGGTCGGGCCATCGCCAGCGCGACGAAGGAGCTGGGGATGGAGGTGGGTCGTGGGCTCGTGGCGCGGCCGTCGGACGAAGAGGTTGCCAAGCACGGCGAAACTTCTCGAAACGCTGCTTGCCTCGACGCTGCCGCCGGCAAACGGGGCCACCCCCGGCGTTGCACGCATCCGACTCCACCGCGGCTACCGTCGGCTCGCCGCCGAAACCACCCGCCGCTCGCCTCCGAGCCGCTCGCCGCTTCCGCTCCTGATAGTTCCAGAAACTGCGGGGAGTGGGTTAACTAAACAGTTGCTAGGGACAAGTAAATTACTACCTCGGCTGCCCCCGCAAAAACGAATTTACCTCGGCTGGAGCCAGGTTGCCTGCGAGCGGCTGGGTCGTCCGACCGGGATGAAGAATTACTTATTCTTCACCCAGGGTCCTTAATAGACTTTATATATATATATATATATAGGAAAATAGGTTAGTACTCCTAGGAGTACATACTCCCCTGCCACGTGTGCTTTTTTTCTTGGGCGCCTAGGTTGCTCTTTAAACCTGCGAACCTTTTTTTTATTTAAGAAAACAATAGTTTTTTTTAGAGAGGAGGCGCTTGCCCGGCCTTAAGAATGAGGCCCTTAGAGTACAAATATTCGGCAAAGTACAAAGACAAACACAGCCAAAAAAACAGGATTACAAGGCACAACAGCCTAGTACAGCGACGCAGCGCCGGTCGCGGGAGGTAGGAAAGAAGAAGGCCGCTCCAGGAGCAGTCAGGGGGCCGGAGGAGGGCGGCACGCCGGCCGTTGCAGCCCTCTATCCGGCACGCCGGAGCTCAGCACACTTGGCCTTCAAGCGGGCGATGAGGCGCTCCACCCCGGGTCGGTCCCGTTGTCTCGTCAACCCCTTCCAGAGCTGCAAAAGGATGACCAATTTGTACACAACATCAGCCGGGTGTCTAAAGAAAATTCTCTCAATGGTAGCTTTGTTCCGCGTAGTCCAGATAGACCAAGCCAGCACCCCAACGCGAAGCCAAGCTAGCTTACGATCCTGGGCATTGCTAGCCATGATGAGCCCATATAGTTCAGCGAAACCACTCAGGTTCCACAAGCATCCAGTTGCCTCTCAAAGGGACCTCCACACCATCCGAGCCACAATGCATCGAAAGATAATGTGGCTGCTAGATTCCTCTTCTCCGCACCAAACACACAAGCCATCTCCCGGGCCGTGTCTTTTTTGGATCTGGTCACCGCTGGGAATCCGGTTTCGAGCCAGCTGCCATAAGAAGATTTTAATTTTTGCTGGCCTTCTTGCTTTCCAAAGCGATCGCAGATCATAAACTGGGGGGGGGGGGCTTTGAAGATTTCCTTATATAGAGAGCCGGTCGAAAAGGCTCCAGATGGCTCTAATCGCCAATGGACATCGTCGCGCTCAGCAGAAAGCCGCACCGAGGCCATGGCCTCCCGAAGGTCCTCCCAATCATGGATGTCGCTAGGCCCAAGGGGTCTCCTAAAAGATGGCCGGAAGCGCCCGTTCACCCATATATCCGCAACACACGCTTCCTGCTGGCCCGCGATCGCAAAAAGATTGGGGTATGACATGTCAAGCGATCGCTCACCCCACCAAACATCTTTCCAAAATAGCGTCAATTGTCCATTATGCGCCACAAATTTCGTCCCAAGCCGCAGCAAAGGTTGAACCTTGCGAACATCATTTGCAAACTGCGACCGTCGGACCCGAGGTCGAAAGGTCACTCCATCATCCTCAAGATATTTAGCCTTGAATATGGAGAGCCATAGCCCACCTTGTCCCATCAAAATTGTCCAGGCCCACTTCATCATAAGGCACCAATTCATAACTCTGGAGTTGATAATACCTAAACCACCCACCTCTTTTGGAGATGCAATCGCATCCCATTTGACCATATGGTACCTTTGTTTTCCATTTTCCTTAGCCCAAAAGAATCTGGACCGAATCTTGTCCCGTTTCTCATGGGTCCCGTCATGCAAAAGATAAAAGCCCATGACAAACATAGGAATTTCTGTCAGGCAGTCATTAATAAGCACTAGCCGGCCTCCCGAGGCTAGTAGCTTACCCTGCCACGGTTCCACTCGTTTAGCCGCCTTTCCACCATTGGCTCAAAATCAGCCATGGACAAAGCTCGATCTGAAATGGGCATGCCCAAATATTCGAAGGGTAAAGATCCCAACTCACAATTCATCATATGGGCTGCTCAAAGCTGGGACTCCAAGTCACCTCCCGTGACAAAGGCCTCACTCTTATCAAAGTTTATCTTAAGACCTGACATGGCCTCAAAGCACATGAGCAAAAACTTGAGGTTAGAAATCGCCTCTTCATTGTTCTTGATGAGGGTAAGGGTGTCGTCAGCATATTGAAGGTGGCACAGCCCACCTGGTTGTTGGGGAACGTAGCAGAAATTCAAAATTTTCTACGCATCACCGAGATCAATCTATGGAGTAATCTAGCAAGGAGGGAAGGAGAGTGCATCTACATACCCTTGTAGATCGCTAAGCGGAAGCGTTCAAATGAACGGGGTTGATGGAGTCGTACTCGTCGTGATCCAAATCACCGATGATCCTAGTGCCGAACGGACGGCACCTCCGTGTTCAACACACGTACAGCCCGGTGACGTCTCCTATGCCTTGATCCAGCAAGGGGAGAAGGAGAGGTTGGGGAAGACTCCATCCAGCAGCAGCACGACGGCGTGGTGGTGGTGGAGGAGCGCGGGACTCCAGCAGGGCTTCGCCAAGCACTACGAGAGACGAGGAGGAAGGGGGGTAGGGCTGCGCCAACAGGGAGATTGAATCGTGTGTTGGGCTGCCCCATTGCCTCCACTATATATAGGGGGAGAGGGAGGGCTGCGCCCCCACCTAGGGTTCCCACCCCAAGGGGTGCGGCAGCCCTAGATCCCATCTAGGGTGGCGGCCACAAGGGGGAGAGGGGGAGGCGCACCTAGGGTGGGCCTTAGGGCCCATCTGTCCTAGGGTTTGCCCCCTTCCCCTATTGGAGGCGCCTTGGGCCTTGGTGGGAGGCGCCCTAGCCCACCTAGCGGCTGGTCCCTTCCAACTATTGGCCCATGTAGGCCTCCGGGGATGGTGGCCCCACCTTGTGGACCCCCGGACCTCTCCGGTGGTCCCGGTACACTACTGGTGATGTCCGGAACACTTCCGGTGGCCAAAACCATACTTCCTATATATCAATCTTTACCTCCGGACCATTCCGGAACTCCTCGTGACGTCCGGGATCTCATCCGGGACTCCGAACAACATTCGGTAACCGCGTACATACTTTCCCTATAACCCTAGCGTCATCGAACCTTAAGTGTGTAGACCCTACGGGTTCGGGAGTCATGCAGACATGGCCGAGACAACTCTCCGGTCAATAACCAACAACGGGATCTGGATACCCATGCTGGCTCCCACATGCTCCACGATGATCTCATCGGATGAACCACGATGTCAAGGACTTAATCAATCCCGTATACAATTCCCTTTGTCTATCGGTACGATACTTGCCCGAGATTCGATCGTCGGTATCCCGATACCTTGTTCAATCTCGTTACCGGCAAGTCCCTTTACTCGTTCCGTAACACATCATCCCGTGATCAACTTCTTGATCACATTGTGCACATTATGATGATGTCCTACCGAGTGGGCCCAGAGATACCTCTCCGTTTACACGGAGTGACAAATCCCAGTCTCGATTCGTGCCAACCCAACAGACACTTTCGGAGATACCTGTAGTGTACCTTTATAGCCACCCAGTTACGTTGTGACGTTTGGCACACCCGAAGCACTCCTACGGTATCCCGGAGTTGCACAATCTCATGGTCTAAGGAAATGATACTTGACATTAGAAAAGCTTTAGCATACGAACTACACGATCTTTGTGCTAGGCTTAGGATTGGGTCTTGTCCATCACATCATTCTCCTAATGATGTGATCCCGTTATCAACGACATCCAATGTCCATGGTCAGGAAACCGTAACCATCTATTGATCAACGAGCTAGTCAACTAGAGGCTTACTAGGGACATGGTGTTGTCTATGTATCCACACATGTATCTGAGTTTCCTATCAATACAATTCTAGCATGGATAATAAACGATTATCATGAACAAGGAAATATAATAATAACCAATTTATTATTGCCTCTAGGGCATATTTCCAATAGTCTCCCACTTGCACTAGAGTCAATAATCCAGTTCACATTGATATGTGATTAACACTTAAGGTCACATCCCCATGTGACTAACACCCAAAGAGTTCTGGGTTTGATCATGTTATGCTTGTGAGAGAGGTTTCAGTCAACGGGTTTGCAACATTCAGATCCGTATGTACTTCGCAAATTTCTATGTCATCTTGTAGATGCAACTACTACGCTACATTTGGAGCCATTTCAAATAACTGTTCTACTTGGAGCTATTCTAAATTGTTGCTCCATTATACGTATCCGGTATCTCTACTCAGAGCTATCCGGATAGGTGTTAAGCTTGCATCGACGTAACTCTTTACGTCGAACTCTTTATCCCCTCCATAACCGAGAAACATATCCTTATTCCTCTAAGGATAATTTAGACCGCTATCTTGTGATCAACTCCTAGATCACCTTTGTACCCTCTTGCCAAATATGTGGCAAGGCACACATCAGGTGTGGTACTCAGCATGGCATACCGTATGGAGCATATGACAAAAGCATAGGGGACGACCTTCGTCCTTCCTCTTTCTTCTGCCGTGGTCGAGCTTTAAGTCTTAACTTCATACCTTACAACTCAGGCAAGAACTCCTTCTTTGACTGATCCATCTTGAACACCTTCAAGATCATGTCAAGGTATGTGCTCATTTGAAAGTACCATTAAGCGTTTTGATCTATCCTTATAGATCTTGATGCTCAATGTTCAAGTAGCTTAATCCAGGCTTTCCATTGAAAAACACTTTCCAAATAACCCTATATGCTTTCCAGAAATTCTATGTCATTCTGATCAACAATATGTCAACAACATATATTCATCAGAAATTCTATAGTGCTCCCACTCACTTCTTTGGAATTACAAGTTTCTCATAAACTTTGTATACACCCAAAATCTTTGATCATCTCATCAAAGCATACATTCCAACTCCGAGATGCTTACTCCAGTCCTTAGAAGGATTGCTGGAGCTTTGCATACTTATTAGCATCTTTCAGGATTGACAAAACCTTCCGGTTGTATCACATACAACCTTTCCTCAAGAAAATCGTCGAGGAAACAATTTGACATCCTATCTGCAAGATTTCATAAATAATGTAGTAATCGCTAATATAATTCCAACAGACTCTTAGCATCGCTACGAGTGAGAAAGTCTCATCGTAGTCAACTCCTTGAACTTGTCGGAAAACATCTTAACGACAAGTCAAGCTTTCTTAATGGTGATACTTACCATCATTGTCCGTGTTCCTTTTAAAATTCATATGTACCTAACAGCCTTACGACCATCAAGTAGTTCTTCCAAAGTCTACACTTTGTTTTCATATATGGATCCTCTCTCGGATTATATGGCCTCGAGCCATTTTGGAATCCAGGCCCACCATCGCTTCTCCATAGCTCGTAGGTTCATTGTTGTCTAGCAACATGACTTCCAAGACAGGATTACGTACCACTCTGAAGTAGTACGCATCCTTGTCATCCCACGAGGTTTGGTAGTGACTTGATCTGAAGTTTCATGATCACTATCATAAGCTTCCACTTCAATTGGTGTAGGTGCCACAGGAACAACTCCCTGTGCCCTGCCACACACTAGTTGAAGAGACGGTTCAATAACCTCATCAAGTCTCCACCATCCTCCCACTCAATTCTTTCGAGAGAAACTTTTTCTCGAGAAAGGACCCGATTCTAGAAACAATCCCTTATTGCTTTCGGGTCTGAGATAGGAGGTATACCCAACTGTTTTGGGTGTCCTATGAAGATGCATTTATCCGCTTTGGGTTCGAGCTTATCAGCCTGAAACTTTTTCACATAAGCGTCGCAGCCCCAAACTTTTAAGAAATGACAGCTTAGGTTTCTCTAAACCACAGTTCATACGGTGTCATCTTATCGGAATTACGTGGTGCCCTATTTAAAGTGAATGTGGTTGTCTCTAATGCCTAACCCACAAACTATCATGGTAATTCGATAAGAGACATCATGGTATGCATCATATCCAATAGGGTGCAGTTATGATGTTCGGACACACCATCACACTATGGTGTTCCAGGCTGCATTAGTTGTGAAATAATTTCCACAATGTCTTAATTCTGTGCCAAACTCGTAATTCAGATATTCATCTCTATGATCATATCATAGATATTTTATCCTCTTGTCACGACGATCTTTCAACTTCACCCTGAAATTATTTGAACCTTTCAATAATTCAGACTCGTGATTCATTAAGTAAATGTACTCAACATCTACTCAAATCATCTGTGAAGTAAGAACATAACGATATCCACTACACGCCTCAGCACACATTGGACTGCACACATCAAAATGTATTACTTCCAACAAGTTGCTTTCTAGTTCCATTTTACTGAAAACGAGGCTTTCAGTCATCTTGCCCATGTGGTATGATTTGCATGTCTCAAGTGATTCAAAATCAAGTGAGTCCAAACGGTCCATTTGCATGGAGTTTCTTCATGCATATACACCAATAGACATGGTTCGCATGTCTCAAATTTTTCAAAAACGAGTGAGCCCAAAGATCCATCAACATGGAGCTTCTTCATGCGTTTTATACCGATATGACTTACGTGGCAGTGCCACAAGTAGGTGGTACTATCATTACTATCTTATATCTTTTGGCATGAACATGTGTATCACTACGACCGAGATTCAAAAAAAACCATTCATTTTAGGTGCAAGACCATTGAAGGTATTATTCAAATAAACAGAGTAACCATTATTCTCCTTAAATGAATAACCGTATTGCGATAGACATAATCCAATCATGTCTATGCTCAACGCAAACACCAATCTCGATGGTAGAGGGAGCGTGCGATGCTTGATCACATCAAGCTTGGGAAAAACTTCCAACACATATCGCCAGCTCACCTTTAGCTAGTCTCCGTTTACTCCGCAGCCTTTTATTTCGAGTTTACTAACACTTAGCAGCCGAACCGGTATCTAATACCATGCTGCTACTAGGAGTACTAGTAAAGTACACATTAACACAATGTATATCCAATATACTTCTATCGACCTTGCCAGCCTTCTCATCTACCAAGTATCTAGGGTAATTCTGCTCCAGTGGCTGTTCCCCTTATTACAGAAGCACTTAGTCTCGGGTTTGGGTTCAACCTTAGGTTTCTTCACTACAGCAGCAGCTGATTTGCCGTTTCATGAAGTATCCCTTCTTGCCCTTGCCCTTCTTGAAACTAGTGGTTTCACCAACCATCAACAATTGATGCTCCTTCTTGATTTCTACTTTCGTGGTGTCAAACATCGCGAATATCTCAAGGATCATCATATATGTCCCTGATATATCATAGTTCATCACGAAGCTCTAGCAGCTTGGTGGTAATGACTTCGGAGAAACATCACTATCTAATATGGAAGATCAACTCCCACTCGATTCAAATGATTGTTGTACTCAGACAATCTGAGCACAAGCTCAACAATTGAGCTTTTCTCCCTTAGTTTGCAAGCTAAGAAAATCGTCGGAGGTCTTATACCTCTTGACGTGGGCACGAGCCTGAAATCCCAATTTCAGCCCTCGAAACATCTCATATGTTTCGCGACGTTTCAAAACGTCTTCGGTGCCTCAACTCTAAACCGTTTAATTGAACTATCACGTAGTTATCAAAATGTGTATGTCAGATGTTCGCAACATCCACAGACGACATTCGAGGTTCAGCACACTGAGCGGCGCATTAAGGACATAAGCCTTCTATGAAGCAATGAGGACAATCCTCAGTTTACGGACCTAGTCCGCATAATTGCTACTATCAACTTTCAACTAAATTTTCTCTAGGAACATATCTAAACAGTAAAACTAAAGCGCGAGCCACGACATAATTTGCGAAGACCTTTTGACTATGTTCAGGATAATTAAGTTCATCTTATGAACTCCCACTCAGATAGACATCCCTCTAGTCATCTAAGTGATTACATGATCCGAGTCAACTAGGCCGTGTCCGATCATCACGTGAGACGGACTAGTCATCATCGGTGAACATCTTCATGTTGATCGTATCTACCATACGACTCATGATCGACCTTTCGGTCCTCCGTGTTTCGAGGCCATGTCTGTACATGCTAGGCTCGTCAAGTCAACCTAAGTGTTTCGCATGTGTCCCGAGGCCATGTATGTACATGCTAGGCTCGTCAACACCCGTTGTATTCGAACGTTAGAATCTATCACACCCGATCATCACGTGGTGCTTCGAAACAACGAACCTTCGCAACGGTGCACAGTTAGGGGGAACACTTTCTTGAAATTTTAATGAGGGATCATCTCATTTACTACCGTCGTTCTAAGCAAATAAGATGCAAAAACATGATAAACATCACATGCAATCAAAAAGTGACATGATATGGCCAATATCATTTGCTCCTTTTGATCTCCATCTTCGGGGCTCCATGATCATCGTTGTCACCGGCATGACACCATGATCTCCATCATCGTGTCTTCATGAAGTTGTCTTGCCAACTATTACTTCTACTACTACAACTAACGGTTAGCAATAAAGTAAAGTAATTACATGACGTTTATATTGACACGCAGGTCATAAATAAATTAAGACAACTCCTATGGCTCCTGCCGGTTGTCATACTCATCGACATGCAAGTCGTGATTCCTATTACAAGAACATGATCATCTCATACATCACATATATCATTCATCACATCCTTTGGCCATATCACATCACAAAACACTTGCTGCAAAAACAAGTTAGACGTCCTCTAATTGTTGTTGCAAGTTTTTTACGTGGCTGCTATAGGTTTCTAGCAAGAACGTTTCTTACCTACGCCAAAACCACAACGTGAATTGCCAATTTCTATTTACCCTTCATAAGGACCCTGTTCATTGAATCCGATCCGACTAAAGTGGGAGAGACAGACACCCGCCAGCCACCTTATGCAATTAGTGCATGTTAGTCGGTGGAACCGGTCTCACGTAAGCGTACGTGTAAGGTTGGTCCGGGCCGCTTCATCCCACGATGCCGCCGAATCAAGATAAGACTAGTAACGGCAAGATAATTGACAATATCGACGCCCACAACTACTTTGTGTTCTACTCGTGCATAGTAACTACGCATAGACCTAGCTCATGATGCCACTGTTGGGGAACGTAGCAGAAATTCAAAATTTTCTACGCATCACCAAGATCAATCTATGGAGTAATCTAGCAAGGAGGGAAGGAGAGTGCATCTACATACCCTTGTAGATCGCTAAGCGGAAGCGTTCAAGTGAACGGGGTTGATGGAGTCGTACTCGTCGTGATCCAAATCACCGATGATCCTAGTGCCGAACGGACGGCACCTCCGTGTTCAACACACGTACAGCCCGGTGACGTCTCCTACGCCTTGATCCAGCAAGGGGAGAAGGAGAGGTTGGGGAAGACTCCATCCAGCAGCAGAACGACGTCGTGGTGGTGGTGGAGGAGCGTGGGACTCCAACAGGGCTTGGCCAAGCACTACGAGAGACGAGGAGGAAGAGGGGTAGGGCTGCGCCAACACGGAGATTGAATCGTGTGTTGGGCTGCCCCTTTGCCTCCACTATATATAGGGGGAGAGGGAGGGCTGCA
This sequence comes from Triticum turgidum subsp. durum, assembly GCA_900231445.1. Classification (NCBI taxonomy): domain Eukaryota; kingdom Viridiplantae; phylum Streptophyta; class Magnoliopsida; order Poales; family Poaceae; genus Triticum; species Triticum turgidum. Next base: position 4,461,139 of record LT934115.1, on the reverse strand, counting down.
CCCCCACCTAGGGTTCCCACCCCAAGGGGTGCGGCAGCCCTAGATCCCATCTAGGGTGGCGGCCACAAGGGGGAGAGGGGGAGGCGCACCTAGGGTGGGCCTTAGGGCCCATCTGCCCTAGGGTTTGCCCCTTCCCCTATTGGAGGCGCCTTGGGCCTTGGTGGGAGGCGCCCTAGCCCACCTAGGGGCTGGTCCCTTCCCACTATTGGCCCATGTAGGCCTCCGGGGCTGGTGGCCCCACCTGGTGGACCCCCGGACCCCTCCGGTGGTCCCGGTACACTACCGGTGATGCCCGGAACACTTCCGGTGGCCAAAACCATACTTCCTATATATCAATCTTTACCTCCAGACCATTCCGGAACTCCTCGTGATGTTCGGGATCTCATCCGGGACTCCGAACAACATTCGGTAACCGCGTACATACTTTCCCTATAACCCTAGCGTTATCGAACCTTAAGTGTGTAGACCCTACGGGTTCGGGAGTCATGCAGACATGTCCGAGACAACTCTCCGGTCAATAACCAACAGCGGGATCTGGATACCCATGCTGGCTCCCACATGCTCCACGATGATCTCATCGGATGAACCACGATGTCAAGGACTTAATCAATCCCATATACAATTCCCTTTGTCTATCGGTACGATACTTGCCCGAGATTCGATCGTCGGTATCCCGATACCTTGTTTAATCGCGTTACCGGCAAGTCCCTTTACTCGTTCCGTAACACATCATCCCGTGATCAACTTCTTGATCACATTGTGCATATTATGATGATGTCCTAGCAAGTGGGCCCAGAGATACCTCTCCGTTTACACGGAGTGACAAATCCCAGTCTCGATTCATGCCAACCCAACAGACACTTTCGGAGATACTTGTAGTGTACCTTTATAGCCACCCAGTTACGTTGTGACGTTTGGCACACCCAAAGCACTCCTATGGTATCCCGGAGTTGCACAATCTCATGGTCTAAGGAAATGATACTTGACATTAGAAAAGCTTTAGCATACGAACTACACGATCTTTGTGCTAGGCTTAGGATTGGGTCTTGTCCATCACATCATTCTCCTAATGATGTGATCCCGTTATCAACGACATCCGATGTCCATGGTCAGGAAACCGTAACCATCTATTGATCAACGAGCTAGTCAACTAGAGGCTTACTAGGGACATGGTGTTGTCTATGTATCCACACATGTATCTGAGTTTCCTATCAATACAATTCTAGCATGGATAATAAACGATTATCATGAACAAGGAAATATAATAATAACCAATTTATTATTGCCTCTAGGGCATATTTCCAACACTGGTACCACCCTTTCAGCAACACCCGAGATGTGACCGGCATCTTTGGCGCTGTCCAAAATCGAAGCCAGCGCGTCTGCCACAATATTGAACAGAAGGGGAGAGATCGGGTCACCCTGCCGTAGTCCCCTTCCATTGCGGAAGTATGGGCCAATCGAGCCATTAATGTTAATAGCAGTTTGCCCACCCCTCACAATTTGTCGCATCCAGCTCACCCATTGCGGATCAAAGTTTTTCTTGTGTAGCACCTCCTCAATGAAGTCCCACCGGACCCGGTGGTAGGCTTTCTCAAAGTCAAGTTTGAGAATGAACACCTCTTCCTTTGTATTCTTTATCTCATGAAGCACCTCATGGAGCACCGCTACACCGTCCAGGATGCTTCGACCTTTAATAAAGGCGGATTGAAGATTATCAATAATCTTGTCTGCCATCGGAGCAATGCGGGAGGCAAATCCCTTAGCAATCAGCCTAAAGCTGACATTAATGAGCGTGAGGGGGCGGAAGTGTCTAATTTGGTCTGCACCCGGCATCTTCGGAATCAAAGCCAACACCCCATAATTTAGGCATTTAATGTCTATTCGGCCACTGGTGAATTCATTCACAAGGTGGGCGAATTGTGGTCCCACTATGTTCCAAAACCACTTATAGAAGATGACCGGGAAGCCATCAGGCCCGGGCGCCGTGTTCACCCTCATCTGTTTTAAGTTAGCTGTTATCTCCTCAAGCGTGAAAGGCTTAGTGAGGATGGAATTATCATATGCAGAGACCAATCGCTCATTATCCCAGATTGAGTCGTGTAGAGATGCTGATCCCACCCCCGAAGATCCCAGAAGTTCCTGGTAAAACGCATAAATATGTGATTGAAGGGCCCATCATCGGTGATAACATTATCTCCATCACGGAGAACACGTATCATACATCTCCGGCGTCGCCCATTTGCCACCGCATGAAAAAATTGGGTACTCGCGTCCCCCTTGAGCACCCAATTTTTCTGACCTCTCTGTTTCCAGTAAATCTCCTCACAGGTCAAGATAAATATCATTTCATCCTCCACTGCGTACCTTCTCGCCCACTCCTCATGCGATAGGCCGCTCAAATCAGCCTTGGTGTCCAAGGCAGCCACTTCACTCATCAGGGCCTCTTTTCTTGCTTTCATCTGGCTACCCACGTTCGCGCCCCAGCCACGGAGGTGGCGACGACTCAAGCGCACGCAATGTTGCCAAATGTCCATAGTATCACATAAAGGGCCATACCGGTGAGGGGGGCGATCCCTAGCCGCTAACCAAATCGAAGAGACCCGCTGCACAAAGCCCGGCTGAAGTAACCATTGCTTCTCAAAGAAGAAGCGCTTGGTGGCGCGGTGGGGGGCTTCTCCAGAGTGAAGAATAAGCGGACAATGGTCGGAGCCCAGCCTTGGTTCCGCCACTAACGAGCAGCCCGCGAATTTGGCCTCCCAGTCAGTGGAGACGAAGACACGGTCCAACACGCATCTAATCGGGTCATCCTGATTATTACACCACGTAAAACGAGCTCCCACCCTAGGCAGCTCAATGAGATCAAGGTCAGCTACCCACTCATTGAAGGTATCTACCAACCTGTGGTCTGTAATGATACCATTACTCTTGTCTATCGCACCCCGCAGAAGATTGAAATCCCCCCCGATGACAATAGGCCAGGGGGAAGCCGTGGCCTTAGCATAAATCTCGCGGAGGAAATCAATTGAACGATCATGGTCTACTGGGCCATACACCACCACTAACTCCCATCTAAAATTATTATTACGCTGGATAACATCCGCAGCGAGGAAAAAGGATCCCCGCGTAAAGCCCACCACCTCAAAACTATCCGTCTTCACCCCCAACAGAATTCCCCCTGATCGGCCAGAGGCCAGAAGCCATTCCCACCGGAAGTTGAAAGTGCCACCTATGGCGTCAAGCTCATATGACTCAAACGAGGACCGAATGGTTTCCTGGAGACCCACGAAATCGAGCTTTTGGTCACGGATGTATTCAATAAGTTGCCGGCGGTGATCGCTTTGACCAAATCCCCTCATATTCCATATTAGGCCTTTCATTGCATATCTAAGGGGGACCGGGCCCCCACCCCATCAAAATTCTCCTCTCTAGCAGACACAATCGATCGACCCCGCCCACGGCCGCGGCCACGGCCACGCATAGGCCTAGAATCCACGGCAACCGCATCCGGAGCTGCCGATGCTACATTCTCCCTTGCAGCATCAGCAGCCGTAGCAGCACGCCTCTCAGCCGCCACGGTACGGGCAATGTGTTGACAGGCCTTCGCCTCGGCCACCGAAGCCTGAACCATCTCCTAGGCCCGTATACTACCAAGCACCTCGAGAGGGGTAGAGGTCTCGGACCCCAAAATCACATGGCTGTCTATGGCCACCTTGAGGAGATGGCGATTCGAAGCAAAAGCAAGAATCTTGAATGAAGACATAGAACGGTTTATTGTCTTATTACCTTCCAGCTCCTTGCCGGCCTTGAGGGACATCGCCTTGGTCATCATGTCGGAGGCCTTGGCCGCCGCGGTGCGCCTGCTGGACCTGGTGGCACGCACTGGGGAAGGCGGGGCCAGCACCTCCTCGTCCGCCCCAACCTCCACAACATCTGCCGCACGGAGCTCATCAAAAGCCGCCAGACAGTCGTCACTTGGGAGGCAGTTGTCGGTGAAGTCCTCGCCATCGAAACGGTCCAAGAGAGCCACCGGGGAGATGGGAGCCCCACGGGCAGCAACCACCCCACCATCCCAAGTCTTGGATAGGCGCAAAGAAGGGGGAGGGGAGGGGCGCGGCATCAGGGAGTGCGGGGTGGAGGACGAAGACGGCGCAGCAGCCGGGATGGCAGACGTGATCTCGGAGCCCTTTTGTGGCTCACCATCCCTATCAGGGCCCTCCACGTCAGGCAGAACGGGCAACAGCCGAAGCGGCGAGAGATTGCTTCCATACTGATCCAACACCATTGCCATGGGCGAGGAACAGAGAGGCGACGAGCGCGGCATCAAAGCCATGGGGGTCGGCATCGAAGGGACAGGGGCGCCCAGAACCAGCTGCAGGTCAGCCACGGACTGCTGACGGCCACCAGGAACCGAGCCGGCATGGCTCGCAGGGCCCTTCCCAACCGTGCGGGAACCTCCAGCCGCATCCCATTCCCCCGATGTCAAGCTGCGATATGAGTCTTCAGGTTCAGCATCGTCGTCATGGGGGGCGGTGGGGGAGGCAGGGGAGCCTTGGGATGCGGATCCAGCAGAGCATCCACCTCACGCTCAATGCGCATAACAAAACCACCAGTTCCATGAAAGATCTCAAAGGTGCCTTTGATCTTCTCCGGCTTCCTGCATAGAATCTTAGCATGCACCGACTCACCCACCTTGTTCAGGGATTTCTCATCCACCATGATCGCTTTGCCAACTGCGCGAAGGATCTCTTTGATGAAAGGCTCATGCCGCAGCTTGTCCGGAATGCCGAAGACCCGGATCCAAGATTCCTGCAGCCAAGAAGTAGCCTGCGGTCCCACCAGTGGGTCTCCCACCTCTACCTTGTGCTCGATGATCGGTAGAGTGAAAGTTCCACTCTTCTTGCTCATCCTCAGTGCCGCCGCGGACGGGTACACAACCGAGAAGCAGTTCTTGCGGACTTGGGTAATCTTCCAATCCCATTCAGACTCCCACATGTCGTTAAGGTCAGCCCTCAGTGACTCCACCGTGGCCTCCCCTTCAGTGATAACCAAGGAAGCAGCATTGGGGGGAATCACCTCCTCCTCCTCCAGGCCTCCCTCAAGCATGTAGAAGCCCATCTCCTTGATGCCAAATCCATACATCACTAAATCAGGCTTAGATTGGTGGGACGGACACTGCTTGGATGTATGGCCCTCCTCTTTACACGCAAAGCATTTGGGCGGAAATTTGCATCCAACCTGGTAATGGCCCGAGCGACCACATTTGAAGCAAATCACTTCCGAGATGTTAGGCCCCGCACTTCCTTTCTCACCAGCCGACGAGCGCCGGCCACCCTGCAGCATAGATCGGTCGCCATCCCGTCCATCAGCCATGCGCTCCCCAGACCCAGCCCTCCCCCCACCTCGCGCAGACCCGCGCGCCTGCTCCCCATCATCATTGCCAGCCGGCCGGGGCCGACCAGGGGAAGGAGGGGGCGGGAGAGGGGAATAGGAGTCCCGGCCACGCAAGTGTGACCGACACGGCGAAGAATGGCCACGCCCCGGAGCACCTCCACGCTCCAAGCGGAGCTCGCGTCCCGCCGAGAGCTGAGCACGGAGGTCTCGCTCCCGCGCCGCCCCATCCGCCTCCAGCTCGGGGGAGTCACGCCGCCGCTTGTTGGAGCCGTGAGCGCGCAACCGCTTGTCCCGCTCCATCCAAATCGCCGCCTCCACCAAACGCGAAACCGCTGCCGCCGCAATACGGGTCGCTCCTCTGCCCCACCGACGGATGTCGCGCGGCGCTGCCGGAAAACCTAGCGAGTGAGACAGATCACCCCGAGGCACCCACCACCAACGCTTAAGATGGGTAAGCCTGGGCCGCAACACTTGGGCTGCCGGAGGGGGGACACCCTGGGATGGGGAAGGGGCCCGAGCTACCAAATCCGCAAAACTGAAGCCAAAGGATGGCCCATCACGGCCCAAGATGCAAGTCCCCACATGAGGCCCACCTGGCCCACCCAGCGGAGGAAACGCCGCCGAGTCCAGCGCAGGCACCGCAGCAGACGCCGGCGTGCAATTGGGCGAGCCTGGACCCGCCGCCACCACCACCGCCGATGGGGGGGGCGGATCCGCATCCCGCGGTCCCAACGAAAGCCGCTGATCCCCGCTACACTGAGCCCCCGCGGGGGAAGCACCGCTGATCCTGACCCGTCGCGACCCTCTTGTAGTCGACGAATCCGCCGCCCGACGCAGCCAGGACGACAAGCAGGACTTGTGTCGGTGAACCCGAGTCCATCCTCCCGACGCAGCAGAGAGGTCTTCTTCCCTGACCTTCTGATGCCCGAGGGAGTCACACATCAGGGCGGCCGCCGACACTCCAGATCCAGCCCCCAAGGAGCCAGCCGATTCATAGCTCCCCAACGCCTCCCCAATCATAGGCGACGCCGCCCAGCTCCGAGCCCGGGGCACATCAGCGCCCGGTGTCGTGGCGGACTCCACAGACATCATCATCATCACCACAAGACAGAGCCCAAAACCGCCCCATCCCCTCACAAGGCAGACCCGACGGCGCAGCCGGACCGGCCAAGGCGCCCACATCTCCGCCGGCCCCGGCCACCAGGGCTCGCCGCCCCCCGGATCCTAGCCGGGCCGGCGAGGCGCGGAGGGGGGAGGCGCGCGAGGCACAGGAGCTCCCAACGGTCATATTGTCGTCCTACCAGCAGAAAACAATAGTTCGTTGACCGATCCACGTTTTTAGGGATTCTATTTAGCTGTTCTCACCTGATTACAAATTTTAGATGATCCCTTCATAGAAGATATTCACTCTCGGCGGCTCCTCCTATGGGGCATGTCACCACCTCACCGACGTATCACAATGGGCGACGGCGACGGCGGCAGCGGCGGCATGACAACATCTAACGGGGACGATGAGATGCGTGACTCACGGCGAGAACCCCGACCGCAAAACAAGATTCATGGGAAGCTCTCCCCCTTCTGTTGGATTCCAGGTGATCGTCATCTGGCCTCGTCGTTGCCTTCCGGTTCGCTAGTTTACATGAATGGGACTGAGAGACATGCATCAGTACAACGGACCCACGTTCTTTTCAATTGATCTTGAAGCCTCGACTCCATGTCCATGGGCCAGCGGCATGTGGTTTGTCTCCATAGATCTACCAATTATTATTATTTTGATCTGTTTTGTTTCCTGGAGAAGAACATAATTTCTTTTGTGTCTTATATGGAGGCTCTCCTGGTGGCTGACTGCACCTGCACTCGGACAACTGTGGTGATTGAATCCTTCCTGTCGGCGACATACCTATGTGCAGCTATGTATGCACCCACTTATCCATATTCACGCGTTCAAGAGAAGCGTTGCACACTGCTCACCTCGGTCATAAAAGAAGAATATCACCACTCCGATGGGAAAACACCAGAATGGATTACATACAATAGTTGCTTCTCACAAACTGTTTAGACGAATATACTTGTATTTTTTGTGCATGTACTCTCCTTGTAAACTCATACTCATAGATCTGAATATACTCATCTTTAGATCAACATACTCCGTTTTAGGAAAATGCTGCTTTGTAACAAATATACTAACCATACTCACAGCTTCGAATATACTCCCTCCATAAAAAAATTTAAGAGCATTTAGATCACTAAAGTAGCGCTCTTATATATATTTTTTTACAGAGTGAGTACTATTTTTTGGATGAACATACTCATATATATTTGCCCAGCAAACTAATTATACCAGATTTCTTTATTTGATAAGAAGAAAAGTGAGATAGAGTAGGGCACTTCTTTAATAAATTTTGTTGTTATCCTAGTTTAAACTACAAAAGAAAGATCATCTTGTAAATTAGATGGAATTCTAGTCCTAGTACACTCCCACTGTTTCTCTTTTGACGTACTGAATTTATGAAGCAATCGCCATCTCTTCGTTGTGTAACGAGTTTCCGATCTTCTTGTTTCCTTATGCTCCAGTTCTTGACCTAACAACTATACTTCTTTACTTTCAGATCTTACCGCAAACTGCAGAAAATTTGTGCTTTGGAAAATAAGTGTGTGTTGACATCTGGCGAAACGTATTCATATTGGTCGCAAGATATACTCTTTTTTACTGTAATATATTTTTCGTGTAAATATATGCTTGAACTGGGATATATAAAAGCAAGTGTGTACTTCTATTTGTTATCTGGTACAGATACCTCTCGGGTCTGTTTTGGGGTAGTATATGCGTATTTAATTTGCTGCAAATTATATATAACCAACCCTGTTTCTGGTAGTAATATACTCCTTTAATAATAAAATAGTATATACTCCTTTGGCTGCCAAGTAGTATATCGTCCTGATTTCAGATAGAAGTAGAGAGTAGTCATACTCATTTGATTGCGGAGTATATACTCTATCTAAAAACGAAGTATATACTCCTCACCAAAAAAAAGCACATACTGCTACAAGACTGAAGTATATACTCCTAACTCGTACATCAGAAAATGCAGTACATACACCCTTCTACAAAAGTATACTAATCTCATAATAAGGAAGTATATACTTCAATACATAAAAGTAATTACATACTGCTTAGCATATGAAGAAGCTGCAGTACATACTTTCCGCAAAAAAGGAAAAAAAGAAGCTGCAGTACATACCCATCTGCGTACAAAATATCCTAATCGGGCCATAACCGAGGAGATACCTCCGTAACAAATTTCCTAGCCTCATGCGGGATAATTGAACGCCCTTGCATGCAGGGGCATGCAACCGGCTCATAGCCCCTACCATTTTTATTTCGTTTTTTTTTTGGCGCTAATTGATGCTAACGGGATGCCTTCTAGAGGTGGGAGTACATACTCCGGAGTACGGAAAAGGTGTCGGAAAAATCCATCCTATCACCTGGTGGTAGTTACCCCACATATCTCATATACTATTATCATGTGGTACTATATATACTATTTTATTATTTTAATTATATTCATATACTATATCTAAGATATTTCAAAGCAAGTTACATGGAAAAATTGCATATGAGTCCATAGTTTTTATTATATTTATGAAATATGTACATATTTGTACGTAAAAAAAGCATACTCAAAACATGATACATACTACCTAAAAATTAGTATATATGCTATCTAATCATTGATATATACTACATACTACACGTACATACTCTCGGTTTTGACAGATACTACATACAACATACAAAACGCAAGTGATGGTAACTACCACTGCTTGTAGGAAACATTTGACGATAACCACAATCCAATAGGTCAGACTGTCTGGCTTAGTAATAAGCCACAATCTTCCATGAGAGAGATCAAGAGCTCAAGTAACAGATGCAGCTCCCTCTAGACTCTGCCGAGGATGATGAGCTCAAACCTAAATAATGAATAACAACATTTGTCTTAAGAGAGAATCTATGGAAACTACTTAAGAAAAAAAGTGAAGAGGGGAGCATGCAGGAGATCAACATCTCACCATGGATCTACCATGGAGGTGCCAACATGATCATCTGATATGGGATCATGACTTTATTATCAAGTTAAAACCAAGTTTTATTTTTGTCTCATGGATTTGTGAATGTGACATGATACAAGCAGGCCATCTTGTGTCACCAGTGAGCATGTTTATCTAGTTCTATGCTAGTGATTTTCGTTGTTCTTTTGACAAAAAATGTTGATTGCCAATAGTCAACCCAAACCATAAAAGGAGATGGTTATCTATTTTGCGGGGCTCGCAATATCAAGAGATATCGAAGTGAAATTCCGCAAGAACACAAAATAATTCGAAAGACACTGACAGAGTATTTTGGCGGGACGCTTTGAGACATATCAGTGGGAAATTTTCATTTCGTGCATAACTTTCTATTCCAAAAAAGTGTTAGAGCACTAGCATACCACATATGCTACACAAAACATTACTAGCGAGCATGTCAGATGATCAAATTGCATGTATATGGAAATAATATAGTTCACACCAGTTTTAAGTCCTTTGGTGTTTACTATAAATGTTACTATTAGTTTAATATCCACATGTTGTCCACTTGTTACTGAACCCTATAACTAATGCTTTAGAAGTTTATATAAATATGCTTACCTAATCATATACTAGAAAGTACCATTAAATATTTATTCGATCATACGCTTTAGATATCTCAACCATGATAAACAATAGACGAACACACACGCACACAACAAAATTTTCTCCATATAGTTTAGCAATTTTTCAAAAAATATCTCAAAGACGATTCCCTGTTACAAAAAACAGTTTAAAGCTATCACAATGCAAGTGTCTTTAATGATACACATAAAAATCCATGCAAAAACAAAACAATTGCATAAAAATAGAAATGACTAATATTAAGGAATAAGTTTGCATCATTAAATATGAAAATAATGAACTATAGCGATCAATATTGTCGCATGATAAAACTAAGTTATCCAAAAGTATAAAAAATTAGTATAATTGTTTTACATTAATTAATCTCAAAATTAACTTCAACAACATAAAATAACAAACTTAAATTAACATATAACTAGTACACATTCACGTCACATTCGTGGGTGGATATCTGGCGAGCCCTGGGCCCTCTTGGGGCAACTGGATACTTTTTTGGTTTGATTTGACTGGAAACACGCGCACGTAGAGGCGTAGGGTATTGAATAGATCGATCGATCCTCACTAAACAAACTAAGCTAGATAGCTGATTTATTCTATGCTATGCTGCCAAAGAAACAGATGAAGAGATAATGGCAAACAATGGAGAGAGAACGAGTTGGTTACCTTATTAAGAGGAGCCAATCAACTCAATGTCGATCTCGTCGGCGCCCTGGCTAGTTTCCCCATTGCCACCTTCGCCGGCGCCTTCGCCAATTTTGCTGTTGCCGCCCTCACCGGCGCCGCCCTCGCCGAAGCCCTGTCTGGCCTCGCCCTCTCTGCCGAACTCGGTGCTGGTGATGAACGTCACCTCTGCGCTAACATCCAACTGGTGGGCTGCCCTTCCGCCCCCACTTCCGCGCCACCATCCCCCTCCTCCTCCTCCTCCTCGTCCTCCTCACCCCTCTCCTCCTCATCTTCCTCGTCCTCCTCATCCCCGTCCTCCTCATCCTCCTCGTCCTACAGATCCCCCTCCTCCTCATTCTCCTCGTCCATCTTCTCATCCTAATCCTCCTCATGCTTCTTTCTTCCTCACACTCTTGTTCCGCCAATTCTTGTAGTGATTTATCTTTCTTCATCCGTTTGAACATATCCTCTGAGCTTCCCAGCTATCATCAGTCTCCTCGTCCTCCCGGTGGTCTTCATGTTGGGGAACGTAGTAATTTCAAAAAAATTCCTACGCACACGCAAGATCATGGTGATGCATAGCAACGAGGGGGAGAGTCTGATCTACGTACCCTTGTAGATCGCAACGGAAGCGTTGACACAACGTAGAGGAAGTAGTCGTACGTCTTCTTCCGATCCGACCGATCCAAGCACCGTTACTCCGGCACCTCCGAGTTCTTAGCACACGTACAGCTCGATGACGATCCCCGGGCTCCGATCCAGCAAAGCTTCGGGGAGGAGTTCCGTCAGCACGACGGCGTGGTGACGATCTTGATGTTCTACCGATGCAGGGCTTCGCCTAAGCACTACAACAATATTATTGAGGTGGAATATGGTGGCAGGGGGCACCGCACACGGCTAAGGAACGATCTCAATGATCAACTTGTGTGTCTAGAGGTGCCCCCTGCCCCCGTATATAAAGGATCCAAGGAGTAGGGCTGGCCGGCCAAGCCTATGGAGGCGCAGGAGGAGTCCTACTCCTACCGGGAGTAGGACTCCCCCCCCCAATCCTATTCCTAATAGGACTCCCAAGGGGAAAGAGAGAGAGAGAGGTGGCCGGCCACCTCTCCTAGTCCTATGTCCTAATAGGACTAGGGGAGGGGGGAGGCGCGCAGCCCACTATGGGCAGCCCCTTTCACCTTTCCACTAAAGCCCAATAAGGCCCATATGGCTCCCGGGGGGTTCCGGTAACCTCCCGGTAATCCGATAAAATCCCGATTTCACCCGGAACACTTCCGATGTCCAAACATAGGCTTCCAATATATCAATCTTTATGTCTCGACCATTTCGAGACTCCTCGTCATGTCCGTGATCACATCCGGGACTCCGAACAACCTTCGGTACATCAAAATGCATAAACTCATAATAACTGTCATCGTAACGTTTAAGCGTGCGGACCCTATGGTTCGAGAACAATGTAGACATGACCGAGACACGTCTCCGGTCAATAACCAATAGCGGGACCTGGATGCCCATATTGGTTCCTACATATTCTACAAAGATCTTTATCGGTCAGACCGTATAACAACATACGTTGTTCCCTTTGTCATCGGTATGTTACTTGCCCGAGATTCGATCGTCGGTATCCAATACCTAGTTCAATCTCGTTACCGGCAAGTCTCTTTACTCGTTCCGTAATACATCATCTCACAACTAACATATTAGTTGCAATGCTTGCAAGGCTTAGGTGATGTGCATTACCGAGAGGGCCCAGAGATACCTCTCCGACAATCGGAGTGACAAATCCTAATCTCGAAATACGCCAACCCAACATCTACCTTTGGAGACACCTGTAATGCTCCTTTATAATCACCCATTTACGTTGTGACGTTTGGTAGCACCTAAAGTGTTCCTCCGGCAAACGGGAGTTGCATAATCTCATAGTCATAGGAACATGTATAAGTCATGAAGAAAGCAATAGCAACATACTAAACGATCGGGTGCTAAGCTAATGGAATGGGTCATGTTAATCAGATCATTCAACTAATGATGTGACCTCGTTAATCAAATAACAACTCCTTTGTCCATGGTTAGGAAACATAACCATCTTTGATTAATGAGCTAGTCAAGTAGAGGCATACTAGTGACACTCTGTTTGTCTATGTATTCACACATGTATTATATTTCCGGTTAATACAATTCTAGCATGAATAATAAACATTTATCATGATATAAGGAAATAAATAATAACTTTATTATTGCCTCTAGGGCATATTTCCTTCAGTCTCCCACTTGCACTAGAGTCAATAATCTAGTTCACATCGCCATGTGATTTAACAGCAATAGTTCACATCACCATGTGATTAACACCCATAGTTCACATCGTCATGTGACCAACACTCAAAGGGTTTACTAGAGTCAGTAATCTAGTTCACATATCTATGTGATTAACACCCAAGGAGTACTAAGGTGTGATCATGTTTTGCTTGTGAGATAATTTTAGTCAACGGGTCTGTCACATTCAGATCCGTAAGTATTTTGCAAGTTCTATGTCTACAATGCTCTACACGGAGCTACTCTAGCTAATTGCTCCCACTTTCAATATGTATCCAGATTGAGACTTTAGATTCATCTGGATCGGTGTCAAAAACTTGCATCGACGTAACCCTTTACGACGAACCTTTTTGTCACGTCCAGAATTGAGAAACATATCCTTATTTCACTAAGGATAATTCTGACCGCTGTCCAGTGATCTACTCCTAGATCACTATTGTATTCCCTTGCCAAATCAGTGCAGGGTATACAATAGATCTGGTACACAGCATGACATACTTTATAGAACCTATGGCCAAGGCATAGGGAATGACTTTCATTCTCTTTCTATCTTCTGCCGTGGTCGGGCTTTGAGTCTTACTCAACTTCACACCTTGTAATACAGGCAAGAACTTTTTCTTTGACTGCTCCATTTTGAACTACTTCAAAATCTTGTCAAGGTATGTACTCATTGAAAAAACTTATCAAGCGTCTTGATCTATCTCTATAGATCTTGAAGCTCAATATGTAAGCAGCTTCACCGAAGTCTTTCTTTGAAAAACTCCTTTCAAACACTCCTTTATGCTCTACAGAATAATTCTACATTATTTTTGATCAACAATATGTCATTCACATATACTTATCAGAAATGTTGTAGTGCTCCCACTCACTTTCTTGTAAATACAGGCTTCACCGCAAGTCTATATAAAACTATATGCTTTGATCAACTCATCAAAGCGTATATTCCAACTCCGAGATGCTTGCACCAGTCCACAGATGGATCGCTGGAGCTTGCACATTTTGTTAGCACCTTTCGGATTGACAAAACCTTATGTTGCATCATATACAACTCTTCTTTAATAAATCCATTAAGGAATGGAGTTTTGTTTATCCATTTGCCAGATTTCATAAAATGTGGCAATTACTAACATGATTCGCACAGACTCAAGCATAGATACGAGTGAGAAGCTCTCATCATAGTCAACACCTTGAACTTGTCGAAAACCTTTTGCGACAATTCTAGCTTTGTAGATAGTAACACTACTATCGGCGTCCGTCTTCCTCTTGAAGATCCATTTATTCTCAATTGCTTGCCGATCATCGGGCAAGTCAACCAAAGTCCAAACTTTGTTCTCATACATGGATCATATCTCAGATTTCATGGCCTCAAACCATTTTGCGGAATCTGGGCTCATCATCGCTTCCTCATACTTCGTAGGTTCGTCATGGTCAAGTAACATGACCTCCAGAACAGGATTACCGTACCACTCTGGTGCGGATCTCACTCTGATTTACCTACGAGATTCGGTAGTAACTTGATCTGAAGTTACATGATCATCATCATTAGCTTCCTCACTAATTGGTGTAGTAGTCACAAGAACAGATTTTTGTGATGAACTACTTTCCAATAAGGTAGAAGGTACAATTACCTTATCAAGTTTTCTACTTTCCTCCCACTTACTTCTTTCAAGAGAAACTCCTTCTCTAGAAAGGATCCATTATAAGCAACGAATGTCTTGTCTTAGGATCTGTGATAAAAGGTGTACCCAACAGTCTCCTTTGGGTATCCTATGAAGACATATTTCTCCGATTTGGGTTTGAGCTTATCAGGATGAAACTTTTCCTCATAAGCATCGCAACCCCAAACTTCAAGAAACGACAACTTTGGTTTCTTGCCAAACCATAGTTCATAAGGCGTCGTCTCGACGGATATAGATGGTGCCCCTTTTTTAACGTGAATGCAGCTGTCTCTAATGCATGACCCCAAAAACGATAGTGGTAAATCGGTAAGAAACATCATAGATTGCACTATATCCAATAAAGTACGGTTATGACGTTCGGACACACCATTATGCTGTGGTGTTCCAGGTGGCGTGAGTAGTGAAACTATTTCACATTGTTTTAATTGAAGACCAAACTCGTAACTCAAATACTCTTCTCTACGATCAGATCATAGAAACTTTATTTTCTTGTTACAATGATTTTTCACTTCACTCTGAAATTCTTTCATCTTTTCAAATGTTTCAGACTTATGTTTCATCAAGTAGATATACTCATATCTGCTCAAATCATCTGTGAAGATCAGAAAATAATGATACCTGTCGCGAGCCTCAATATTCATCGGACCACATACATCAGTATGTATGATTTCCAACAAATCTGTTGCTCGCTCCATTGTTCCGAAGAACAGAGTCTTAGTCATTTTGCCCATGAGGCATGGTTCGCAAGCATCAACTGATTCACAATCAAGTGATTCCAAAAGCCCATCAGCATGGAGTTTCTTCATGCGCTTTACACCAATATGACCTAAACGGCAATGCTACAAATAAGTTGCACTATCATTATTAACTTTGCATCTTTTGGTTTCAATACTATGATTATGTGTATCACTACGATCGGGATCCAACGAACTATTTTAATTGGGTGTGTAACCATATAAGGTTTTATTCATGTAAACAGAACAACAATTTATTCTCTTACTTAAATGAATAACCGTATTACAATAAACATGATCAAATCATATTCATGCTCAACGCAAACACCAAATAACACTTATTTAGGTTCAACACTAATCCCGAAATTATAGGGAGTGTGTGATGATGATCATATCAGTCTTGGAACCACTTCCAACACACATCGTCACTTCACCCTTAACTAGTCTCTGTTTATTCTGCAACTCCCGTTTCGAGTTACTAATCTTAGCAACTGAACTAGTATCAAATACTGAGGGTTTGCTATAAACACTAGTAAAGTACACATCAATAACATGTATATCAAATATACTTATGTTCACTTTGCCATCCTTCTTATTCGCCAATCACTTGGGGTAGTTCTGCTTCCAGTGACCAGTCTCTTTGCAGTAGAAGCACTCAGTCTCAGGCTTAGGTCCAGACTTGGGCTTCTTCACTTGAGCAGCAACTTGCTTGCTGTTCCTTTTGAAGTTCCCTTCTTCCCTCTGCCCTTTTCTTGAAACTAGTGGTCTTGTCTACCATCAACACTTGATGTTTTTCTTGATTTCTACCTTCATTGATTTCATCATCATGAAAAGCTCGGGAGTCGTTTTCGTCATCCCTTGCATACTATAGTTCATCACGAAGTTCTACTAACTTGGTCATGGTGACTAGAGAATTCTGTCAATCACTATCTTATCTGGAAGATTAACTCCCACTTGATTCAAGCGATTGTAGTACCCAGACAATCTGAGTACATGCTCACTAGTTGAGCGATTCTCCTCCATCTTTTAGCTATAGAACTTGTTGGAGACTTCATATCTCTCAACTCGGGTATTTGCTTGAAATATTATCTTCAACTCCTGGAACATCTCATATGGTCCATGACGTTCAAAACGTCTTTGAAGTCCCGATTCTAAGCCATTAAGCATGGTGCACTAAACTATCAAGTAGTCATCATATTGAGCTAGCCAAACGTTCATAACGTTTGCATCTGCTCCTGCAATAGGTCTGTCACCTAGCGGTGCATCAAGGACATAATTCTTCTGTGCAGCAATGAGGATAAACCTCAGATCACGGATCCAATCCGCATCATTGCTACTGACATCTTTCAATACAATTTTCTCTAGGAACATATCAAAAATAAACACAAGGAAGCAACAACGCGAGTTATTGATCTACAACATGATTTGCAAAATACTACCAGGACTAAGTTCATGATAAATTTAAGTTCAATTAATCATATTACTTAAGAACTCCCACTTAGATAGACATTCCTCTAATCCTCTAAGTGATCACGTGATCCAAATCAACTAAACCATGTCCGATCATCACATGAGATGGAGTAGTTTCATCGGTGAACATCATTATGTTGATCATATCTACTATATGATTCACGCTCGACCTTTCGGTCTCCGTGTTCCGAGGCCATATCTGTATATGCTTGGCTCGTCAAGTATAACCTGAGTATTCCGCGTGTGCAACTGTTTTGCACCCGCTGTATTTGAACGTAGAGCCTATCACACCCGATCATCACGTGGTGTCTCAGCACGAAGAACTTTCGCAACGGTGCATACTCAGGGAGAACACTTCTTGATAATTTAGTGAGAGATCATCTTATAATGCTACCGTCAATCAAAGCAAGATAAGATGCATAAAAGATAAACATCACATGCAATCATTATAAGTGATATGATATGGCCATCATCATCTTGTGCTTGTGATCTCCATCTCCAAAGCACCGTCATGATCACCATCGTCACCGGCGCGACACCTTGATCTCCATCGTAGCATCGTTGTCGTCTCGCCAATCTTATGCTTCCACGACTATCACTATCGCTTAGTAATAAAGTAAAGCATTACATCGCGATTGCATTGCATACAATAAAGCGACAACCATATGGCTCCTGCCAGTTGCCGATAACTCGGTTACAAAACATGATCATCTCATACAATAAAATTTAGCATCATGTCTTGGCCATATCACATCACAACATGCCCTGCAAAAACAAGTTAGACGTCCTCTACTTTGTTGTTGCAAGTTTTACGTGGCTGCTACGGGCTTTAAGTAAGAACCAATCTCACCTACGCATCAAAACCACAACGATAGTTTGTCAAATAGACTCCGTTTTAACCTTCTCAAGGACCGGGCGTAGCCACACTCGGTTCAACTAAAGTTGGAGAGACAGTCGCCCGCAAGCCATCTATGTGCAAAGCACGTTGAGGGAACCGGTCTCGCGTAAGCGTACGCGTAAGGTTGGTCCGCGTCGTCTCGTCCAACAATACCGCCGAACCAAAGTATGACATGCTGGTAGGCAGTATGACTTATATCGTCCACAACTCACTTGTGTTCTACTCGTGCACATAACATCAAACCATAAAACCTAGGCTCTGATACCACTGTTGGGGAACGTAGTAATTTCAAAAAAAATTCTACGCACACGCAAGATCATGGTGATGCATAGCAACGAGGGGGAGAGTCTGATCTACGTACCCTTGTAGATCGCAACGGAAGCGTTGACACAACGTAGAGGAAGTAGTCGTACGTCTTCTTCCGATCCGACCGATCCAAGCACCGTTACTCCGGCACCTCCGAGTTCTTAGCACACGTACAGCTCGATGACGATCCCCGGGCTCCGATCCAGCAAAGCTTCGGGGAGGAGTTCCGTCAGCACGACGGCGTGGTGACGATCTTGATGTTCTACCGATGCAGGGCTTCGCCTAAGCACTACAACAATATGATTGAGGTGGAATATGGTGGCAGGGGGCACCGCACACGGCTAAGGAACGATCTCAATGATCAACTTGTGTGTCTAGAGGTGCCCCCTGCCCCCGTATATAAAGGATCCAAGGGGGAGGGCTGGCCGGCCAAGCCTATGGAGGCGCAGGAGGAGTCCTACTCCTACCGGGAGTAGGACTCCCCCCCAATCCTATTCCTAATAGGACTCCCAAGGGGAAAGAGAGAGAGAGAGAGAGGTGGCCGGCCACCTCTCCTAGTCCTAATAGGACGGGGAGGGGGGAGGCGCGCAGCCCACTATGGGCAGCCCCTTTCACCTTTCCACTAAAGCCCAATAAGGCCCATATGGCTCCCGGGGGGTTCCGGTAACCTCCCGGTAATCTGATAAAATCCCGATTTCACCCGGAACACTTCCGATGTCCAAACATAGGCTTCCAATATATCAATCTTTATGTCTCGACCATTTCGAGACTCCTCGTCATGTCCGTGATCACATCCGGGACTCCAAACAACCTTCGGTACATCAAAATGCATAAACTCATAATAACTGTCATCGTAACGTTTAAGCGTGCGGACCCTACGGTTCGAGAACAATGTAGACATGACCGAGACACGTCTTCGGTCAATAACCAATAGCGGGACCTGGATGCCCATATTGGTTCCTACATATTCTACAAAGATCTTTATCGGTCAGACCGTATAACAACATACGTTGTTCCCTTTGTCATCGGTATGTTACTTGCCCAAGATTCGATCGTCGGTATCCAATACCTAGTTCAATCTCGTTACCGGCAAGTCTCTTTACTCGTTCCGTAATACATCATCTCACAACTAACATATTAGTTGCAATGCTTGCAAGGCTTAGGTGATGTGCATTACTGAGAGGGCCCAGAGATACCTCTCCGACAATCGGAGTGACAAATCCTAATCTCGAAATACGCCAACCCAACATCTACCTTTGGAGACACCTGTAATGCTCCTTTATAATCACCCATTTATGTTGTGACGTTTGGTAGCACCCAAAGTGTTCCTCCGGCAAACGGGAGTTGCATAATCTCATAGTCATAGGAACATGTATAAGTCATGAAGAAAGCAATAGCAACATACTAAACGATCGGGTGCTAAGCTAATGGAATGGGTCATGTTAATCAGATCATTCAACTAATGATGTGACCTCGTTAATCAAATAACAACTCCTTTGTCCATGGTTAGGAAACATAACCATCTTTGATTAATGAGCTAGTCAAGTAGAGGCATACTAGTGACACTCTGTTTGTCTATGTATTCACACATGTATTATGTTTCCGGTTAATACAATTCTAGCATGAATAATAAACATTTATCATGATATAAGGAAATAAATAATAACTTTATTATTGCCTCTAGGGCATATTTCCTTCACTTCACTCAACGATCCATCATCATCAGTTGAAGATCTCTTGTGTGCATCAGAGAGCTTGTCTTTCTCCGAGGAGTTGTTCAATGGCCTAGTCAAAGTATACATTGTGTGCTCGTTGGAAAGCTCGTGCGAGTGTGAGCAGAATGTAAGAGAAAAAAAATTATGTGAGCTCAAACATGTGCACGCACCCCGTGTGCTCTCATTACAAGGATATGGACATTATAGCTATAGAGGACGTTAGTACATGGCTACAAGAGCCGTCTGTTATCTGCTTTTTGTACATAAGGCTAGTTTTTTCACCAATTTGAAAAATGTTCTGGAACTTTAAAAAATGTGTGTTTTCAAAATTGTGTTCAGCAATTCAAAAAGAGTTCACATTTTAGAAATAATATTCAAGAATTTAAAAGAATGTTGGTGTTTTCAAACATAAAAAAAATCACATTTTAAACTTTTTTTTACAAATCCATTTTTTGGAATTTTAAAATTTTCTTCATAGCTTTAAACAATGGTTAGAATTATTATTTTTAACTGCTCACATTTAACAAAATTGTTCATAATTTGAAAAGGTGCTTGAAACTTGAATTTTGCTGTTTTTCAGTAATGTTCATTAGGCACTACCATTACTTTAAACTACACGCTACTATGTTATAACTACAACTAGTTATAATGTTATTAACAACTTACTTGTGTCAATTTAGCATGCTTATGTGACATATAACGTTTCTTGGAAAAAGAACAACAGTTGTCGGATAATTATTGTGGCCATTCTTCTTGAGACAGTGTGGGTTGTCCCTATAGCATGGATGCATCAGGTGCGCATGCCACAAGATAGATTTTCCTTTTTTTTTGGCATTTTTGCACATGACTTTCCTTTGAGTAATATTTTTGCACGTGACTGCTTGTTGTCAGTTTGACACTGGGCCGGCCCAGTCGAAGAAGCTCCCGCCGTTCTAGGCTAGGTGCCGTGCGTGACAAAAATCAGCAAGGAAATAAAACAGAACAAACAAACAATACAATGATGGGGCTTTATTTTATTTGCTGATGTGGGATGTTGTCATAGTTAGATGTGAGGAATTATCTCACATCTAGATATGACATAGGCGGACCCTAGTAAATACAATTTTTTTTGTGTGGGAAGGACCCTAGTAAATACTAGTACTACTATAAGATAAGAAATAGATAAGATAGAAGAGAAGATTTGAATACATGATGCATTGTGTCTACTACTATATTATTCCAGGCCTCATATTTATAGTAGATCCGTATTTATTATGTCACCTATAACATCACATATGCTGTAAAAACCTCCATAAGATAATAATAAGATAATGCCAATGGAGCCATGGAGTATCATCTTTGCTGAGCGTCACATGCAACTTTATTGTGTAAGAAAATAAGATAATGCCAAAACGGCAAAACATATTACACATAGCGTCAATGCTAGATAACAGTTGACGGCGAGCTTATTCCTTCAGTTCCTCAGCACCACAGCAGGCAGCGTCGGCTCATCCCATGGGTGTTTTCACTCGGCAGATAACAGACGGCGTCCGCGCCCCTGCTGATCCGCGGCCGCGGATCGGTCTTGCGCAGTTGCCACCACCGGCGTCGGCGGCTGAGGAGCGGCGGGGCCGCACCAAGGGCACCCCACGTGGACCGGCTGCCCGCCCTGCGGCGACGGAAGGTAGTACACACCACCTGCATCGGCCGAAAACCAAACGTACTTAGTTTACATGTACGACACGATCGAGTGCAATGAGTACCGCTGGTGTTATTGTTACTTCGGATGCCCGCCGAGCATGGCATGGGGGAGCAGATGAGCAAGGCAGCAAGGACGACGACCAGGAGCGCCGGAGAAGAAGACCAAGTGTTGGAGGAGCGGCGCGCCATGGTCGTCTCCTCTCTTCTCTCTTGTCGATGATAATCCTAATTTGATTAGAGCAACGTACAGCTGTGTGAAGCAAGGTTCAAAAGCAGTGCATATGGTATATGCAAGAGTGGTAATGGCGCTTGTTTTATAAGTACTTACGGGAAGCGCTGCCCAGTACTCTCTCTCTCTCTCTCTCTATCATATGATGAGAAACAAAGGTCCAATGGTCAAAGTCAGTCGGTCTTCAAAAGAAACTGGTCGGCACACACTACATTACACTAAACGAGTCAAGTCCCTGTACATCTATCAGCACCGTCCATCATCCCGTGGCTGAGGTTCGTTTCGAAGCTCAGGGCGACGAGCATGGTCAAGAATCCCAGCGCCTTCCTACACCAAGACCGCTCTCTAAGCAATATAGTTTACCAATAATTCTTGACCAAGGCATCGTTCATCCAACTAGACACCAAATCTTCAACATGTTCCGGACTAGGATAGGCTAGTCAGGTCAAGATCCAGTGCAGTAGTAGTAAATAGCTGCTGTAGGCGTTTGGTTACTGGGCAACACTATACGAAAAAATTGTAACTAATAAAAAGTAAAAAAAAATGAAAATACTTTTTTTAAATAAACTTGACCTTATATTTATTGACGTGTAAAACCTCCGCTCATGTTAGGGCAATTTTTTTATTCAGCCAAAATAGTGTGAATAGTGACTTGTAATAGCAATAAATTTTGTTGTTTTCACCTTGAATTCAACAACGGTTTTTTATTCACGAAAAATTATATACTAGTGCAGAAAAGTCAGGTTTATTTAAATATTTTTAATTATTTTTTCCATATCAGGATATACGCCCAACAACCAAACGCTATTTCTCTATTGTAGGCCCAGTTCCCTACGGCTGGCAGAGACGGCGCAGCCCCTAAAATAGACGCCAACGCGGAAAAATAAAGTAAAATTGTTGACATGGTCTGATAGAACTACTGTCGAGGATCCCGTTGAGATGGAGCAACTCTCCAAACATGATTTTGCCCCCGCTGTGTATATAAAGCAATCATAGAACAAAGTAGACGACCAAGCGATACAAGGTGATTGGTAACCCTTATACAACACCACACCTAGTATAGCCAGATCATGCAGGATGCACATGAGTATGCTACGGAAATAGAGTGCATGAACAACTGATTATAACCTCACACTACGCTTTGCAACACCTACACTCCATGACAACCACCCAAGAGGGAGAACGACACTATGCGTCGCCTTTGCCGAGTCCATCACGGACAAATGTTTTCACCCGCAATATTTGTAAGGATGGAATTAATCAAGACCATATTTGTGAGGACAAAATCGATCAAGACCAGCCATCCCCTAACAGAGAGAAACTTGTATTTTCAGCTACTCAGTCGTTTCTCTAAGCGCCCCTTTATATGTTTTCACTCTGCATTAGTTAGACATAGATAATGGATCATAATTCCAAAATACTTAATCAGGAATTGACCTTGCGCACAACCAAACAGGTCAGCGTAATCTTCAAAGCAACATAATTCACTTTTATGAAAGCTAATTTTAAGGTCTGGCATTTGCTCAGACACTGAAAGTAAGAGTTATAGCCGTTGAGCCTTGTTCACGTCATGTTTCATAAAGAGTAATTGTATCATTAGCATATTGTAGAATAGGGAGGCCATCGATCCATCATCCACAAAGTATGACATTACTCTGCAATCTGATCGTTCTACTTGACGCGATCAATCAGAATAGCCAACATGTTTCAGTTCTTTTTGACAGGATGTACCGGGTTTTTTTTAGTGCAGCGTGGAGCTCGCGATTTGGAAAGGAAGGCGAGCAGCGGTCGGAATTCGATTTTCACCCGTGCGAACCACTGCAAGTGCAGCTAATTGGGCTTTCCTTTAAGTTTAGACGCGGCCCAGTCCGGCCCATTCTCTTTCCGGAGCACAACCCTTCGTCCTTGGACGCCACAATTGCTGAGACAGCGCCGCCGCCGGGCGTCAGACTGCGTGCTCTGCCTGTCGCCGCGCCGCAGCCGGGTCAAGGATCAAAAGCGGTGCCCGCTCTGCCGCCGGCGACCCAGGGCGGCCGCCGCTGATTTCCCCAGTGGTGGACCCGCCACCGGCTGCGACAGCGGGGCTGGTGCGTTGCTGGGGTTAGGGTTTGAGGAAACCCTAGCCGCCTCCGGCGCGCGATGGCCTACCGGCCGTACCCGCCGCCTCAGGGGCCCTTCCCGCCGCAGGGCCCGCCCGTCAACCCGTACGGGCAGCCGCAGCCGCCGCCGCAGCAGCAGGCGGGGTACGGCCACATGCCGCCGCCGCCGCCGTTCCACGCGCCGCCGCCCCCGCCCCCGCCCGGACCGCCCCCTCCGCACCAGCCTCAGTACTTCGGGCACGCGCCCCAGCAGCAGCAGCAGCAGCAGCGGCCGCCGCCGCCCCAGATGTATTACCAGCCCCCGCCGCCGCCCTACGGCGGGAACAGCAATCAAGCGCCCCCTCCACCGCCACCACCAGTGTCTGCTCCCCCTTCGGCGCCGCCGCCGCCTCCGGCCCAGCCCCAGCCGCCCCCACGGGAGGCCCCGCCGCCGCCGCCAAAGGAGCGGCAGGCCAAGGCGGCGCTGCCGAGGGTGGAGTCGGAGGAGGAGCGGCGGGCGAGGAAGAAGCGCGAGTACGAGAAGCAGAAGCTGGAGGACCGGAAGCAGCAGCAGATGATGCGCCAGTCGCAGGCCACCATTCTGCAGAAGACACAGAAGGTGCGTGCCGCTGCTCAGCAGCAGCAGCCGCAGCCACAGCAGCAGAGCCGCCACCTCCAGCCATCAGGTGGGGCTCGGCCGGCGACGACAGCGTCTCGCCCAACCGCCGCGGCCAACACCGAGAGGTTCGAGAATCGGCTGAAGAAGCCGACAACATTCCTCTGCAAGCACAAGTGAGTATAGCAAATTTTAGACTTTTGGTCTCTGCAAGTGCTAGTTGGAGGAAATTGGAGTCCTCCCAGTGTAAAAAATAATGTGTGCTTGAGCAAATTATTATGCTTATCATGCACTTTGGTATATTGGGCGTGATTCTAGACTAGCATCACGAGCTATGCTTTCCAGCACTGCCTATTTCTTGTTATGAAACTAGAAAAATGAACCCTTTTGTGCAGTAGGCAGGCACACCGGTAGGCATAATGGTTCTCAACGCATCACTCCATTAATTGACAGTTTCCTTTTGAAAAAAAATGAAAAGTGTGTCTAAAACATGGTTCTAGAATGGTTCAACTAGGGAGAAGCTTTGCAAGAGCAACTGATTTGCATGAAATTTTTGTCTCTCTGTCTTTCGGAATTAAACTACTGTATGACCATGTTTCCTGTTTTTTCCCTTGTTAATGCAGGTTTAGGAATGAACTGCCAGACCCAAGTGCGCAGTTGAAATGGCTGCCTCTTAATAAGGACAAGGACCGGTAGTTTTCTATTCTTATTTTGATCAGATTGGTCTGTTCTGTTGTTACTTATGTTTGATGCAGTGAAAGCCATTTCAATGTTGCTTACCTAGTTTTACTATACACATTATATCGTTCTTGTCAAATTTGCGATTGTTTTAACTCATTTGCTATTATTTAGGCATTAAATGAATTTCTAGCTCATTTTGTATAATGACCATTCTCTTTATTGAGGCAACCTGTTTGAGCATATGGCATATAGAGGTCTAATTAAGCTTCTATTTATACTGCTGTCAGACCCATAGCATGAATTTGCTTTTATAATCAGTCCCAGTGGCGGAGCTTAGTGGAGAGCAACCTGGGCCATCGCCCCCCCAAGCCCATGAGAAAGCCAGCATATATCCCCTAGTATTCAGCCCATATGTTCAGTTAAAATCAGTCTAAAGTCATGTTTCTTGCCCCTCCAGCCCATTTGCCCCTCCACAAATTCATCCCAAGCTCCGCCACTGATCAGTCCCAATTTTTTTAGCCATTTGGTCATATTTCAAGTACAAATCCAAGATACCCAGCATGTTATGTGCAGCAATAGAAGGGGTATTCTTCGTTTGAACAGTACCTGACAGCACTTTATCACGCAAGGAGAGCAACCGGCTGCTCAGGTTTAAGTTTGTTCTAGAGATATCCTTGATTGACATCCTTAGTCAAGATAAGATATCCTAGTATGATCTCCTTCTCTATGTCAGTTGAAGTTGTAGGAAGGAGATCTATTTGTATATGTGCTGCTGCATGCTTCATGGGGATGAAGAAATAAAACATATCAAGCTCCTTGGCCTATCTGCCCCTTGCCCCTGTGGGGCGCCTGCCTCTATGGTGTCGTTGCCCTGCCCGGGTCTAATACAAATATGATCATTTTGTTAGTCATATCATCTTGTGTGAGTGAATGGTCTCTCCACTGTTGTTCTTTCAGACAGGGCCTGTGCCATTTCCATGATATTTGCAATACTCTTCTTTCTTATTACACTATTACTTGGTGGTTCTCTCAGTTGTACTTCATTCTGCATGTTGCAGTTATCTTGGGGCAGCCATACTTACTTTATGTTTTTCTATATATTGCCCTTTCACAGATATACCAAATACAGGATCACGTCATTGGAGAAAAACTATATGCCTAAAATGATTGTCCCTGAGGATCTCGGGATACCTCTTGACCTACTTGATATGAGTGTATACAAGTAAGAATTAAGCCAGCCATCTGTTTCTACCTTTCTGATGATACTTTCTAGCATCCCTAATTTGAGTGACAAACATACATTTAGCCCTCCCTCTGTTCATCGGCCCCTGGCTCCAGAAGATCAAGAGCTGCTGCGTGAAGATGAGGTTCTCACCCCTGTTAAACCAGAAGGTATAAGGAAAAAGGAGAGGCCAACCGACAAAGGCATGTCTTGGCTGGTGAAAACACAGTACATTTCTCCACTTACTACTGATGCAGCCAAAATGGTAATGCCAGCTGATTCTTCCATAAATATAGTTACATACATTGTGCTGGATTACTTCATTATATACTAAAAAGGGTAATTTGGCCATTCCAGTCGCTCACTGAAAAGCAAGCAAAAGAAAGGCGAGAATCAAGGGAGGGTCGTGATAATGTCCTTGAAAATCTTAATGATAGGCATGACTTTCCTTTTACTTAGTTTATATTCTTTGGTTTCTGAAGGTTAGCCTGTTTTGCAATCCTGGTGCAGCCCAATGACATTTTCTGCGCATGTGTATATCAGACAGAAGCGGATCAAAGCCATTGCAGAATCCTTCAAAGCAGCTAAATCACGCCCTGTCCACCAGACTAAACGAGGGATGGAGCCAGAGTTTGTTCTCCCTTTGGTACCCGATTTTGATAGGTATGACTTTTCAGATAACACTTTATTCTGTGTGTCTGTCATTATAATTTAGAAGACTTAATTCTTCATTCTTGACATCTGATGTGTGTTGAGCATGGTCATTTCATTGAAGTACGATTTGTTGCCACTTCACTTTCCTATCTTATGTTAAGAAAAAAAATGTTTACTTCCCACTAGCTATAAATTTCAGGTTAGTGTGTTCCAAAATTTATTGTTGTTGGAAAAGTGATCTTCCCTTATATATGCTATAATTTCTTCTGTTTTGCCGTTCAAGGTACCACCTTGGTTTTTGTGTTGCCTTGGAGTCATATAAGCTGGTGGATGAATTTAAGTGATCTCAAATTTGCTTTTCTGTTCACCTCTGTAGGTATAATGATCCATTTGTTATGGTAAATTTTGATGGAGATCCTACAGCTGATTCGGAGCAATATACCAAGCTAGAGAGACCTGTACGTGATGAATGCGAATCCCAGGTGCGTTGCATTTCTTTTTCTTCTGTCTTGAGCTTTCTGATTTAGTTACTTTATAGTTATGTTAACATGCTCACATGGATGTATTGTAGAAACAGGTATTTTATTTTATATTGATTGCATGTTAATGTCAAATGCATATATTTCGAGACGTTGTGCTAATACGTCACTGATGTTCTGCCTGCATATACCCTCATATCTATACCAATATAGAAAGAACCAAATGGGCAGATCCAAACCATCTCAGCCATCAAATCATGAGATCTAGCAGTTCAGATCGCTCCAATGTTGAGCACCAAACACGTTTAAGTTGTAGATATGTTTAGACTCAACACCATCTTATAGAATCAGATGCACAATTGATATCTTACATAATTACGCAATAAATATCCCACTAAATATTAATGTGCATTGCACGCACATGATTACTAGTATATCTAAGGTTTTCCGTTGTCTCATGATAGGCTCTGATGAAAAGTTTTCAAGTCAGTGGTTCAGACCCTGCAAAACAAGAGAGATTTTTGGCATACATGGCTCCAGCGCCCCATGAGGTATCCATCCTTTTCTCGACTCTAGTAGTACATCTTTATTTAAAATGTCACCTATCGTAGTTATAATTTGTTTTGGTATTATTATCATAATCTGATCATGATTAATGATTTTGTCTAGCTTGCCAAGGACTTGGATGATGAAAATGAAGACTTCCAGTACTCCTGGATTCGGGAATATCACTGGGAAGTATGTGGCATTTTGCTAATGGGTCTGATTATGTCTACTTTCCGTTCTGCTGGTGTAAAACTGCCTACATACCTTTTCTTGTGTCGTGATTCAGGTAAGGGGGGATGACAAGCAAGATCCAACGACTTACCTTGTCTCATTTGATGACGATGAAGCAAAATATTTGGTAACTTACTCTGTACATACTTTATTTATTTATTCTGATGTATGACAGTGATTCATTGCATAGTTGGTTGACATTTTATTGTCCATTTTGCAGCCTCTTCCTACCAAGCTAGTATTGCAGAAGAAAAAAGCAAAAGAGGGTAGATCTGGGGATGAAATCGAGCATTTCCCAGTGCCTTCTAGAATTACTGTGAGCAGGACATCACATGATGATGAGATGGAGCATGGAGAATCATCCAGCATGCATGTATGACTCATTTTTCCTTTATAACTGCTGGCATGAAAGTTTACTTTCAGTGAACTGTTAGTACTATATACCGCAGCATTTTCGTTCTTCAGTTTTTTGTCTCTATTTAATACTACTCCCTCTGGTCCAAAATATAAGGTGTATTGGTTTTTTTTTTCCAAAAGTCAAACCATTTCTATGTTTGACCAATATTACAGAAAAATGTATCAGCATCTACGGTACCAAATAAGTAGGATATGAAAATATATTTCATGATGAATTTAATGATATGAATTTGATATTGTAACTATTGAAGTTTTTCTCAATAAACTTTGTCAAATATAGTTAGGTTTGACTTTTCAAAAAATCAATACACCTTATATCTTTGACCGGAGGGAGTATATTTGTAGGCGGTTCATCTTCTCATGAAGCCAATATATGTAGCTACTGCGTTTCTTGCAATCAATTCACTCAGTCTCGCTCTTGGGATTGTTCACCTTTTTATTATGTATTATCCCCAACTCTCCCCATGTTAGAGCATAAATTGATCTTTATGCATTACCATCATCTTTAACTAAAGGTGTCTCCTCTGCAGGGTAATTTAAAGCGACGAAGATCTTCTGTTGATGATGATCTTGATGAGCATCCGAGGCGTTCTCGTGTAGAAGATCCAGAGCAGTATAGTGAAGATGATTCTGAATGATCAATAGATATGGAAGGATCGTCATTTTCTTGCACCGTCGAATTCATCAGCACATATGAATCTTTGGAGATCTCATATGCATTTGCTCTGGTGCCTCCATAAGCAGTATTAGGGTGCAGGGTCGATGAAAGAACATGCTTGAGTGCAGTTGGGCAATATCAGATTTTGAAGTGCAGAGCGGGCAAAGCAAGGCATAGTGTAACTGGACCTTGAGACTGATCGCCTCAGAAGTGATGGTAGAAGGTCTCATCATCATTGTAAAAAAAAAAAGGCTATGTAGTCTCTGGGAGTGATTCCCCGTTGCTGTTTTGATGATATAGGCCAATTTATTTATGTCAGGATTGTAGACAGCTGTGTCACGGTAATTATTATTATTTTTCTGGTGGAAATGATGGTCAACATATGGAGTGTCATGTATTTGTGCTACGAGGAATGTTAATGTGTGATTACTGAAGATCAAGAGCAGCATTGCAAGAAGAGCAATGTTGGGGATATCGCTTATCGGGAATTTATCGGTCGACCCATGATAAGGGGTAAATCGGTCAGTTTATCGGCATATCGGCTGATTTATCGGCCCATTTATCATATCGGCCAGACAACGATAAGCGCCGATTTATCGGAATATCGGAAGATATCTTGAACAATAAAGAAGAGTACACTTTGTTTTCAGTTTTTATTTATTTTTGCATGCTGTATATGTGGTGTCTGTTGAAAGACTTTGTTTTGGGCGTATTTTCCCCCTTTTAATAGAACAGAACTTTGTTTTTTCTTTTGCAATAATTCCTCCTCGAAATTGAGAGGAATTGGAAGTGCAAATTTTAAATAACTGGTATATTGAGATGATGATGTAGAAACCACATTTACCTGGTATATCAGAAAGATCCTTGGATCATCAACTTACGTTGCCAGCTGGCTCAGATTCTTAGTCACACTTAGGCCCCGTTCGGGAATCCACTGCTCCTAGGATCTGTGGAACGGCTGTTTGCTAGCTCCTAGATTTTGCACTACAACTCGTGTTTGTAACTAGGCTAGCTTTTCACAGAAAAGGACTTGCACGATGAGTTAACATCCGAATATATAGTTTTACTTTGAGAGTGCTTTTCTGCTTGCGCGGGAGTGCTAGAGAAAGGGCAAATCCCACTTACTCTTCTTTTGATGACACCATCTAATTTTTAATTTTATTTTACTGTTCATCCAAGCTCATCATCAGCAGGTGTTATTATTCGTCATCGGATTCTCTACTCTACTTTTGATGACACCATGTTGGCTTCCGGAATGCATGCATACAATATGAACGCACGTATGCGCATATAATTCCTATATACGTGCGTTCATGTTGGCTTCCGGAATGCATGCATGCAACGGCTGGCTGTGCCGACGACACCACAATCCTGTGAATTCAAATCACAGCAACCATAAAGGATCAAAGAAGAACCCTTCCCATGGTGTGAAAAGAGAAGGTAAGATGAACGGGACCATGTTATAAGCCTAGAGGAGATATAGATCGATATAGATATAGATATAGATATAGATAGAGATAGAGATAAAGATCTAACAAAACACCCCCTGAGATTTGTTAGGAATTAATAGAGTACAAAAGAGATATAATTTATTAATAGCAAAACATAATATCTATTCAATGCTTACCTTTTTCAATGGGTTTGTTGAATTGATTGCCCAAGATTAACATATCATCAAGTATTTCTGTATTTACGATCACTACTATATATATATATATATATATATATATATATATATATATATATATATATATATATATATGAACCATCTACGGACAACATGTTATCAAACACCATAAACAACACACATACTCATCAAGGTAGTCGTGGCACAAACCATGAGGCACCGTCAAGCTCTCTCGTGTCTCACCCTCCTCCTCTTCATCCCCGTCTCATCCAGCGCTTCCACTCTAGATGACACATGCAAGTCCGTCGCCGCAAGAAACAAGGACATCTCCTACAACTACTGCATATTGTTCTTCCAGGCCAACAACACCAGCACCACCGCGGACAAGCGCGGCCTCGTCGTCATCGCCACAAAGATCACCCAAGCAGAGGCTGCAAACACCCGTGAGCGCATCGATGCCCTAATGGCCTCGGGGACGGACAAGAAGGTCAACGGGTGCCTCTCCGAGTGTCGCATGCACTACACGATCGCGCTGAACTGGCTCGAAGCCGCGGTGAAGGGCATTGAGTCAGGTAATTTGCAGGACGCAGAGGTGACCCTCAGAGGAGTGATATTGGGCATCGACACCTGCGAGGAAGGGTTCCGCAAGCTAGGCATCAAGTCGCTTCTGGCCGCCGAGGATGCCACGTTCACTGCAGGCTGCTCCATCGCTCTCACTATAACGAGCATGTTGTAACTCGCTAGCCATCGAGGATGCGTGAATATGGCTAACAGTTCTAGCTATACACTAGTCCAGGATCATCTGGATCGATCAATAAACTCTTCGAACCTGCAACTTCAGATCAGTGAACTTTGCAAGTACGTTTGGATGGATTTTTTTTCTTATAGAATTATATCATTATTTTTGCGGGGCTTATAGAATCGATTTTTCTGGTGAATAAAAGTACTCCCTCTGTCCCTATTTAATCGGCGCACAGTTTGGGTACGATCATGGTGATCGAGGAAACGAACGTCCCATGTAATGTTCGGGCTTATTTAGGAGATACGGAGCAGTATAGTGAAGACTATTCTGAATGATCAATACATATGGAAGGATCATCCATTTTCTTGCACCATCGAATTTCGTCACCACATATGAATCTTGAAGATCTCATATGCATTTGCTCATCTCATGCCTGTTGTGTGACGCTCACAATGCAGATATCATAATTCAGTCTGAAATTTTGACCTTAAATTTCACTAATAAAATGTAAAACATGTGTCAACAAAATTATACTGTCTAAATATTATTTGGAATACAAATCCAACAATGTATATTTGTGTTTGTGGATTATAATTTATATTTTATTAGTTATATAGATGGTCAAAGTCTATGTCAAAATACGAGGGTGCCCAATAAACCCAGACATAGGTAGTACCAAATGGACAGTAATTAAGTAGAAGTAATTACTCCCTCCATCCCAAAATATTGCACATATTAGATTTATTTTAAGTCAAATTTGGTAAACTTTGGCCAAATTTATAGGAAAAATTATCAACATCTATAATAACTACCAAATAAATATCATTAGATTCATCATGAAATACATTTTTATATTGTAATCCTATATTTGGTATTGTAGATATAGAAATTTTTTTCTCTAAAACATGGACAAAGTTTGTGTAGTTTCACTTATGTGAAAACCAATGCACACTATATTATAGCAGAGGGAGTACATAGGAGGCATGGATTGATATTCGCTGACGGTAGCCCCACAAAAAGAAGTTTCACCCAAATTGGAAGTGTTTGAATTTAATTTAAATAGGTTTGAACTAGAGGCCTGAGATTTAAAATGCCTATTGCACATGTTCATCTTTTCACTTTACTGGCCTTCACCAAAATTCTCGTATTTTTAGGCAGTACGCTGATCCTGCTAAGTAGAAAGACATCGCCAAATAAACAACAAGAATCAGAGTGGCGCAGCGGAAGCGTGGTGGGCCCATAACCCACAGGTCCCAGGATCGAAACCTGGCTCTGATATATATTTTTTGTTGGGCTTTTCATTTTTATTTCGGCCCATTGTCGTTGTGTCCACATACACAATTTTCCAACTGGGCTTTTATTTTGTGCTGGGCCCGTTCCTTCTTTTTTTAGTTGCTCGGCCCATTTCTTCTATTCCGTTCTACCACGAACTGGGCTTCGTATTTTTAACTAGGCCAATCTTCTTTGTTATGTTTCCCTTTTTTTTTCTAGAATTTCCTTTTCACAGTTTCTTTCCGTTTTGTATTTCTGTTCATCCAATTTCTCTGTTGCTTCATTTGTGCATGTTGAATTGGTAGCACCAACCGCCCTCGCTTCCTGCAGGTGTGATCTAGTTTTATATGCGTGGGTACCTATCCAACTATTTTTTCTTTTTTTGCTCCTGTTCATGGCTAGCTTCTCACCGAAAAGGACATGCACCATAAGCTAACATCAATAGTCAAGGCCGAATATATAGATATACTATGAAACATAAGGTACCCGTAGTTTTTTCTTTGAAAAGATGCCTGCACGGGGGTGGTAGAGAAAGGGTATATACCATTCACTGAAATTAGACCAAACATTTTTTTTGGCTAAATGCTCATGTTAGCACTGATTATTCTTATGTGTGTGGGTGGGCATGGTGAGTTTCGAGTGTAGTTATCCATAATATGCACAAATAGTCCGTAATGGATAAGAGGCCATGCCTTGGTATAGCAAGGTTCTAATACAATGTTTTGCAAAAAATTCAGACCCGATTAAACCATAGGCATAGCCTAATTAGATACAGATGGTTTGACCCCGAAAATTATCCTATCCGGACGTAAACGCACTTCCTCTCTACCACTTTATTCCCTTGTCACTCTCTGTTATTGTTCGTGTCTTGTTTATTTTTTCTTTATCCAAACTCTTTCCTCTGCCTGGTGGCTTTATCTATAAAGTCGGGCTGTGGCCTTTTATCTAAAATGCTTTATTGTATACGTGCTTAATAAATTAATTAGTGCATATAATGTTTTATAGCTGAGAACACGGCTATGTTGGATTCTGTTCGATCTTGTATAGTGATTGATCGATGTGTTAACCACCTGAGACGTAAAGTGATTGATCTACTGCAAAATATTAGATTGCCGTAGTTTTTTCTTTGAAAAGATGCTTGAGCGGGAGTGGGAGAAAGGGCAAATCCCACTTACTAAAGTTAGACAAAACAACTCTAAAAAAAAAGGTGAGACTTCTCTCGTTCCAGGAAACGCAGCCGCCGCCTATGGCTCTACTTCCCTAAAAAGCTTAGGGTTTTTCCGCCTCCCGCCAGCATTGCCGTCGGTCCGCCTCGTCTCCAGTGGCCTTAAGGCCATGGGGGCACGCTAGATCCCGCACTTGTTGGTGGGAGGGCTCTGTTTTTTGGATCTTTCTTTGAGTTTTGTTTGAGTTGGTGTGCTGCTCAGGAAGGCGAGACGACGGCGACTCCATGAAGATGGAATAAGATTCTCCATGTCTAGCCCCCGTTCCGGTGGTGTGCCTAGCATCGTTGGTAGGCCTGCGGAGGTGTGTCTTTGATGGATCTGTCTTTGGTGGATCTGCTCAGATTTGGCATCGTTCGTCTTCGTTTGTGTCTTTAGATTGGATCCTTCCGATCTACGCTACTCTTTACTGGCGGTGGTTGTTGTTCTAGTGCGCTGGTCCTATGTGGCCTTAGCACGCCGACTTCCTGACTGTCTACTACAACAAGTTTTGCATGGCTTCGATGAGGGAGGAGCAATCACGGCGGCGGTGTGCCTTCGACTCGCTTCAGTGCTTGAGTTGTCGCTAAGTGGTCTATGAATCTGGATGTAATTTTTATTATTTCTGGTGTTCGTTGTACTGCCATGATTGAAGATGAATAGATTGAATGATTTCCCGTAAAAAATAACTTGCAAAAAAAATAGTAAGACCAAACCAAAAAATAGCTAAATGCTCTATCTGGGACAATATTCATGTACCACAAAATGCTCATGTTAGCTCTGATATTTCTTATGTCCATCTTTGTTTTTGACTCATGTTAGCACTGATTTTTGTTCTTATGTCCACAAAATGCTCATGTTAGCACTGATTATTCTTTGGTGATTCTCGAGTGTAGTTATCCATAACATGCAAGAATAACCCGTAATGGATAAGATGCCATCTCTTCGTATAGCAAGGTTCTGATAGAATCTTTTGCAAAGATTGGGGCGCGACTAAACCACAAGCGTAGCCAAATTAAATTCAGATGTTTTGACGCTGGAAATGATCCTATCCAAACATAAAAGCCCATCTTTCATGTCACCTTATTCCCTTGTCACTCTCTTATTTTCTTCGTGTCTTGTTTATTTTTGCCTTTATCCAATCTCTTTCCCGACGCTTCTTTGTGTGCGCACTTAATAAATTAATTATTACGTAAATATTTTACGGCTGAGAACACGGTGCTGGATTCTGTTCGACCTTGTAGACGGTTGATCAACGTGTGAACCACTTGAGACATATTCTCATTCCTTTGTTAGGTTCCGTCGTAGCTTCTGACCGATAGATGCCGACAGGATTATTGTTGTTGTTGTTGTTGTTGTTGTTGTTGTTGTTGTTGTTGTTGTTGTTGTTGTTGTTGAGGAAATGGATCAATGCCCACTACTCATAGTGAGAGCAACATAGATAATAATATGCATACCACATATGCAAACAAGATGATATGACGATAAATTATAGAGGAGTGAAACAAATGAAGTAACACAATATGTTAGCATCAGATAAAGAAAGTCGCTCACCATTATAAACAACCTCAGTTAAATTTACATTGGCGTTGCGTGCCCAATGGAAGGGCCGTTGCCTGAATTATTCAACGGTATTGGTCAGGCTAACTAGTCAGTCTCGTTTGCATTACCTGCCACCCGTGCACTGTCGACGTAGTGATAATTGGTCTTAAAAGGTTAGGTGCAATTAGGCGAGATGAACGACCCGATCTAGCTAAGCTGTTTCACCCAGTAGTCAATGGAATATGTCGATCTAGCTGGTGATAGCTACTTACTTACGAGAAATACACTTTGGTTCCTGGGTATATATACACCTTATATAAGAAAACAAAATACAAAAGAAGTAAAAAAAATAAAAGATTTTTCTGAAATAAAGTTGACTTACTTTTGCGCTAGTATATAAACTTTTACTAACAAAACCCAGCGTTGACTTCAGGGTCAAAAAACAAAAATTATTTGCTATTATAAGTCACTATTCACACTATTTTGACTGAAATTTTTGTTTTTTAAGAAGTCAACAGGGCTTTTTCTTTTTGTGGAATTTTTATTACAAGTACAATGGAATGTCAACTTTATTTCAAAAGTATATTCAGAATTTTTTATTTATTACTATTTTTCCATATAGGGTGTATATACACACATAGACTCCCTTACTTGACCATCAAATTTCACCCATCTCTAGCTAGCTAGTGCGGAAAATGAGCAAGGGGTTATCAACTCCTCACAGTGCTAGCTGGGCATGCACCTAATTAATCCCTGATGTACGTACGTATTACTGTACTCCCTCTGTAAACTAATATAAGAGCGTTTAGATCACTAGTTTAGTGATCTAAACGCTGTTATATTAGTTTACGGATGGAGTACTAAATTTCATCTAGCTATAAAGTTTGTAAGAAACTTGCTGCGCAAATTAGTGAGGCAGTGCAATGCAAGCAAACAACGTGATGTACAGAATGAAAGCAAAGAAGCTTTGGTTATAGCCAACGGTCGGAGTACATATAAGTAATTAAGAAGCAAAGCGGGTCGATCGATGGGATTAATGTAGTCCGCTCCGAAAGATCATGTGATCCGTTGGTTGTTAACTGGAGTGCGATGAGGCAGGCATCCATCATGTGATCCGTTGCATGGATAACTCTCAACCCAAGCCAAGCCAGGTAGGTAATTAAGGCACATCGGCTTTTGCTCACTCACTTTGGCTTAACGGTCAAGCGAGCCTGACATCATATATGCATATTGTAACGCCGTCCGCCCCGTTACTTGCTTTGCAGCGGCCACAGTTTAAGTCCGTCCATCCGTTAACTGACGGCCGCCGACGTTTTATCTCACCTCCATCAATCGGCACTAATTAAGCACACCACGCGCAGCAGCAGCCAAGATCAGCCATGATCAGCAGCAGCCCTTATGGCGGCATTGCTGGGAGTTTGCTCAGATTGGATCCCTAGGGTGAAAACCCACGATCCGCACGGTTGGATCTGGCGACGGCGACGCTTCTGTGCGTCGTTTCCTTTTTAAAGGCGTCGCTTTTGGAGAACCCTCGAAGTCCTTGTGATTTCAAAAGATGGTTGACACCGATGGTCACCGTTGTATATCGTCAATCGTTGTTTTCATTGCTCCGGGTTTTTTTCCCTTCCTCCACCCAGGCATAGCTTTGGTCTTTGTATGACTGCACTTTGCCGGGGTGGTCATTCGCGTGTGTGTGCTGTGTTGGCTGTGTGCGTTCTAGTTATGCAAAGGCCGGGTGTGTATTCATTATGATTGTATCCCTCGATGCTACTTTATGAGTCAATATAAAACATCCTTTATCGAAAACTAGTTACTTTTACTAGAGTCAAATTCGCAGCACTGTAAGCCGTCTAGCCCTAATATAAATCACCATTGGTTCCTCAGTATCCAAATGAACGTGATGTTTGTTACTAAATATAACGTCGTGATCGATGGCTGGAATAAACTTTGATACTTGCGCATCAGCTCCAACTCAACTAGGCCGACCACCAAATAGAACTCTCTCTCTCTCTCTCTCTCTCTCTCTCTCTCTCTCTCTCTCTCTCTCTAAGATGGAATCTACTAGATTAATGTTAACGATCAACTAGTACATAGTAATTCCTTCGTACATGAACTTAGCTTGTTAATTAGTCAACTTAATTAGTCTCAAAGCTAATAAACTAAGCTATTTCTGTCAAGTGTCAAAGCAACATGAACACGACTTGGTTCATTATGCTGCGACTGCGAAACGCTCAACGCTCAACGTAAGGCGACAGCTGAATGGTAACTGGAGCTAGTATGAAAGACCAAGCAGTAGAAAGCGGGGGCCAATTAGTGAATTAGTTAATTCAGTACACCCATATTTACCGGAGGTAGACACATGCTGAATGGGTACTTAAATTTTAAGACAACCTTAGTGTAATGTGTGTAGCTCCAAGTTAACTCCTAGACACTGTCATTCACAAACAAAAGAAAAAACACCCTATAGATACGGTGCCACAAGTCGATTCGTAAGCACTCATCTAATTAAGATCGATCGTACACCTCAGCCAATCCACAGGCGCGAGGAAGGACTACTGCTAATTTCAAAATAAGCTAGGTGATCGAGATGATCAATTCTCTTAATTAATATGTAAAAAAAATTCTCTGTCTAAGCTGGCCGAGGGCATGTAAACAATTGTACTATTCGAGCGGAGTAAAACTTGTTACGGAGACCTCTTACCCTCTCTGTGTGGGGATATTCTAAGGCACCAACATCACTTAAATACTCTGTACCAATGAAATTGAATCGGCAGACAGTCCTGCGACATACTCCTACTAATTAGTATGAATGATTAAGTAATCAAGACTGCTTAATCCCACTGAGATTAATTAATTGCACCCATCTTGAACCCATGTAGATGTTTCTTTCTGAACTATCCAGCAATAGTTGGCCTTTCTTGTATTAAGCTGGGAGCAAAATGCACAGGGTGATAGTAGGATCAAGGAATAAGAGAGGAGGAAAGAGTAGAAAAACGAAAGAAACAACAGGTTGCTTTTTTTTTAACACAGAAACAACAGGTTGCTGCAAGGGACCAAAAGGAGGCATGTATAAGAAGTCCTAATCATTCATGTAGATGGCAGACGGTAGAATATACACGTATTTGCAAGTGGGACCAGGCAAACTCCTACGTACGTACTCCCTTCGTTTCAAAATAATTAAAATTCTACTTCTGTCTACTTTGTCCTATGTCAAATTAATTTAATTTTGACCAACTATATAGAAAACATGCTAAGATTTACAAAACCAAATTCACATAGTATAAAACTATATGTTTCATAGAAAGATCTCATGAGACTAATTTCGTGTTCCTTATGTTAATATTTTTTTATAGACTTGGTCAATCATAAACAAGTTTGACTGATGACAAGCCCAGAACTTCAATTATTACATGTGTACAGATCGGTCGACGTATGTTTTGTCAGTTTCAAGAAAACGTGGCCTGCACATGGTACTCCACCACTCTTATACATACAGAAGACTGATAATGTCCTGAATACCTACCTAAGCACCGAATGACATGTCACGTATGTACTGACAAAATCGTCAAATTATTGAAATTAAATAACGATTGAAGAGCCTAACAATCAGTGGTGCCATAGCCATAGGGTTTAGGGTTTAGGGGGATCCTGGTCGAGCACCCCCTGAAGATCGTTAGGTAGCTCGTTAATTAGCTTATTGGTCATCACTACTCATGAATAGGGATGAAAACGGAGCGGAAACGGACGAAACTGAGTGCTATCATATTTGTTTTCATATTTTTTTTGCAGAAGCGGAAACGAATACAGAAACCCCGGAAATAAATACGGATACAGATACTATCGGAAACGGACATGGAGCGAATACAAGGCGGATACAGAAACAGAAATAGACATTGATCGGAACTTAAAAACCCCTTGAATTATAGAGAAATACACACAAAAACAAACTAATTTAATGAGTTGTAACATGGCTACAAAATAATATTATTATGTTAGCAACTTAGCATAGTATTGGAGTAGTACTGGACAATTGCGTATAGGGTCAAGTTGAGTACATGTGTGGTAGTAGAAGTTGGGCCTTAGATCCATTCTACTAATTGTGTCATTGTGTTCTCTTTGGTGGTTGGTCTACAAAGCAGCTATAGGTCTATAGTAAAAACAGAAATTTCATATTCATGGAAACGGAAAGTTCCATTTCCATGCATGTTCCACCGAAAAACACCGTTCCGTTTTTGTTTCCGTTTCCGCATAAAAAATTCCATTTCCACTTCCGTTTTGCAAATTTCCATTTCCGTTTTCATATTTCCTCTCCGTTTCCATTTTTCCTCCGGAAAAACGGAAAGTTTCCACTCCATTTTCATCCCTACTCATGAGCAGTATGTGTACACGCACACACGCACACACACACACGCACACACACATAACCAAGCACAAACATGGGAGACTGGGATGGATTCACTTATTATTGATTGCGCGCACATGTGATGTGCCACCAACCAGCTGAACCCGGCATGTCAGCTTGTCATATCTTTTTTTTTAGAAAAAGAGGATGACCCCCGGCCTCTGCATCTGGGCGATGCATACGGCCACTTTATTAATTATTCTCACAAGACCTTACAAAGTAATACAACAGCAAGACTAAAGCCACCGTCTAAGCAACAACTGTCGCTATACCTATCCAAATGATGAAGGGGCGCTGATAGCCTGGGCCTAATACCAAACAGACATCGCAGCCAAACCTAAACATCTAAGACCTGAGGTCCCAACCAGGACGCCTGCCTGGTATGGGGCACCTACCAGTCCGGCGCACTTCTCAACCAGGACGCCTGCCGGGTATGAGGCCGCCGCAGCCACCTGCCACGAGTCCCTCTTTAGAGCTGTACTGTTGCATCTACCCTGCCAGATCTCTCTGCCATCAGCGTCACCACGACACCAGACAGCGTCGTCCTCCTGCGCGAGTCCATCCTCCCACACCGAACTCCGAATCTGCACTGCGCCACGCCGTCAAGATCCGTCGCCATCAATGTATGGATGAAGCACCGCTCCACCAAAGAAACCGTCCGCTGGTCCCGCGAAGCAAGGCGCGGCACCATGTAGAAGGCCGAAGCGCACCGCCACCACGCCACCAGCAGCCCCGCCACCAAGAGCTGTTCCCAGCCGCCGCCTTCAAGAAGGAGCACGACACCAGGGTGCCGTCGACGTCCAGACCAGGGGAATAAAAGCTTTCGCCATAGCTCGAGAAGGAGGCGGAAGGGAGAGGATCCACCCCAAAGCCTTCAGGAAGGGGATCGGCGCCAAAGGCGTCGACTTTGGGGAGGCTGCCGCGCCAGCCAGGGGTTTGCCCCGGAACCTCACCCGCACGCCAGATCCGCCAGACCGGCCATAGGGGACGCCGAAGCCGCCGCCAAGGACCGGCGCCACCACGGATCGGGACAGAATCTTCTACATGGAGCCATGACGGATTGCGAGGAGCCGCCACTGCGCCAGCGTCCGCAACCCCCACGCCGCCTGCGCAGCCGTGGGAGGCTGCCCACCAGAGCCCGCCGGCTGCACCGCACCCATCGGCCGAGGCCGCCGCCCCGGGGAGCAGGAGGCGCCAGATCACCCCTGCAACAAACGGATCTGGACAGAACCCAGATCCGCCGCCACCGGAAGCCACGGCCGGCTACCCACGCTGCCCACGCAGCCGTGGTTGCCCAGCCCCGCCAAGAACCCCTGGGGCCGCCGCCCCAGCATCCGGACTCCGCCGCCCCGCATGGCGCCCAGGGGCACCGCTGCGCGCCAGCCAGAGGCCCCCTCGAGGAGAAAAGGAGGCGAGCCCGCCACCGCCGTCCGCCGGACGAGCTTCGCTCGCTGGCTTCCTCCGGCGGCGGCGGGGGAAGCACGTGGATGGGGGTCGGGGGCGGCGGCGGCTAGGGTTCGCCCGAGCCGCCCCCCCTGGAGGCAGTGCGAGCGAAACGCTTTGTTTACGTTTTTGCATTGGGTTCTGAGTAGTAGACTGTTTCTCTCGCTTGTCAGCTCGTCATATCTAACTTGTGAGCTTTATGTACTCCATGGCTTTCTATCCTGCTGAACCACTACCCAGTGGTGCTAGGTACATTCGTGCATGGCAATATTTCGACCAACCGCACTGGTAAAAATTTGGCAGAAACTGAACTATGCATGATTAGCCCCTTTTAACTTGCTATCCATGGTTCATTAATCAACGAAGATGAAAACCAACAGAACCAGCAATGAATTACATATGTCTCTCATCATATACTGCACGTAGAATGTATTTCTTGGACAACACATAGAGGAAGAAAAACACATTTTCTTCTAGAATAAAAATATATGCATATGACGGAACCCGTCGTCCATGCATATATTTTGTTGGTTGTGCTTGGACAGCACATTTTTGTTTTTTTAGAAAAGGAGGATGACCCCCGGCCTCTGCATCTGGGAGATGCATGCGGCCATTTTATTGATTATTCTTGAGGACCTTACAAAGTAGTACAACAATATGTCTGAATCCGCCATCCTGGCAACCTATGCCGCTACTCCTATCCATATGATGAAGGGGTGCAAGCTGGGCCATATACCCAGTCCTCTCACCTAAGCCTAATATCTAAAGCTGGAAGCCCCGACCGAGCCACATACCGGGTCTGGGGCACAATCCAGTCCGACGCACTCACATGTGTCGTCACCACCATCTTCCACTTGTCCATCTTCAGAGCAGATTGAGGTACCAACCTTGGCAGGTTCCTCCGCCATCGACGCCACCATGACGCCAAATGACGACCACCACCTATGCCAGTCCAACTCCAAGCCGAAGGAGCGCTACCACAAGATGAAGACCGGCGGTAGAATAGATGAAACATTGCACACATTGCCGCCGCCAAACACCTCACACGCACCGCAAAGCGCCCACCGTACTTCCGGGAACCCGAGGCGACACCTTCAAGAAGGAGCACGACGAGGGTACGACGCCGTCGCCCACAAGGGAAACTAGAGCTTTCGTCCAAAAGGAGAGCACAGTGAAAGATGGGAGAGGACCTCGACAAGGCCTCCAAGAAGGGAACCGACGCCCAGCAAAGGCGCCGCCATTGTCGTGGCCTCCGCCGACGGCCAAGGGTTTCCCCCGGTCCCGCCCCCATCCCATCCACTCGGCCAAAGACCTGGCCAGAGGAGCGCACGCAGCTGAAGAAGGCGTTCGACTTCATCGAAGCAGGCACACCGGGTGACGGGGCACCCCGACCCACTGTAGTAGACGTCCACCGAGACCTCGCCGCCTGCATGGCCGAAGTCGCGGACCACCAGCAGCCACGGCCGTCGCCCGCAGAGGCAACGCCATCCACACCACCCGAGGCCGCCGCCCCAGCATCCACCCACCGCACACATCCCGTCGAACCATGGAGAAAGACCCATACCGCCACCACCAGGGAGCACCACACCGCAACCCAAGCCGGGCAGGACGAGGCAGGGCCACGCCGGCCAGATCCGGGCGGATCCGGCGAACCCCGGCTCACCAGCCGCTAGATCGGAGGAGCGCCCCGATCCAGGGCCGAGCCGGCCTGCTGATGGACGGCGCCGAGGCCCCCGCACCGGATCAGGAGGGGGCGAGACGGTAGGAAGCGGGCGGCGGCGTCTTCTGATGCGGGGAGGGGGGGTCTCCAGAGGCCGAGGCGGGCGTGCGGGGAAGCCCCGCCGCCGCCTACCGCTGCGCGGGCAAGCCCGGCGACGGCTGCCGGCGGCGGCGGGGGAGGAGGAGGGGCGGCGGGGAACCGGCCTCTGGAGACCAGGTTATAACTAAGAGAATCCCAACTTGGACAACACATACACTCTTCTTAATCATTTGCATCACGGCCTACAAGCTTAAGGATAGGGGTGGAAATTGGTAGCGGATAATCCGAAATATCCGATATTCGTATTCGAGAAAATGCCTATTCGTATCCGAACCAAAATGAAAATGGAAATTATCCGTATCCGAATTTATTAAACAAATAAAAAATAAAATATGATACGAGATTTTGAGACAAATATGGATATGAAAGTGGATATATCTGTATCCGAATAAGATTATGGGAGGTAATTTTCAAAATTCTAGACCCAATATTCCAATTATCCAACATAAAAGCCAAATAAGTGGTCAAATTTTACTCTTTATATGATTATTAAACTTATAAATTTTTATGCATTACAATAGTATTTATTCATAAACCTATTTATCATTGACTTATTGTATGTCATAAGTTGATTATTTCAGGTCACATAGCTATCGACTAATTTACTTAAGCAATATGTTGATATTATTCGTATACGTTCCGAATCAAGAAAGTATTCAATACATATCCGTATTTGAATAATATCCGAGCAGCATCCGTATCCGATAACATCCGTATTCGGATTCGTATTCGTTTTGAAAATATGAAAATGAAAGTGACAAGAGCACTATCCAATCCGCATCCGATCCGTTTCCACCCCTACTTAAGGACACCCCTCGTCTCCTCCATGGTTCGGATTACTTGTCCAAACCTTCCATAAATACTTTTCACGACTAAACAGTCAATTATGAATATGCCGGTAACATTGTGCATATTTTTTGGTAATAAAACTAAAATACAAGTATGTTGTCTTACACTTTGTTGGTTGCGCTAAAAATATTGTCCATGTACAATATATACTTGGAGCAAAACATTGATGGCGTACGTATATCATAACAACCCAGGGTCTCTAAAGCAAAATATGCCATCGAATCTGTCTTGCGCCAACCTTAGAGCATTTGGACAGTTGGATAGTTGAAGGAACCCAAGTATGCATCAAATATAAGGTCCTAAAAGTCGGGAGGTAAGCACCAGACAGGAGGGTAAGGGCCACCAATAACGTGGTATCCTAGTGAAGGGATCTTCTCCACGACGCCATAGTCGGTGTCTTGATCTTCCTTGCAATACATCCGGTTGCCACCTATAGATCTCGTCAGGTATGCTTTTCCGTCGAACTTCTTATCTGTGTTGATGGATAGGCATCGACGGTTTGAGTAGTAGATATGGTTTTTGTTTACGCCACCGCGGCCGCCCCCGGGTACG
Source organism: Triticum turgidum subsp. durum (assembly GCA_900231445.1). Lineage (NCBI taxonomy): Eukaryota > Viridiplantae > Streptophyta > Magnoliopsida > Poales > Poaceae > Triticum > Triticum turgidum. Next base: position 4,416,313 of record LT934115.1, on the reverse strand, counting down.
TGCACCGCTCTGGAGGAGGAGGCTAGCCCCAAGAACAATGCGTAGTCGCCCAAGCTTTGCACCTCCACCCACTTGTAGTCGTGTGCAGCGTCACTGTCAGCATCATCGGCTTCGGCGAGCTCAAAGACCTTGAAGAAGGGTTGGCAGTTTCCGGACCACTTGATCATGACCGCCATGGCCAGCTTACCATGCAGATCGAAGATGTAGCTAGCGTAATCATAGGAGCCCCTGCCCACGAATCCGGGGCCATGGCGCATTTGGACATTCAGCGGATGGGCGGCGGTGATCGTGGGCGCGCCGTCTTCCTTCTCGCCGATGTCGTACCTGAACACGTTCTCGCTGCCGCGCGCCATGCCGTAGAGCACCCCGCGGCAGAAGGCGACGTCGCCGAGTTGCTCCTTGTCGCACCGGTCCAGCGTCCACCCGCTGTCCGGGCAGCCGATCCTGCACAGCGCGAGGTTGCACGTGTCGGTGATGGCGGCGAGGAGGCACCGGCCCGAGGTGGGGGCCTCGGAGAAGACGGTCTTCCACACGAGGTACGGGTGCCCGCGGTAGCGCGGGCACGCGATGGTCCTCTGCTTCTTGGAGAGGGGCACCTGGGCGCCGGAGAAGAGGTTGGCGATGATGACGCGTGCCCTAAGGCGGCCGGCAGCGATCCAGCCGCCGTCGTAGGACCCGTTGAACCACGTGCGGCGTAGGCATGTCGGGAGCCGGACTTGTAGGACCCCGGCGTACTCGGGGCAGTAGAGCAGCTTGTGCTTGTCCGGCGTGCTCCAGTCGCACGGCGAGAGGAGCAGCAGCGGCAGGGCGGGCGGCGGCGGGTGCCGGGATGCGGCGGCGCGCCAAGACCTGCACACGGCGGCGACGCGTAGGCGGCCTCGCGGGCACGCGACCTTGGAGCGGACCATCTCGAGGAGCTCGTCGGGGAGGTCGGACCACTGCGCGCTCGGCGCCGCTCGCCGCGTGTCGCCGTCTTTGCCGATCGTCGCCATCGCAGATTTCTTAGTTAATCGATCCGAGGCCAAAGTACATATTGGAGGGAGAGACCGTACACAGCAAGCACGCACGATCGTATCCGAGCACATCTCTGACAGAACCAGGCAGTTGCAGAATCGAATTCGTAACAATTATGCGTTCCTGCGGTTTCTTACCATGAAACACTTAAAACGAAAATAAAATCTTGTTTCTTCGAGTCAGTCTCCGCCTGCCGCTCCGGCGGCAGGTGACGGGGAGGGTATTTCTGATGTCTCGGCTTAGATAGGTAGGGTTTTAGTTCTCGCAAGGCGGCGCTCAGACGGATGGGGCACTTCTTCTTCGAGTCAGTTTTGCTGGCTCCGATCCTCCTCAAGTTTGTTCGTCGGGATGGATTTGACGGAGCTCCAGCGTAGATTCGTGCCAGATCCTCGAAGCGGCGAGGTTAGAGTTTCTCCTCGTGCGTACACAACGACGGAATTTGATGTCAGGTTCTTCAGATCGATTCAAGGATTCAATGACGACGACTGCGGCTCCCGAAAGCTGGTTCTTAGGGGCACGTGCACGAAGACTTTTCGGCTGTTATCGGCAATGTCAGGCCAGCTCCCGTATGGGGGCGGCGACAACAGCGCGTAGGTGGCTCGTTCTGGCGGCGTCAATGGTCGCTCGGTTGTCCACGAACCTCGATGTAATTTTTATTATGTTTGGGGTGCTTTGTACTTCCCGTGAATCTTTATAATGGATCTGATATTTTTGCAAAAAAAAAGAGAGTCTAGGAAAAGCAATTGGTGGGCTAATTATGCATTGGTGATGCACAACTAAAACATGCTATTGCAATAGGACGATTGTTTCTTTATGGTATATCATGTCCGAAACAATACTACAAATTATGTTCGATACGTTGACAAGTCCAACGCTCGTCTTGCCGAAGCAGCCGGTGTGTCTGATAAAATTGCTGCCGGACACCAGCATATCCTAATTCACCTGTCGACAAGTACTAAAGCGAAATGCAACAAGAGATCAGATCCAAATAAGATGAGAGTTGTGCACCGAAGCTCCAAACGCAATGTCAGAAAAATAAACCACCAACGTCTGATCAAAGCAATGGATAATGAAAAGTAAAAGCCACATGATCAGGCCATGATGCAGGGCATCTCCCTTCCAGACGCAAAGAAAGCAGAGGTGCTTCATGAGCAACCTTTCTTCACACGGTCAAGCCAATCATGATCACACCCTAACCAAACAAAACCCGGCCAGCCAATGAGACAAGAAAGTTTTCTAGAGTCAGCAAAAAAGTGCGACTACTATACATGGAAATGCTTTTAGAACCCAAAGAGACTATTATTAGCTGGTGAAGAGTCGGAAAATGAGAATGTTCAACAAGAGAAGACCCCACAGAAACCAACAAGATCTTGGTTGCAGTTGCTTTCTGATATGATCAAGAATTGACAGCTTAGGATTAACCCTTTGATACATGGAGAGAATGAGATGAGAGAGACCGATGGCCGAGTGGCCAGTCTGATATTTCCACTTGAAATCCCTTTTTTATTTTAGATAAACGAATATGTATGGCTACGCTCTACACTCGTCTCTATGAGCCTCGTTTGTGCTTGGTCCCTGCGGGTACAACTAGTTTCTAGGTTTTATATGCGTGCACACTTGGACACTTGTCCATTATTTGTTTCCTTTTGCCTTGTTGTTCATCGCTTTACATCGAAAGTGAAATGTGATCCTTGATATTGCACTACTGTAGGACTAGTATAGTTTTTCTGTGGAAAACATGGGATGATAAGTGGTAGAGAAATTCATATCCTGTTGGAGAGAAAGAACAAATCCCACTTACCACTGAGAAAGAGAGGAAGTGAGTTAGCAAAAGTAAGACCTAATAAAACTGGCTAAAGGTTTCCAGATGACGTCACATAACTATATAGACAAGTCCAATAGCTAAACAAGATTCATTGAAAGAGGATGATGACATGTGTCGAGTATATCTAGATGGATTCGGCCTGAAATAATAACACATGACTCATGATACACAATATCTATTTCAGCGTAAAGGTCAGTCTATTTGTCGAACACCAACAGAAACCAAAACAAACTTGCACAACCTTGCTTTAATATATATCACCATCTGATCACATAGTCAAGTGGGGTTTAATCAGGGGTTCCAGTAAAAACTGCTTATGCTAACACTGATATTATTCTTGTATACGTGTGATTCTCAAACATAGTTATCCGTAACACGCACAAATGATGCTTGGCCTTCGTTCAGCAATGTTCTTTCAGAATCTTTTCAAAGATTCCACTTATTAGAAATGAAAAAAAAAATATCTTGTACGAGCCACTGAATCAATGCGCCACAGAATTCCGATGGTTTGGTTTTGTATGCTCTAACCTTTTAGGAGGATTTCGACACATGCGGATGCATGAAGATTGTATATTTTACATGCACTTGGCCTTTTGCCAAAAATTATGTTTCTGTATTTCTTGTTCGTAGGAAACACTTCAAAATAGATAAAATCCAGCTGTATTAGCACGAGAATGACCTAATCTAGCCCTAAATCGACATAAGGTGTAGTCTGTAGTGCACGTACTCCTCAAGTCTTCAGGCAGGATGTCGCGGCTGTGCATTCAACCGAACACCCGAGTCTCAGATGAGCAAGCAAGCCAAGCAATAGGCCATGGCTTTCGGAGCCAAACGCCGTCACTTTTTTCTTCTTTTTTGCCTTTATCTGATGTCTTTCTTTTGTAGCCGATTTTTATATACACACTGGATTAATTGATTACTCCACAAGATGTTTTAGGGCTGACAACACGGCTTGATGGATTCTGCTCAACGTTGCACAGGGTTGATCTACGTGTTAAGCACCTCAGAGACGTACTCTGTCTGATCCATTGTTTGGTTTATTCTGGCCTGGCGTACTGATGGATCGATGCTGACAGGTCAGTCAGTTAGTTAATTCTTCACTGCCATTTATATGCACATACGTGCCCAATTGAAGAGTTACCTTAATTCAACGTTACGCTAGATTTTTTACACTATTGGCGGCGGCCACCCACCATTGACGTTAGATGTTTTCAAGGTTAGGTGCAATTAGGCGAGACGTACGACCTGATCAAAGCTAAATTGTTTCATCTATGCTCTAAAGATTTTATCCACCTCTTGTGTTAAACATGAGTTCATCGTTCAGGTTATCTAGTCACTTAGTAGTTTGTACTCCCTCCGTTTTGAATTACTCGTCGCAGAAATGGATGTATCTAGATGTATAGTTCTAGATACATCCATTTCTGCGACGAGTAATTTGGAACGGAGGGAGTAGTAACCGGAGACCCCCCACCCCCCAAGCACGGTACATTGAATTAAAAAATAGCAATATTGTATACTCTGTGTGCATCCTTTTCTAAAAAATATATTCTGTGTGCATGTTCGCTGTAAAGTTTGCATGAAACTTGCTCTGTTAGGAAGGACAAGGCAAGCAAAAGCTTTGTTTACAGCCAATGGAGAATAGCCCCAGCTGGGTAAGCAATTAAGCTGCCAGTGGGGTTCGATCGATCATCAATGGGTACGTACATTCTTTGAGTCTGATGAGGCAGGCATCCAGGATCCATGCTATGTCAGCATGTGATCCATGGATAACTCTCAACCCAAGCCAAAGCCAAGCCAGAGGAGGAATATGCGTCCCTGTTTGATAGCTCTGTATTTTTTATGCATCTTAAGAATATTACAGTTTTTCTAATTACTGCAGTTTTAATTACAGCGGGCTGTTTGCCTATAACTAAAAACTGTATTATTAATACTACAGTTTTTGCAAAACTGTAGTATTTCCTCTGTCTAAATAAAAGAACCCCTGATCTCTTTTTAAAAAACTGAGCAGGTGAGAAACAACCCTCTCGTTATCTTCTTCCTCACTCATAAGCTGCCGCTGCTCTCTTGTCCCTGTAATTCGTCTCCGTCCGCTGGGAGCTAGTCATATGTTCGAATAAATGCCTCAAAGAAGCCATCGCCTGCCAGATCTGATGCAAGACATTGAGCTTGGCCATGTAGTTCCAGTTGACGTGCTGCTTATGGTGCCCCTCGACGTTGACGGCAAAGAAGGTCAAGCCGTTCCACTCACGCGCAGCTCCGCCATGTGATGCGCCGGCTGCTTGTTCCGGAGTGTCAGGTTCTAGCTCCACATGCAGCTCCTGGTGTCCCTCAATGGTATCACGGAAAAAGGCCGAGGAGTTCGTCGTGTTGCAGTAGTTTGCAGCCTCACCGTGCTTTCTGCATGGCCGTTTTAGTTTAGCCATGGCCTTTGTGCATGGCCGTTGAGTTTGCAACGGCTCGCTGGGTAATGATAAAACTGCTAGCTAGCTAATTTACTTTGCTTTATACAGCAGTAGCCAAACACCTCAAAGTATTCATGATACTTCAAAATGGTGGGATATATTAAAACTGCGGTATTTTGGACCTATTGGCTAAAATACTGCAGTTTTTCAATACTTTGGTTTTTTAATACTTTGCTATCAAACATAGCCTTAACGTTTTGCTCACTTTGGCTTAATGGCCACGCGAGCCTGACATCATTGCGTCATATATAACACCGTCCCGTTCCGTTCCGCTACTAACAGACTGCGGTCCCCGCCGCCGTGCGTTTCCTTCCGTTTTCTACTAAAATGAACCGCACGCCACGGCCAAGATCAGTACTGTAGTGAAATCATATGAATAAATAAGTGAACCCTAATCAAAGTAAAAAAAAGGGCCTTGTAAAATATGAATGAGTCTCCGGGGAATGAGCTCATGTCAGCACCAACTGGAATAGAGTCCTCTCTTTTCTACTGAAACGGAATCTACTAGCAGCAAGATGAGCGTTTGCTTTAATTAGAGCCCGTTGATTAGCAAACTTGTTTTGTCGTACAGCTAGATTAACCAAGGTGGCTGTTTCTGTCAAGCAACACCTAGGCGACTTGGTTAATTACGTTGCAACTATGATGAAATGCTAAACGTACGGCGACAGGTGCACAATAACTGGAGCAATCAGTAGGAAAAAGAGGGGGTAATTAATTAGTAACTGGAGTACACCAGTATTTACCAGTAGGCCGGGGGTGATCCTCATTTTCTATATAAAAAAACATCGGTATTTACCGGTGGTAGACACAAGTTGAATGAGTGGTTAAACTTTTAAGACAACCTACTATATATGTAATCGACGTGGCTCCAAAGTAACTCCTAGACACGCACAGTGACACAAGGTGATTCGTAAGCACATGACTAATTAAGATCCATGGAACAGCTAGCCAATCCGCGGCCACGAGGAAGGAGTACACCGCTCATTCCAAATTAATCCCGATTGAGATGATCGATTCTCTTACGAGTGTGTTTAATTTGTCTATCAAGTTAGCTGGCCGAGGCCGTGTAAACTATACTGGTAGCACTACGGTAGTGGAGTACTTGCTGAGGAGTACTCCTACCTCGTGTACGTAGGTGTGGTTATTCTGAGGCACCAACAGCTTAAAAGTTACTCCAGTACCAATGAAATTGAACTAATACCAGCAGTCTTAGGAGTGCATAGACTACTAATAAGTACATATTTATTTATTATTGTGAAAACTACTATAATAAGTGTACCCTTTGTTCCTAAATATACGACATTCTGGTAGTTCGGTTTAAACTGCCAAAACATCTTATATTTAGAAACAAAGGTCTGAATAGCATCGAGACTAAATAATCGAATTCGTAACACTATATGTTCCTGCCGTTTCTTACCTGATGAAACAAAAATGAAATCTTGTTTCTTGTACTCTGCATGTAGCTCAAACGAATCGAATAGAAGCTGGTTCTACCAGATGCAGAAGTTCTTGGAAGTTTCCAGACGGTTCTTGAAGGTACGTTTTGGAGTCTAGGGACAAACAATTGGTAGCCTAGTTAAGTGTTGGAGACTTATAAATAAAGCATGCTATTGCACCAGGATGGTTGTTTCTTCTTTATGGTAAGTCATATGTGAAAACAATAAAAATTATGTTCGCTACATTTTTTTGCAATTCAGGAGCTATATTGATTACTCAGTAGTAATACATTCGTGGGTGATACAATCACGGAGGAAGCTTAGAACAAAATTGATCCAAAGACATCTCCGACGTACCTCACTAGCTTGATGAGCACAAATATGGGCAGCTGTATTGGCGTCCCGTCCAACAAAAGAAATCAAAAAGCTAGTAAATTTAACGCATTGCTCCTTGACCTCTTGCATAGCAAATGCAATATCTGCCCTCTCAAAAGGTTGAGATTTCCAGACACGTTGACAAGTCCAGCACTTCGTTCTCAACAATACAAATTATGTTTGATACGTTGACCCATCAAGCACTCATCTCGTCGAAGCCGCCGGTGTGTTTGATAATGTCGCTACCGGACACGGGCATATCCTAATTCACCTGTTCAAGAACGACGGCGCAATTAACTTAATTAACTTTACTTTTACTAAAGCAACGCAACAAGAGATCAGATGCGAATAAGATGAGCGTTGCAGACTGAAGCTCCAACGCTAAGTCAGAAGAATAAACCACCAACGATTGATCAAAGCAATGGATAGCGGAAAGTAAAAGCCACATGATCAGGCCATGATGCATGGCATCTCTCTTCTTGACGCAAAGAAAGCAGAGGTGCTCAATCGGCAACCTTTCTTCACATGGTCAAGCCAATATGATCACACTCTAACAAAACCAAGCCAGGTAGCCAATGAGACAAGAAGGCTTTTTTAGAGTCGGCGAAAAAGAGCAACTACTATATTATGGAAATGCTTTTAGGACCCAAAGAGACTATATTATTAGCTGATGAAGAGTCAGAAAATCAGAATGTTCAGCAAGACAAGAGCCCACAGAAACCAAAAATATATTGGTTGCAGTTGCTGTCTGATATGATCAAGAATTAACCCTATTGTACATGGAGAGAATGAGATGAGAGAGACCGATGGCCAAGTGGCCAGTCTGATATTTCCACTCGAATTCCCTTTTCCTTTTTGATAAATGAATATGTATGTCTACACCCATCTAAAAGAGCCTCGTGTGTGCTTGATTCCTGCAGGTCCACCTTGTTTCTAAGCTTTATATGCGTGCACACTTGTTGAATTACCACCCTTTTGTTCATCGCTTTACATCGAAAGGTATATGCGATGTGCATACTCTTGATCCTTGATATAGCACTATATATTGTAGGACCAGTATGGTTTTTCAGGCCGAATCATGCATCATGTTGAACCGCAACAGAAGCCGGAACAAACTTGCACAACCTTGCTTTAATATGTATCAGCATCTAATCACATAGTCAAGTGGGTTTTATCAAGGGTTCCGTCAGTAAAAGCTTGTGCTAACACTGATATTATTCTTCTATACGTGTGATTCTCAAGCGTAGTTATCCATAACACACACAAATGATGCTTGGCCTTCGTTCCGCAATGTTCTTTCGGAATCTTTTCCAAGATTTCATTTATTAGAAATAAAAAATATTGTAAGAGCCACCGAATCAAGGCGGCTTTGAATTCCGCCGGTTTGGTTTTGTATGCCCTGTGTTCTAACCTTCTAGGAGGATTTCGACATATTCATCATGTTGATGCAGGGAGATTTTATATTTTATATGCACATGTCCTTTTGTCAAGAAAATTATGTTTCTGTGTTTCTCATTCATAGGAAACTGCTGAAAATAGATAAACCAGTTGTATTAGCGCGAGAATGACCTAATCTTTCCCTGAATCAACATAGGGTGTAGTGTACGTACTCCTGTTCAAGCATTGAGGTAAGATGGTGGCCGTGCATTTGACCGAACACGCCGTGGATCTCACGTACATGACACATGGCGCCTAGGTCTCTGATGAGCAAGCCAGCCAAGCATACTTGTTGATGGCTATGGCTTTCGGAGCCAAACGCCATCAGTTTCTTCTTTATTTTTGCCTTTATCTGATCTCTTTCCTTGTGGACGATTTTTATATACGCACTACATTAATTGATTACTCAACTTTTTTGTCTGTGGAGCAGTTTCGTACTCCATAAAATGTTTTGCGGCTGAGAACACGGTATGATGGATTCTGGTCGACCTTGCACACGGTTGATCTACACGTTAAGCACCTCAGAGACGTACTATGTCTGATCCCATTGTTCGTTCATTCGGTTCATTCTGGTCAGTCCTACAAGTTGGTTAGTTAATTCTTCACTTGCAATTATACGCACGTACGTGCTCAACTGAAGGATTGCCTGAAGGATTGCCTTAATTCAAGGGATGGCGGTGGCCTGTCTTTTCTCTCTCTCTCTCTCTCACACACACACACACACACACACACAGAGAGAGAGAGAGAGAGAGAGAGAGAGAGAGAGAGTCAATACATTTCATCTAGCAATATTGGAAATTCAAAAGAAAAATCTAGCAGTATTGTATACTCTGTGTGCATGTCGGCTGTAATGTTTGCAAGTGGGGTTCGATCGATCATCGATGGGATTAATATAAGGAGCGAATGCTGCAAGTACACATTCATGGAGTCTGATGAGGCAGGGCATCCATGATCCATGCAATGTCAGCATGTTCTCCATGGATAACTCTCAGCGCAAGACAAGCCAGCGGAGGAATATCAGCTTTTGCTCACTTTGGCTTAACGGCCAGGCGAGCCTGACATCATGCATGCATCATATAACACGCCGTCTCGTTCCGTTAGTAAAGGTGGTCCGCCGACCGCCCCTTCCATTTTCTACAAAAATAAACCGTATGCAACGGCAAGATCAGTACCAGTAAAATCATCTGAGCAAATAACTGGATCCTAATCAAAATTCAAAAAATATGCCTTGTAAATGTATGAGTCTCTGAGGAATGAGCAGCTTTGATATTTACTACATGTCAGCACCAACTAGGCCGACCACGGAATAGAATCCTCTCTTTCCTACCAAAATGGAATCTGCTAGCAGCAAGATTAACAGTTTTTTTACGTTAAGACTGACGGTTGCTTAATTAGACACAAGTTGCGTACAGATCAAAGATCAACTACATAAAATTAACTTAGCTCGTTCATCAGTCAATCTAATTTGTCATAAAACTAAATTAACAAAGGAGAGTGTTTCTGTCAAGCAACACTAAGACGACTTGTTTAATTACGCTGCAACTGTGAAACACTCAACCTACGGCGACAGGTGCACAGTAACTACAGCTAGTACTACGGAAGACCAATCAGTAGGAAAGAGGGTGGTAATTAATCAGTAACTGGAGTACAACACTATTTTTTTTAACTGGAGTACACCAGTATTTACCAGTAGCCCAGGGTGATCCTCCTTTTCTAAAAGAACACCGATATTTACCAATGGTAGACACACGCCAAATAAGTGGTTAATTTTGGACTTTGATGAGTACCAAACGTCAGGTACGAGGACATGGCAACTCCAAACGTTTTAAATGACAAGTTTAGTGATGCAATGATGGCAACTTTAGTTGGTAAGCGTGATAACTTTTGTGCATCAGTTTATTTTTGACAGAGACTTATTGTGTGTCAGTGGATTTTACCATCCTTGCGTGACTGAAATTGCCATCGAAAACGTCAGGACCGGTGTGCCACGCAGCAGATATATGACACTTATCATTTAGGTTATGTTGTTAAGACAACCTATATGTAATGTGCGTGGCTAAGTGATCCAGAAGGTGGCACAAAGTGATCCACAAGCAGACAACTACTTTCTCTGTCCCATAATATAAAACATTTTTGCAAGCTAACAAAGCTGCTTGCAAAAACGTTTTATACTCCCTTCGATCCATAACATAAGAGCGTTTTTTACACTATTATATTATATAACGAAGGGAGTAGTAATTCAGATCGATGGAACAGCTAACCAATCCGAGGCCACAAAGGAAGGAGTACACTGCTAATTTCATATTAAGCCAGATTGAGATGATCGATTCTCTTACTAGTGTGTTTAATTTTTCTATCTAAGCTAGACGGCCGAGGGCGTGTAAACTATAGTGCACTCTGGTAGTGGAGTACCTGCTGAGGACTACTCCTACCTCGTGTACTCATACGCAGGCCCGGCCCATAGGCCGGGCAAACGGGGCGCCCGCCCTGGGCCCCCGGAAGGCAGGGGCCCCAGTCTGAGAGCTAGCATTCCTTCGTAAGTGTAAGAAGCCCAAGAAATATATCTAGAAAGCAGAGGGCCGATTCAGCCATGGGGCAAAACCCATCGTCAATCTTGCTCCTCGACCCCTCCACTTTAGAAGGTCCTGACTCCCATAACAGCGCCGCCGCTCCCATGCCTTACAGGTTCCAAGGTCGCCGTCGACCATTAATGGAGATTAAAGGTGAAAATCCGTTCCCAAATCAGCTCTCCTTCCTTTCTTAGTGTTCTTCTCGTTCCCCATCAACTAGATGTTGGAGATGTGGAGACGGTAGGTGTTCTTCTTGTCTTCCTTTCCATAATCCCGTTCCTCCTCAATTAAATCGCTCTGCCATCCTGCTCTGACGAATCCGCATCTACCTGCATAGGTGGTCTGATATTAACTGGATCTAAGTGTGAGAGAGTCCTCGGGAATCAGGAGATTAGAAGAACTGTAGAATGGGGGAAATTATTCAGGTCTTGGTGTCGTCTTCTCGTTTGTGCTGACTACTACAACATGCGGATCATCCACATCGATACATATTTAGGTGTGTTTGTTCCTGTATTAATCATTTTGTGCTAACTGTTCTTGTTTACTGTCATGTCGTCTAGAAAGTGTTTATTCGGTAAAAAGACCACCGACTGTGCAATGATGCACTGTTAATATTTTTGATCCGCCAAACTACAACAATCTGAATGATAAGGCTAGGGTTTTTTTAGTTGAGATAGTAATTCTAGACATAAGGATATTGTATTCCCTCCAGATAGTAACTCTAGACATTTTTCACAAACTTATAATTCCAGAAAGTTGAGTAAGCTTTTCAAATCCACAACAACAAAGTTGGAAAATTGAGTTATTATCTAGGTAAATTTCTTGGGAGTGAAGAACATGGCGGATTGGGAAAGATTCAGAAACAAATGTATGTACATGTGCTAACTTCTTATCTGATGGTAGCACAATTTTTTTAGGTAGCAACCAGTTTGGACAGGGTTATATGTTTTGCAGAACAAAATAAAATCTCCGTTGTTCAAATTAAGGAAAGCGAGTTAATGTGGAATTACATTGTTTCATTACTATCATGGTGTAGTTTACCCAATAAATAAATTGTACTCTCAATTTTAATGTCCAAAGATCATCGTCTATACTATGCACTAGATATTCACTTTGCTTTTCAAATAGAAAATATTTTGAGCCTTCGAGACAAAAAGGGCCCCTTGTTGATGTTTTGCCCCAGGGCCTCCTAAATCTGTGGTCCGGCCCTGCTCATACGTGTGGATGTTCTGAGGCACCAACAGCTTAAAAGTTACTCCAGTACCAATGAAATTGAACCAATACCAGCAGTCTTAGGAGTACAGTAGTAATAAATACTCTCTTCCTAAAGAAATATAAGAGCGTTTAGAGTGAGTAGTAGTTACTTAACCAGGAATGCTTAATCCATCGAGACTATATAATCTACTGGGGTGTCGGTCGTTCTTGAGTCCATGTAGCCGACACCAACACAGATTTTACAAACTACTTGATCTTCCAATAGATCGAAATCTAGTCCCACTTGCAAGTGGGGGAAGTTGCTACATAGGTACATGTGTACAGATCCATGCTTGTTTCGTTCATTAAAAAAACAAGCCTCAATGTCTAAAAATAATAATAAGCTTAATGATTAAAGTTTTAGGTTTGTCCTAATTCAAAAATTTCTAGGTTTGACCAAGTTGATAAAAAATCAACATCTACAACACCAAATTAGTTTCATTATATATTATATTTGTATACTATATATATATATATATATATATATATATACATATACATACATGGTATTGAGGATATTAATATTTTTCTAAAATTTGGACAAACCTAGAATTTTAAATATTTTGAAACGAATGTAGTGTGAAACATTTACAGGATACTTATGGGGAGCTCCTACGGAAGTGTTGCCTGAAGGTAAACCATAACGGCACGGACTATGCATTTGACGTGCCACCAACCTTAGGGCATCTCCACTAGGCTCCCCAACAGCCCCCCCAGGACCACTTTTTTTGTGCCGGTGATAAAAAATCGCCCCAGCCATGCACCCAAGACCACATTTTTCGCCGGATTTGAGGAAAGTTACGGCCGGCGCTGGCATGAGAAACCCAACGCGCAGGGGGCGAGCTGGGGGCGCCGGCACTACTTTTTGGCATGCACTGGCCCGCAGTCAGCCACTGTTTCCCTCTCTCTCCTCTCTTTCCACCTACCCCACGCCTCCCTGCTCCCCTCTCGATCCTCGCAGCGCCCCACCTTCTCCTCATTTCTCCTCGCCGAGCTCTCCCGCGCCTGCTCCGGGTGGCCGGCTGGCCATCCCGCCTCCGCACGCCGGCCTCGGGCCGGCTTGCCTCGGCGCCCCCGCTCCAGCCGGCCAAGGCGGCCGTCGACGCGGCCCCTTTCGCCGTGTGCCTCGACGACGACATGTCTCTGCCGGGGGCGCTGCTGCTCAACGGCGCGGGCTCAGTGCCGTCACCGCGCCGCCCCGCCAAACGGAGAGCTCGCGAAGCCGCTCCAGCCTCATTCCGGACGCCCTTCAAGGCCCCACTTCTCCTCCCCTTCGCCTTCCCGGTCGGCCGGTGCTGCGGCCAGATCAGCGGCGACGGTGACGACAATAACGGGTTGGCGGAGGCCGCAGTCGACGAGGAGGAGGAGGCACTCTGCCCCATCTGCCTCGACGCTATGGAGCTGGGCCGCGCCGTGCGCGTCCTCCCCAGCTGCAACCGCGCCTTCCACCAGGAGTGTGTCGATCGGTGGCTGTCCATCTCGCCTGGGTGGCCGCCCTGCTCCGCTCGGGCCGCACGGTCGAGCTCGTCCGGCCGGACAGCGCCATGCCTGCCTCCTGCAGGACCATGGTGCGCGCGCTCTCGCGCTTGCCTGTGCGTGGCCAAGGAGGACGGCAGCGAGTACGCGTGCAAGTCCATCCCCAAGCGCAAGCTGCTGGCGCGAGTTGGTGCTGCCGCGCGCGCTGCTCTGCTGCTGCCGGTGCTCATCAAGGCGGGCGAGGGGGCACGGCGAGTCACGCGAGATGGCGAGGATTGTGACGGGATCATCGTTTCGTCTTCCTCACCTTGCCGTCGAGCTAGTGGGGGGCACAACGAGTGGATAATTTTGGCCTCCCAGGCCAAAAATTTCGCCGGCAGCCCCCCAGGAGGCGGAAAATATGCCTCCTGGGGAGGCCAACAACTGGAGATGCCCTTAGCCCGCAACGGACAACGCGTGCACATCACATATATCAATCACTTCCCATCTCGCTGAAGAAGTTCTGGTTGTGTAGTTGTATGTGTGGCAAAATATAATCATTTCATAGGCCTCACACCGACAGAGAAAAAAAACTTGAAACTTGCTACCCCAGGAAAAAAATAAAATACTAACCCGATTATCAGAAATACTGAATGAATGCCCAATACACCCCCCACAAACGCTTTGTCAAGTGTTACACTCGGCGTAGACCTTGCTTTGCCGAGCGTATTTTCTGTGCGCACCCGGCATACATCATGTACGCTGAATCCACCAAAATTTACGCACGGCATACGAAATATCCTCAGCATACAATGTTTTTCCTGTAGTGTAATGCCGCGTGTGCGCGCGCTTGTGCTTAGATTTAATAAATAAATCTGATTTATTTGTAGTACTATGTTAATCAATGTTTTGTAGTACTGCTAGTTAATGATATTTAGGACGATGGTCAGATACTCAGATTAGTGCCTTTCAAATTTCGATCCATGATATGTTAATCAATGGAGCACTAGCAGCCAGCTAAAAGTCGTCTGTTTTGTAGTGTGGTCGCATGCGCGCAGTACCAACCTTGGAGATCGGCGCGGAAGCGTCTATCTCCCACCCTCAAGATCTTCTTCTGATATTTCTACAACCAACAGCACCAAAGTACCAACACAAAAATATCACTCCACAAGCTAGCTAGCCAGCAAGATGCATGCAGCGCGAACATGTAACCACAAGTTGCTGATGCATCGATCGATAACTGGAACGACGATGTGGGAAGCTTCTTCAGTCAGGAGGATGGATCACATGCATATGCCGCGTCCTCGTCCAGTCATTCTGCTCTTGCTGCACGCACGCTCATGTGGCACATTACGATCGCCAGTAACGTAGCGCTGTTGAGAGCACATGAATGAGCACGTACGTACGCTTGCATCGCACTGCACTGCCCCCCGATCCTGAATCCAGCAGCTGCCACGGATCTGCAGCGCGTTGATGGATGATGGATCGATGCAAGCTAATTCGTTCGCATTGACAGCCGGCACTAGATGGACAAGAAAAATACCGGTGCTGGATCCATGCTCTGTTCGTCTAAACATTAATGTTAGTAGCTGGAGTGGAGCGTCGGGGAAACTATTTCAAAGACAAATAGCACTGCTATAAAATAAGAAGACCAAGTACACCTACTAACACTGGCCAGCGCCTAGCTATAGTATTTTTTTTTTCCTTTTGCAACGTACCAGCAATCTAGGGAGACTATAATACTCCGAGTTAATTACTCCCTCCATTTCATAATGTAAAATATTTTTTGACATTAGCATAGTATAGTGTCAAAAAATGTCTTATATTATGAAACGAAGAGAGTATAATTTTTATTCTTGCCCCTGGTTGACCAATTAATGACCCGCGGGCCGGCTTACAACGTACCTACTAGCCTGATCATCCGGTTAATAGATCAATAATACGATGGTGACACCATCAACATATCTAGCCTCAACCATCATTGTGAAGAATATCTAGCTGAAATGGTTGATCCGCTGCCATTTGTTGTGTGGCCAACACAACTCAATCCTGCTAAGAGCATCTCCGGCCGTTCGCACCCCCCCCCCCAAGGCTTGAATAGCGTCGTTTGGGGGCGCGCCGGCTGAAAAATCGGCGTGGGGGCAATCGGGTTCCCAGCCCTCACCCTCAGGTCGTCCCCAGGCGTCGATTTCGGCCCACATTCGGCGGAAATTGACCCACTTTTCGGTCCACTTTCGGTCGAAATTGGCCCACTATCGACGTAAATTGATCAATTTCGGCCCACTACGTGCTTCGGCGCAAATTCAACATAAGTTATTTTTTATCGTATAGTTCATCACAGAAAATCAATAAATATCAAATAGTTCAATACAAATTATATAGTTCAACAAATAAAAACTCATATTAGGTGCTCCACCAGATCCTGCTGCAGTTGTTGATGCACCTGTGGGTTTCGGATCTCCTGGCGCATATTAAGGAAGGCAGTCCAGGTTGCCGGTAGCTGGTGACCATATGGTTCATTGTCAAACACTGGCTCTTCCCGCTCGCTCTCAATGATCATGTTGTGCAAGATGACACAGCAAGTCATGATCTCCCATATTTGATCTTCGACCAGGTCTGAGCGGGGTACCGAACAACAGCAAACCGAGATTGAAGCACACCAAATGCCTGCTCCACATCCTTCCTGCAAGCCTCCTGACACTTGGCAAAGTGGGAGTTCTTGCCTCCTGGCACAGGGCTCGAGATAGTCTTCATAAATGTGGACCATCTCGGATAGATGCCATCTGCTAGGTAGTATCCCTTGTTATTTTGCCATACATTTACCTTGAAGTTCACCGAAGGAGAATGGCCTTCAACAAGTTTGACAAAGACAAGGGAGCACTACAGTATGTTGATGCCATTGTGAGTTCCTGGCATACCAAAGAAGGAGTGCCAAATCCAGAGGTCGTGTGTGGCCACTGCCTCAAGTACCACGCTGCAACCGTCTTTGGTGCCTTTGCACATCCCCTACCAAGCAAATGGACAGTTTTTCTATTTCCCAATGCATGCAGTCAATGCTTCCAAGCATCCCAAGAAATCCTCTTGTTGCATTCCGTGTTAGGATCCGAGCAGTGTCTTCAGCATTGGGTCATTGCAAGTATTGCGGTCAAAACGCTGCCACCACTGCCTTGCAGAATTTTTAGAAACACTGAATGGTCATGCACTCGGCCATGCGTCCATAGTCTTCCGATAAATCACGGGGAGCTCTGTATGCAAGCATCCTCATAGCTGCCGTGCACTTCTGGAGTGAGGTGAATCCAAGTGTGCCGGTGCAATCCTTCTTGCACTTAAAGTAGCTGTCGAACTCACGGATGGAATTCACAATCCCGAGGAAGAGCTTTCGGCTCATCTGATAACGGCGCCGAAATACGTTGTTGCCGTGCAGTGGAGCGTCGGCGAAGTAGTCGGAGTAGATCAAGCAATAACCTACCAGTTGATGCCTCTGCCTTGCCTTCAGCCGGCCCGGCGCCGAGCCACCTCGCCGCGGCATTGCATTGCTTGCGAGCAGGCTAGCCAGGGCGGCGAGGACCATGAGATGCTCTTCGTCCTGAGCGTTGGCATCGGCTTCCTCCTCCGGCAGCCCCGCGAGCGCCTCCTCGTCGTCCGAGCCCATCCCTGAGCAGACAAATCGCCGAACACCTGGAGGGCGTGGTAGGCGTGCAGCCACCGGTATTCATACTCTGCGTG